>JAPTHA010000027.1:13224804-13245375 GCA_029814585.1 Gymnapogon annona
ATAAAAATGTTCCCCATCATCAAGCCTTGTGAGGTCACAAATTAGCAACAAGAAACCATCATTTTTTTCCCCAAAGGTTTTATAACCATCCTGTTCAAACAACATTCTTTTTCTTTTTACACAGCCAGAGAACAAAAAAGATTCAACATAATAAACTCCCAAACCTTTTGTACAGAGAAATCAAACTAAATGAAGAAAATGTCTCTTATATTAGTCCATGTTTTTAATCCTCTGAATCTGCAGTTGCATTTGCCATTAAACTGGGGGAGGGAGACACGCGTGTGTCAACATGAGGCTCTCTGTGTAATAGGTCGTGTCAATCAGTCCAGTTCACTCGCTGGTTTTATCTGTTTTATAAGGAATAGAAACCAGTAAGTCTAGGCCATTCAACAAGTTATCCAGTAATGTGTATGAGAACGTGTCAATGTGTGTGCGCGCAAATGTTGTCTGAGTGAATGTGTCACGAATAGGCAAACCTAAATCAAATGTTTGTGTGTGTGTGTGTGAGTCTCAGTTTAAGCCAGTCCGAATCCCTCAGAGCATTCCTGAATGGCCAACAGCAGCATATGTCTCAGCTTCTCGTAGCTCTCGTAGGCCGGGAGGTCCAGCTGGTTAAAGCTACGGACACACAAACAATTCCAATCAACACCACGTCCACGCTCACGCCTGCTGTGCACTGTGGAGGTTGTGAGAGGGTGTTGCGGGTTTACCAGGTATGAGCAGACGGCAGGCGGTCAGTGGAGCGGTCGTCGCGGTGGATCTGGAACTTCTGGATACCGTTCATGCCCTCCAGAGCGGCAAAGCCCTGAAGGGGGACCTTAGACGTGCCAGTTACAAATTGCAGGAACTTGGCCCGGTCTGCCTGGTCAAAGGACCGCAAGGCCCTCCAGAACCACTGGATCTGAGGTGAGAAAGCAGAGATTATCGAAAGAAGGGCAGAAATCCAGTTCTGGTGTACCGTTAGAAACATCAGAGGAGGTTAACAACAAAAATGTCAATTCCAGTCATCAACACTCCACACGGAGTGAAATTAGACAAGAGTCTGACCAAGAGTCTTGGCAAAATCAGTTGTAATTCCTGGTTTCACTACATATGCTATGAGTAGTGAGGTATCAGTACAGTGAGTGCTACATCACTATGGGCTCTTCTGTGCATGTGTTAGTTTATGTACAGCCAACTAGAAGAACTATTGAAGGAATGTTGTTCAAAGACCTAATATTTTGGCAGAATTACAAGTTGAACCTTTTCCATGATTTACAACACCCTGTGTCACAACCTACTCTGAGCAAGCAAGTTTAATGTTCTGTTTGTTTCATCTTCCAGCACTTAAAATTAGCACCAAAACACCCAGTGTAAACAGTTGGTAATGGTTGTGTTGGTGAATAAAATGACCATTTAATAATAAATGAAACAACTGGTCAACTCAAAAGAGCTTTCATTTGACCACATATCCGCACCGTCTCCATTTGTACAGATCTGTTCTATATTCTGGTTGCATTACACAGATTTAAAACTTCTTTTTTTTTTTTGCCAATTTTAATTACAGGAGGAAAAAATTCTCATTAAAGACTTTGTTCATTCTTGTAGATCTCTGTTATCTCTATTAGACTTAAGCCTCAAATGAGCATGCTCAGTACGTTGAGGGAAACACTTCTTGATCCTTACCTGGATGGAGCTGGACTGGTATTTGTGATATTCAGTGTTGGCCTTCAAGTCGTCGATGTCAATAGTAGGAAGGCCAGAGATGAGCAGCTCCAGCTCCTGCTCAGTGAAGATGGAGATCAGCCGCTTAGGGATGATTTCATAGAATCCCTCAAGGAAGGCTGCCAGCTGCTTACGGATCGCACCTAAAATGTAAAAAAAAAAAGGAAAAAAGGAACAGGCATCAACACTGTCATATCCTTCTGTGATTCACTTTCCTGGGTAATCAACACTTCTGTCAGTTGGGCTGCAGCGCATTTAAAGTAATCAGCAGAAAATCCACATCTTTACTGAATAATTTACTTGTGTCGGTGGCTGACTGTCATTAGCAGCCTTCTCCAGCTGCCCAGCCAAACATGTCTTTGGCTCTGGTGCATAGTCATCAGTTCCATATTACATGTGATGCCACCTAGTGTTTTCTTTATGCACTGCATGATTATAGGCTGTTTCACACCAATGATTGGAGCGTTTAAAATGCCATCTGTTGGCTTTGACAAAATGATTAAAACTCATTTGTATTCACTGGCTGTTTTAGTAACAGTATTGACTTTTATTATGTTGCTCTGGTTGATGAAAATACTGAATGGGGGGGACACACAAACCAAAAGAACATAATCGAACCTGTCATCTTCATCTGGCAGACGAGGTGTACGTATTCTTTTTTGTTTTCCTCTGTGACCAGGATATTGGCTCCGTTTGGCTTGAGGTCTCTCACTTCACACACCCCAAACTCTTGGACCTACACACACAGAACAACAAGACATTTACAATCACTTGTCTCATGGTGGACCAGATTAAGATCCGCTTTTACAGAGGCTATTTCAGAGCTTCCAGCCTCCAAATTACTTTCAGCTCATATTCGATGAAGACATTAAACATGTGTGATTCAAGCCCTTGGGGTCCAATCCCAAATTTAGCGGTTTTATTAGAGGACAGAGCATGGAAATTAAATTTTCCACTTGAAACTAATTGGTGAGATTAGAGAACAGACACCAACCTCTGTGCTGAATGTCAGCTCGTAGCCCAGTGTGGACACGTCATTCTCCAACAAGTACACCAAGCCCTGGAAGAACGGGTAGTCCTCACTCTCCATGTCTGTGTACCTGTAAACACAAATAGACGAAGTGTGTCACAAATGAGTACCACGGTACACAAACCAAGTTGGATATTTTAAATTCTGGTATAGGCTGACATTCAGATTACAGTTGTTAAGAGTTGGAAAAGTAATTTTAAAGTTCAACACAGTGTTTAGTGCTCAAAAATTAAAAACAAATTGAAAAACCATATCAAAATAACCTAATACAATTTCAAGACAATAATAACAATTGCCACAGACTGTTTCAATACCTGACGCTCTTGCCCAGGATGTGCTTGTAGAAGCTGCGGGTGAAGTAACACTCCAGTAACCGGTTATCATAGACTGCCTTGGCCACCACACGGCCGACAAACTTGAAGTAGCTGAGATGGTTGGGGTTGCAGTGGGATGAGGGGTTGATCGTATAGGTTACCCGGTCACCTGGTGAAGTGCGGAAAAGAGCGTACATTGGGTTGAACATCTCCCGGGAGATGATCATGTACCACTCCCTCAGCAGGCCACCGGCATCCTGGCCCTCCTCCCCTTCAAACACAATGTACCTGCAATGGAAAAGCAGCTTAGTGTCAGTGACTGAGCAGGTGCGATATGAGGCAGACTGGAGGTGAATTTAAGAGCGGCAGGGTCTCACAGTCTATTCTTCATGTCCTCTGGGCTCTTGCGATGCAGCTCCCTGTATGAGTCCTCAAATACATGGTCTCTCCTCACATGCACAGCCATGTCCTCCTTCCTTAAGCCCTCGTCTAGCCGCTCTAGCTCCTGCCGGAAGTACCTGCGCGGATGGTAACACACCACAGTTTTTATGGTGCAAAATGAAGGATGTAAAAAAATGAAAACACACACTCTTAAAAAAAACCAACAAAAATAACACTTGTAGGAATCTTCCTTACTTCCGCTTAACATCAAAGTCCAGGATGCGTATGTAGTCCACCAATACTGCAAATGGCCCGTCAGCCAAATGAGTGGTGGACTGTCGCAGGATCTGGTTAAGCACTGTGCGGTGAGTTTCTGAAATACAGGACAGTCGTTATTGCTACCTCTGGATCGTGTGGAAATAAAAACTTTAAGTGTCATACTTCAATTATTCAAACATACCAGCAAAGCGGAGGAACTTCTGAGTGTCTGGAGGCAGGTTTGATGAGATGTGCATGGAAGATGGTTCCCTGGAGAAGAACGGGTCTAGGGAGGAAGGCGTGGCAGGGGTGAGAGGTGCTGGGGACAGCGGCGGCGGCTCATCTTTGATGTGAGACAGCTGGCTCTCCCTCGTGTCCCTCACTGGAGGTTTGCTTTCTCGCTCCGTGGCATGGACAAGGAAGAAAGCTTCTACAGCAGGTTGGAGAACTGTGTGAAGCAGTCAGAAGAGGAGAGGTCACAACAACGCACCAAAACACATACGACACAAATCCCATATACCACGAATACATTCCTTTACATAAGATAGTTTCAGCTTACCCAAGACTGCATGCTGGTCATGAGACTCCTCCAGTTCTTTCAGACACTCGCCAAGCATGTCCCACAATTCATCCAATAGCAACTGCTCACTGAGCAGAGGGAGGTCTGGGAGCCTTTCCTCACTCTCTGACTGACCATTTCCATCTTCATCTAAGAGGAGAATTTTAATGCACGGTTATATTTTTGACCGTACTAATGAGTAGATAGCATGCAGAGCTATTGAAGGAATGTTGTTGAAAGACCAAATATTTTTTTGACAGAATTATAAGTTGAACCTTTTCCATGATTTACAACACCTTGTTTTCACAACCTACACTGAGCTAACCAGATAAAATGCTCCATTTGAATCATCTAGCAGCACTTAAAATTAGCAACAAAACATCCAGTAAACAGGTCAGCGATGGTGGTGGTGAATGGGCGTAGCTGCAACATACCCAGAGGTGCAGGGTCCTGCTCTAGAGGGGAGGGCTGATCCACGTCCATTGGAGAATCATCTCTCTGGGCAGCCTGGGCTTCGGACATAGACTGGACCTCAGACTTCAGAATTTAAAGCAGGAAGTAGTCAAAAGAGTAAAGAGGAGGAAGATGAAAGAAATTATTAACACAACTGCTTTTCCTTTGGGTGTAATAGTCATTATTGAGACTGCCATGCATTTTAACATTCACTTATTCCACTATGAGGAGAGGAAACTGGGCTCGAGTAGGTGAGGGGGCCAAAAGCATAAAGCCATGTCAGCCAGCAAACAAACATCAGATCAAAACTGTTTGGAGCAGGCGGCACATTCACACTGCGACCATTTCAAAAGTAGAATATGTCAATGCAAAGACGATACTTTTAAATGTAGTGAATCACTGGCACATCTGTCTTTCTGAGGGCGCGGTTAATATTTATTGTGGCAACAGAGAAGACATTGTCACCATCTATAAAACACTTAACATTGCCGTGTATAAAGGCACACTGCATTATGCACAGCCATACCAATACAAGATCTGTGAATGCAGTTATTTGTATATTTTTAAATACTTAGTAAGACAGATGTGCACTACTAAAAGTCAGCATAAAATTTCCCAAATTGCACAAAGCCTGGCAGAAGTCTACAGCCAGTTTGAAGCTTTTAGGCAGATGACAGTAATTTCAAAATAATTATACTGTGGTGGTCATATTATGGATATAATTAGACTTGTTGTGCATTCTTTTAAAGTTCTCCTGTAAATATATATACTGCATGTAAGTAGGAGTATGCCTGCTGTCAGTGCGGCCCATGCTAACCGTGGCAGCGGCAGCTGTGCCAGCAGGGGGAGCAGCACCAGTGGGGGCATGGGGGGCCGCAACGGAGGATCCGGCAGCGACGGCCACGGCGGCAGAGGCGGTGGGAGGGGCTGCCTGTTGAAGCCGGCGTGCCCGCTGACCCTCTCTCACCATCTGGATGATGGCATCAGCCTCAGCCTCTAGCTGACGTACCGCAGCCTGGATGCTGCTGGCTGAACCCAGACTTGTAGAACCTTACCATTAACAGACAAAGAGCACATTTTTCTTCAACTGCATAGATAAGAAGGAAGCCATAGGCATATTGAGCACATTTCGCCTTCTTACCTAATCGCCCTGTCTGTTTGGCTTTTTTGTTAGCACGCCGTGTGTCCTCACGAAGTTGGATAATAACCTGCAGCACTCTTAGGAAAAACTTCTGTGTTGATGTTTTTGAGGTTAGTGAGCTCATACAGGGAAGCTGTAGTTCACGTCCTCCGAGAGTGCGCTTCTGAGCAGCCACAATTACCACACTCTCTGACCCATCAAACCTGTCCCCCCCAGAAAAAAAACAAATAAGTAGAGGCCTCACAGAAAATAGTGGGGAAGAAATAAAAACAAACAGAAAATCAACCAACATGCAAAGCCAGACGCTACCATTATGGCCTCTTGCCTGGACAAACTATATCTGATCATAAGATCTGGCCAAGTCTGTTGCAGTATTCAATGTCATTTTTGCCATGCAGCCACAGGGTTACTAATGACTGACCTGCTGGTCATTTTGCCCTTGAGGCGAGCTGAGATTGAGGAATCCTCAGGAGGGGCATCTGGGGAATGAGAATCTGCTTGTGCTCGTCTCTGCTGCTCCAAGTTGTACTCTCTAAGCTCCGCTAGTAACGTGCCTGGGATAGAGAAAAGATTGATCAGTGAGGGAAGGAAAAGACATAAATTTGACAAAAACTATTCCTTTCGTCATAGGTGTGCAGCACTGACCGATCTGTTTACAAAGTGTGTATCCGAGATGCCGAGCTCCACTGAGCAACAGTCTGAGCACAGTGTCCCTAGTGCTACTGTCCCCTCTAGACAGCTGCAGCAAAATGTTTGCTGCATCCTCCAGACCCTCCTCTGAACATGAATGGGACGTTAACACCTATGAGAAAGAAGAGCTGTTAGAAAAATATCTATAGTGTAAACGAAATTTGAAGCAATTAAGGATTTGTAGTGATGACAGCTGAAACAAAGCACTTTCATTAGCTGTAGCCTCAGAGACCACGCTCAGCATTTGCCTCAAATGATCCTCATTACCAATTTGCAAAGAAATATCTTGTAGTATTGTTGTAGAAATCAACTTTTCTGTGAGAGTACTGACATTTCCCCAAATCAGAATGAAGTGTCAAATGAAACCTCTTTTGTATCTGCATACCTCTACAGAGAGCTGAAGCTGTTTCTCTGTGAGCCCAGCTGAGGCCATCTTGTTGTCACACTCTGTACTGCTCATTATACTCCGCTGTTTCCCTAATGATTCAAAACAAGCATTAAACCCTTTTCTTCTCAACCATGGCATGCATAGGTGCATTAAGTGGTCGCTACCTGTGGAGGTGGTTCCAGTGGATGTGGGTATTGAGATTGTTGTGGAAGATGTTAGGGAGGGCACCAAACCAGTCCCTGAGGATGTTCCCTGGGCTGCAGCTCCTGCAGAGACCACTGTCCCCATCACTGTGGCCTGTGTAGAGCCTGCCGTTACAGAGCTCTGTGTTGTGATTGGGACTGTGGCACCTGAGCTGGTTGCTATGATGGGGTTGGCAGCCTGTGGGGTTGGGTGTCCAGCAGGCACCTCGGTGGCTTTATTGTCAGGCAGGGCAATGGATATGAGGGAAAGCAGCCGCAGCAGCTTTTCTGTAAGCAAAGAGCTCCGTCGGATTACAGGGTGGGACAGCATGTTCATTAGCTGGCCAAGAGGGGATGTCTCCAGGCTGAACTGGGCCCCCTCAGCCTCTGCACTGCCACCCAGAGGCACTGTCTTCATAGAGGCTTTGCCCTTGCGGCTGACATTCATGTTGTCCAGCTTGACCAGCAGGTCCCAAAAGTCAGTGGAGATTCCAAGCGACTGTGGCGTAATGGCAGAGGAGCCCAAAGAGTTTTGGGTATTTGAGGCATTAGAGCTGACATTGGTCTGAGACTGTGACCCTGACCTGGACCCCCCACCCCCTCCCCCAGAGGAGCTTGAACAAAGACGTGAGTCTATGTCAGAGGAGGATGCAGAGAGATCCTTACAGCGCTGCTGTGTGAAGTGGCTGGGGAACACCTGCAGGGACAGACAGAGGTTGCAGTTATATGACCTGAATGGGAAAAGAGTTAACTTTCACAGCTCAAAAGGTAGAGATGTGACAAAACAACATTAGGCCTCTTCAAATGCATCCTTAAAAAGTTGTCTATGCAAGATCTGGAGGTGCTCATGTCTGATGTGTTCCATTGCTGGATATCTGTTGGCATTAGGTAAGTTCATTTCTAAGCTGGTATCATGTGTTACATACTGCTGACATGGAAGAGTAGAGTACAGTCATTGAGGAACTCTCAGCTCAGGACTTCATACAGGAAATCACATGACCATAATTAGTTTAATGTGCACTTTGAAGGCTTACAAATGAAATTAATATCCACAAAATATACAGCTAGTCTTGTTAAGTGTCATGACATAATGACACCTCAATACTGGTGGAATTTAGTTGGGGCTGACTCAACTGTGAATGAAGTACATTTGTATGGCAGATTTGGTCCTTCTCACGACTATCATCAGATCCAATTGAAAAGGAAATAATGCAATGGATATCGCTGATGTTAAGAGTCTTACCTTGGCAAGCTGGATCAGTGTGTCTAACACATGCCGACACACTACTGGAGCAGCTTGTGGGTGGATGTGGACAGTTGAACCTCCACCTCCAGCACACGTGACACCTGCTGCTGTGCCTGAAACTCCACCCCCTATAGTTCCTGATCCTGCAGAACCCCCAGCTGAGTGCCGGTCTGCATGCTTCCTTCCTGAGGCCCGTTGGATCTGGAAAATGTTTGTTCGGCAGCCCAAAGCTGCATCCATAGAAACAGAGAGCCAGGAGAGCTGACTGGAACTGCGTGACTCCACCCTGTTTAGTAGCTCTAAAGAAGAAGCTGATGAAGAGGAGAGCGTGGATGCAGTTGAGCTTTTTCCTCCACAACCCCCCTGGATGCTCCTCTTGCCACGGGAGTCTTCCAAGCGCGATGTCTCCACACACACTTCACTCTCACTGCTACGCTGGAGGATAGACAGCAGGCTGCGAATGACCCACCCACGAGTCTGGGAATGGTAGCAGAGGTTCCTGAGCACACGGTGCAAGCGGCTGGTATTAAGCTTGGGTTCATCCACAAACAGCAACACCAGCAGGCAAGACAAGGCCTCATGGTCCAACAGTAACCGACCACGTAAACGCAACAAGGAGTCCACACTGGAACTAGATGGTCTGAGGAAACAAAATGAACACAAATTCAGTTTAAAGGGCTACAAGTGTCAGATTGAGAGTATTCATTTTTGAAGGAAACAATACATAGTCTCTACATGATGAGTTATTAATGAATACTTCAGCCAATATGAATATGTGGTTTCAATCGTGTCACCTGTGGTTGGTTCCTCCTCCCATCTGGAAGGTGCCTCCTCTCTGCACTGCCAGTCGTGTGTACTGTACGCCACGGTTACTGCCTAAACGGCTTGTAAAGGCAGGTGAACGCAAGATGGCTGATAAAGCAGATGATGAGCTATGACCAAACAGTCGCTCATGCATCAGTTGCCTCTGGCGAGCCTCTTGTTCTCTACGCAAAGCAGCTGCTTCAGCAGCAATGTCCGGGGGCATGACAGCCAAAACACTGTCCTCCATGTCTTCGAGGACACTACGCCGGAGCTCTGAGGGCAGAGTCTGGATGAAAGTGACCGGGTCCAGCGGAGTGTCTCCTTGCGGAGGCTGTTGAGCCAACTCTCTGCGCTGCTGTTCTGCTCGTTGTTGGGCAAGAACCTAAGATAAGAGTCAATGGTTATTTTTATAGAGCTGATTATTTGCGACCATGCTTCAATTTAGATGATAACTTTTTTTTTTACCTCCTCCTGGATGGCAGGTGGCAACGCTGCCAGGAACTCTGGGCTGACCTCTGTAACCCCCGGTCCTCCCAGTACAGGTGCAGTAGAGGAAGGGAGGGTGGTGGCAGCAGGTGGACGGGAAGGTGGTCTGATTCCCAGCTGATTTTGCAACACCTCTCGACGGATGTCCTCTGGGAGAGCTGCCAGGAATGATGGGTCCACACCCTCTGGCAGACTGATGCCTGCCAAGTCAAAGACAAATCCATAAATACAAATACGAAACACACAAATATTTTTTAAACCACAGAGTTGTGATTCATTCTACCTGCAAGTGGGTCCTCTTCCTCGTTGCTAGTGGAAGGGAGGGGTTCTTCCTGGATGGCCTGAGATTGGCTGTCAGCGCTGTCACTTCTGGGCATAGTTTCACCAGGGGATGAGACAGAAGTGGAGCTACCAATTAAAATAAGGGAACAACATTGATATCTACACTGTAAGAGTGTCTTTCACCACAAATAACGCACAGGAAAATAGTTTAGAATTAAAAACACAGATAAAGCCTGGTAGAATTCTGACAGCACAACTTCCAAATTGTCAAACAGATATCTATTAAAGCTATACATTTAAAAAGCCTTTTGGTATTCTGTAATGACCTGTTATAAATGTCTGTGTACAAATATTTTTTAAAAAGCCAGCTGCATCCATAACGAAGTCCACACACTTAAATTCAGTATAAACTGTGTTTGAGGTGTCACAATGGTACCAGCACAGATGGTGCATGTATCATTTTGTCTATTAGGTCAGTGAGTCTGAGAAACCTCTACCACTCTGATGCAAGCCATTGTCTTCTGGAGTGTCTTCCCCTGAACCTTGGCAGCTATCTTTGGTAAGACTCACAGTGTGTCTAAGGGCACTTCAAATTCATAAAAATCTTTCTGTAAGAATAATAATAACTAATACAATTGTGTGGCTCCTCACCCAGTCTCCGCATCAGTCTGTCTGTCAGTCAACCCACTGTCCCTACTGCCAGAGAGCTCCTGTGACAGGTGCACAGTCTGGGCAGAAGAGGGAGCTGCTTCTTCTTGTGTGGCAGATGCAGGACTGCTAGTATCCATAGGTGACCCTTCTAACTGCGACACTCCAACTACTGCAGGCTCTGAAGTCTCCACAATGTCTGGACTAAGAGAGGCTGTGGGGAGAAGAAAAAAAAACAACATTCAGAAAATGGTATCTGTCCACAGTCTGCAGAAAAACTCCTTGTGCTTGGCTCATTTTAAGAACTCAGAAAATTGTCTCCAGCTATCGGCAGGGACGACACCATGACAGACAGTACAGTTGTGTGTCCTTACGTTTGGCAGGTCTGTATAGAAAGAGTTTTCAAAGTTATTCTACCTTCCCTGCCTTCATCCAACGCTCCTTCTCCTCCACCACCTCCTCCGGCTCTCTCACCAATTGTAGGTGCCGGGGACATTTCCATCTGAGATGCCTCCACTTCACTGCTTGGCCTGTCAGCTGCTGACAAGGGTGGAAGGCCTGCTCCTGCCAGAGCAGCCAGGGAGCTGGCATGTGATTCGGCCAGGAGCAGGTCAGCAATTGGCTGGTGGACCTGCTGGCTGATTGCAGTCTCTAGGGAGACAAGGGCCTGTTCATGAGGAGCTGGGGTGGTGGGAGTGACCTCGCCAGATGGGGGAGCAGTGAGGAAGCCTTCTGAGACCCTGGGTGGGTCCAGGCATGACACTGCACCACCCTGAGCCTGCTCACCTTCTGAAACATTCACAGAGAAAATGTATTTATGTGACAACACTAAAAAGACCTGTTTTTCAGAAAAACTAATACATAACACAGTGTTTTCACTGCACTTCCCAACAATTACTTATGAATAATTCAATAATACTGTTTGTTTAGTAGAGAATATGTCCTTGATAGACAATGTGCTGACATCCTAAAAACAAATAGATGAAAAAGTCTTTACTGAGGAAGGCAGTAAGTTGTATAGTTATCTCCTGAACGGGGTGCACAATCCTGATCCCCAACAACAACACAACTTACTACCTCACCACAGCAGAGACAAATGTGCTTGCCCTTTGCAAAAGAATAGATTGGCTTGTTGTGGTTGAAGATTCCAAGCTGATATGGCGTTGCCATAAGAAAGACAGTAGACTGTATAGTTATCTCCCAGATCTGGTGTGATCCTAAAACTATACAAACTACTACCTCATCCCAAAGCACGCTCTTCTGGCTGGTTCTCCCTGGGTACCCATCGCCGTGTTGTATCCATTTACCCTAGGACCAATCAAGTTTCTCTTAAAAAGGACACAATTAATGCAGTCTTTTCAAGTACCTGCTGTGTTCTCTGCCCCATTTACTGTTCCCAGTCCAGAACCCTGTTGAGAAAAAACAGTTGACGGTCAGGAAATTGGGAAAAAAAAAAAGGACAAAATAGAAGTGCCTTGAATACCCCTGCCCCTTGCACCACACCGCCCCAAAAAGTTTCCAACCTGTAGGCTCTGTTCCCTAGCTTGTTCTGCTCCTGAGGCTCTCCTTTCATTCTGCTTTGACTCCTCCTCCTCAGCTAGTTGCCTTCTTCGCTTTTCCCTGCGTTCTTCCAACTCCTCATCTCGCAGACTCTCCAAATGCTGAAGTATTGGAACTTTCACCACTGCAGACATTGATTCAGAAAATATTTGTGGAAACGGAATTCAATGTTGCTTCCAAGAGATGGGAAGCCTTTACCAAAGTAGAATTAAATTATAAAAAAATGTGATACCACATAAGGAAAAACTGAACTATAAACTGCTGAAATAATCCTTGGAGAATAAAATTGAATAATTATTAATGTGTAGAGTAAAATGCATAATAAAAAAAATAACCACTATACTAATAATGCAAACATAGATGACCATTATATTCATTATTTCTAAATTCTCATGATCAATTTCTCCAAAATGTAAACATTTTCTTAAAGCAGAAGAATACAGTCACAGTATTACGTGACTTACCTGCTACACAGTCATGCATACTTTCAGCATCTAGCACTTTACACTCATCTGTCCACCTTGTTAAGGCAGTGGGAATACTGGAGAGAGTGCCTAGAAAAAGAACAATCACTCAAAACCACACAAAATGAAAAGACGTCTAATGATCATATCTGAGGCTTGTGGAGATACTTACCTGCTTGTCCTCCTGTGCTGCTTTGCTCATGGAAGAAATCATCAAACAACTCGTCATCAGAACGAGCAATAATATGAACGTCTTCATTTCCAACCAAGAGTCGAGCACGACCACGAGACTGCAGAGGCAGAGAGCTGGACAGCTGTAAAATGTCCGCTGCAGCACTGGGGCCTAACAACCTGATTGAGGACATAGAGGAGGGACACACATTTGGATCAGTAATCATCATGGATTGATGATGGGGGGGCTCGATGACACACGACACGAGTACTGCAGCATGCTTTCACCTCTGCAGGATAAGGGGAGGGTTGGGCTGCCGGTTGCCTGGGTAGTGGACATGGATGGTGTGTCCACTGTTGGCCGTGAGTTGGCGCAATGTTCTCTGGCTGCGTCCCATCCCCTGTGCCAGACGGCTACTAGTGCCTGCCACACCTAGTGTGAGGGAGCCATGGTCGGCATGGCGCACCATAAGTGGGTGAGAGCTGGGGATGTTGCCTGGGGAGGGAGGTATGTCAGCTGATGGAAGAAAAGGAAATCAAATATTAGAAAGGGTTGCCCTGCTGCAAATTATGCATTAATGTTTACAGTAAAATTCATCATTATTAGATAATCATATTTCATCTTTGTTGCCTTGACCAAACAGGTATATCGTTAGGGAAAATAACAGAGCAGCAACAAGTAATCATTAAGCTGTTGCCTACTAAATGAACTGATCGGTATTATAATGAATAGTTAAAAAACAGCACCCCCATGTTCTCATTTCAGGTTCTTAAATTCAATTATCTTTCGTGTGTTGGTCAAAGCAAGACATTTTGGTTGTTACCTTGGGCTTTGGGGAAAAACCTCCCAGATATTTTATAGATAAATCGATTGATAGAGAAAAGAGATCAGGACAGGAAATGACAAATGAAAACAGTATTTATTTACAGTTTTACTGACTTCTTTTGTAACCCAGTATATTGTGCAATTACACTCATTCTGATTAGGTGGTCTGAAACACATTTTTTTAAATGAATCCATCTGACGCTGTAGTTCAGAATTCTTACCGTTATTGGAGAACATGTTGTCGAACTCTATGATGAGGTCATCATCTCGGTCAAATCGTTCAAAGCGAATATGGGGAGCCGCATTAATGTCAGGGAAGTCTTCATCCAACTCCATCTCTGAACCTTCATCATCATCATCTTCATCTCCTTCTTCATCATCCTGTAGAAACAGGGGGTAGCTATGAGTCTTTAAAGTAAGCACAATACAAAACTATTATTACTTCATTATATTAATCCATACCTGATCCTCCTCTTCCTCCTCCTCCTCCTCCTCTTCTTCATCTTGACTGTCTTCATCGTCATTGCTGCCACTAGAATCTTCCTCCTGTGTGTGCTCCTCATCTTCTGGCTCCAGGATGTTCATAGAGTCTAATGACAGAAAAACAAACAGATCATATTTCAACAGATCAGAAAACCGATAACTCATCACAGTAGCGTCAGTCTGAGGTAATTTGGGATGCAACACATAGTTGTCATTGTTTTACCTTCTCGATTAGCCTGAAGAGTAGATGCTTGGCTGATATTAGAGGGAGCCTCATCCATCAGTACATCCTCTTGTGACTCATCCTCACCGCTGCGCCCCACTGACATACAACATAAAATATGTGTATAAGGACTCCTCCCCTTGACAATGCACACAGACTCTCAGAGTGCAGATACTGTGGCTTACCAATGATCGTGCTGTTTACCGTTCCAGCATCTCTCTCTAGCAGCTCATCTATCAGATCCACTAACTCATTTTCCACCTACAAGAAACAATTTTTTACAGTCAAAGAAAAGGATTGGACTCCAAACAAGCAGTATTTTCTTGTTTTAAAAGATGACGTAAGGAACATTAAAATTATCAGTAAAAGTAATGTACAAAGAGGATAAAAAGGAGTTTTCATTTCTGGGACCTCTAAAAAAAAGACAAAATACAAGGAAATGTGATGAATGGCCGTTGGAATACTTGGTGCAAGACAAAATCAATCACCTGCATGGCCTGTGTACTGAGAACCTCTGGCTGACCAGCAATGACCACTGTGTCTCCTTCTGCCTCTCCATCCATCAGGTCACTGTCTGTTCCTTGGACTCTGTGGTTTCCCTCTACTGGCTCAGTCTCTCCAGACTCACCTAGAGCAGAAACTTATTAGCAACAGACAAATGAAATTACTTGGACTAGAGTATCTCCATCTCTCGTCTGCTCCTACCTTGGTCCTGAGTGTTGCTGTTACTGTCTCTTGCAGTTCCCACAGTATCATGTTCAGTCTTGTTCTTACTCGACCCTCCTTTGCCCCCAAACAGACTGCTAGGCTGGTTCACAATCCGGGACAGTGTTTCCAATGGCTTCAGGGCAGCATTCACTGTATTGGCCATGTTTGGACTAAACCAGATCAAACACGGGAAGAACAGAGTCAAATTCTGATGATTTTGAGTATGAGCAACAATATTTTGAATGTGAAATGGTACAGGATAAGACAAAACAGAGGTAATGGTTGGCTCTATCATCTCACACTATGCAATAAAGGACAGTCACAATGCCACATAAAGAAATTTGCTAAATGTATGTACCTGGATAAATCTAAGCTGTGAGGTACTCGGGCCAAGTCGTTGACCAGACCTTTCTTTAGAAAGAGTCTGATGATGTTATTCATTCCATTGTGCTGAGTCTTTGCAGCTGCTGTACTATAGAAGCTGGAGGTGGAGGGACATGATTCCATGATCGTACTAATGATGCACATAACTGCCTGAAGCCTGGAAAGAGCAGAAAGCATGGTTTAAAGTTGAAATACATGACAGGTGTTTCACACGATTGGGCAAAACCTGTTTGGCTGATAGTGACTAATTACCTTGCATGCTTTTCTGCACCTTCAGCCATTGCCAGTGCTCGACTCAGGGCCGCTTTGACCTCATTGACCAAGGCTACTTGGGCATCGGTGCCTGTGCCAGCAGCAGCCAAACTGGCAAGGAAGAGACGAGCTAGGGCTGGAGTGTCTTTGTCCTCAGAGTTCTGGGTATGGGGTAGCAAATGATCCAGTACAAATGCTAGGACACTGCAATCCTGTTGATAAATGATAAAATTAAAAGGTGAAAATGCTGAAAAACAGCACTGAAAACTTGACAAAGTTTTGGTTGAACCACTCACCTCCTTAATTAGCTCCGACTGTCCAGCAGTGTAGCAGTAGGAGGCGATTAGTGTGGCAATCCCCACATAGGAGCGCACAAGTTCAGCCAGCAATCTCAGTATGGTGGAGGTTGGCATTAATGGCTTGCTCGCCTTCACCTTAGCAGCTTTACTCTCTTCTGAGCTGGTGCCCTTCTCGCCCTCCTGTTCTTTCTTCTCCTCTCGCATTTCTTCCGGTGTGGAGGCTGAGGACATCAGGATATCAAAATAATAAGTTATGGTCTCATTGAACTTTGTCACACATAAATTTAGACAGCATTTTAAAAGGTTCAAGTCAAGGCATTTTAGATCGGTGTACATCAACATATAGTACTCCAAAAAACATTGACCTTAATAGCATTATTAAGTGCAAGAGCTACAATATAAAATGGATTACTAAGGATGTGTTAAATGTAGAATATCTCTACACTGAGCAGTTAGCCTTTAATATCATACTGATGGCTGAAGAAATATTGAATTTCCTTTCACCTTCTCCTTGTGGTGTTCCAGATTGGGAAGTCTCAGCCACACCTCCATCAGCAGCAAACACTTGCGTCTAAATAAGAGGTATGCATTATTAACTAAACAGAGATACATTTAAGCTCATTTTAATACAAATACCTATTTGAGAGTTATACTCACATTGATATGGAATGCGGACTGGGAGTCAAAATCACTGCCCTGACGTGTGAGTCGGTACTGCTGGTAAACGTCATCACCAACATCTTGCAATATCTGGCAAAGGTCTTGACCACCAGCTACTGCAGACGCACGCTCCTCCGGGCGCTCAGCTGTGTTACACACAAATACTTCAGTAACACATTCGAAAGACGTGTGTGGTGATGAGGTAGCCCTACGGGTCTCAACAATATATCTTACTTTCTTCAGGCGCATGGTAAGCAGCCAAAGCATTGAGCATGTCGTATATCACCTCCTTGATTGTGTCAGGGATAGATGGTAAGGGGGAAAGTTTTAATGGAGTTGTCTTCACCAGCTGTACAGCATTGGGTCCCTTAATTCGAAGATTCTCAAACTCATCGTCAGATGCTGAGGAAAAATATATATATAATAAGGTTAAAATACATAATATGGCTACATACATAAACATTAGTTTCATGTATGATTCATATTTACCACCACTGGTACACTGACCTGTGCCAGCGCCACGAGGTGCAGGCAAGGCGATGCGGACACAGTTGCTGGCAGTTTCTGCAAAACATTCAGGATTGCGGCAAGCAGCTGGGCCCAGGACACGCAGGATATAATTGATTTCCCTGGAACCAAGACTGCCTGATACAACTCCTGAAGTGGTACTTCCTGCTCCACTGGTCACAGCTGACCTCACAACCTATGGAAAAAATGTAAGTTTTTAGTGTTAGAGCAGAAAAATGCCTTAGTGTTATATTTTACACAAACAAAAATGACATTTGCAGTGTTTTCAAAATCAAGGAGATTAAAATTTGGTATCTGGAAAACGCACACCAAGAATTTTTGTTGTAGAAATTGGCCTCAAATTTTAAATGCAAAAAAACTTGCTCTATTTCTTAAATTATATATTTTATAGGTTAATAGTAATTTTCTATGTTAAAATGTCAAATAAGACTAGTCACAATTCAATTTGTACTGAAGTTTGGGAGCAAATTCAGTAGACTCACTAGTAGTGTAGCCGCATCAGTCAGAGATACAGTTCTTAATTCATGCATTTTATCAGATAAATAATAAACATATAATCACTAATGTTTCAAATTAGATATGGTATTCAACTATACATATAACTGGTCAACTCCTAATCTGTGGGTTCTAACCTTCTCCATGGTGTGGCGAAGTGTCGCTGGATCTTCTATGATGTGTCTGAACAGCAGAGTAACAAGTGGAGTAAATCCATTGAAGCCGGAGCTCTGAGTCAGGCCCAAAATCATCCGTGTGCTCTTCAGCTCAGCAAACATCATAGCATAGTGGTGATTGCGTGTAAGGCGCAAACAGAGACGCAATGTTGCATGGAGTGTGTCTGGGTCGACTGGAACACTGATCATACTGACACAAGCCCGAATAAGGATGGTGGTCATGTCCTCACTCAAACCTTGTACAACAATATCGGAGCCCTGAGAATGGTCAGGCTCCATGGAAGACGAGGCCCCAGATGTGCTCTCCTTCAGTTGGCTCGAATCCACTTTAGGAGTACCCATCTCCACTGGTGCCGCAGAGTCTATGTCAGTCTGAGTTTCTTCAACTTTGCTCCTGTCCCCATCTTCTCTCTCAGAGTCTGTGATGCTACTTGACTTGGTAGGCTTGGGCATACGAGGAACTCTTTGAACAGTCAACATCACTGGCCTCCTGTTACCGGTCTCTTCATTTACCTGTTCGATTGCAAGTTGATAAGACTCAGAAAAATACCCAAATTCTCAAAGCAAACAGCACGAAATGTTACAAAAACACTTTAAATGTTTTATGTTATGTTTATTGTTGATAGAGATGTAATTGTTATATACAGTACCTGCACCATGGTGTTGAACTGCACGGTGTATCTCCGGCGTCCAGCTGTGAACCGGACACTGCTCTCCCCAGCTCGCCATGCTGAATCTATGGTGCTGTTGTTCGAAGCGCTGTAACTGCACCAACGGCCTGAGCGATCATCGAACCATCGCCAGTTATTTCCATTGGGCTGCAGGTACTAAAAGTAGATAGGTGGTCACATTTTGAAAAGGAACAAAACAGGATGCGGAAAGTAACAAATGCATGATGCATTTAAACAGCAATTTCACCACTTGAGCAACTTTATAATGTTAAATGTATGGAAGCCATTCTATAGACTATATTAACAGTGTTTTATCAACTTCCACTGCACACTGTCCTCTTGATTTTTTTACAACATTCTTCCATCATAGTGATTTACCTTGTTCATTTGTGCTCTGCGCTTTGAGGAAACTGCCATTTTTTCATAGAAATCAATGATCAGCAATACTGGTGTGATCCATCTGCGGGGAAAAAATGGTTTACAACAAACCTCAGTTAGGAATTATACCTGTGTGACCTTTGCAACATGCTGCTTTATGTAATTAAGCTAGATGAGGACTGTGTGGCACTCACTTTGGTGTCTGGATATCTTTCTGTTCCTTGGCAGCCTGTAAGCAAGGCTGCACCACCTCGAGCAGCTTAATCAGCAAATCAAGAATGCCACTGTTCTCCACCACTCTGGCACACACCAGCTTCAGCTCCTTCCAAGACAAAAAAATATTAAGTTTAACTAATGACTAAAGTCATAACAGTCCAACTAACCAGAGATGTTCAAGCTATGACCTTAAATGAATTTCTGTTACCTCAAAGAGCAATGTCAGTAGCAGAATGCGAGTTGCCAGTTTGGAGGCCTGGGGCAGTGTCGCCATCTGTCTGGTCCACTCAGACACCGTCTTTGTGTCACTAGTTGTCAGGGGCACAGCTGCCTTGATAAGTACGTCTGCTGCCTCCCACACCTACACACAGCAGGCATATAGTCAGGCTCAGGAAGATAGCCCTTCTATATTAAGACGAGATTCATATGCTTTGTATAACTGGTTAATTTTCAGCTATTTACATGGAACAAGTTCCAAATCATTTCCACAAAGGTGATTAAACATCAATATGCAAACGGGTGGGAAAAATGTACAACCTGTATGCCATTTCACATACGACACCTATAGTTTTTGCATTAGAAAATTGATTTTCTCTACATGATCAACAAATTCGATTTTTAGATTGGGTAGATTTTTTTTTTTTCCCAGCCCTGCTTTATGCTTCCTCTCTAGTGCCTTAATCCCTCTATTCTGGTCCTCAATTATAACAGCCATTAGCGTGGAAAGGAGTCAGTTAACACTTACACAAAAATAGTTCCATGCATTATTCAGATTCCATCACACAGATCATATAACACTGCAAGCACATACAAATGCAACATATTGCACCAGGATCAGTAACTCAACTACAGATACATTAGAAAGACACATCTTCCATGTTCTTAAAACACTCTCCAAACGATAAAAAGTGTAGTAGAAATACACAACTTCCATGTTCCCAACACACTCTCCAAACTATACAAGTGTGTGTGTGTGTGTGTGTGTCTAGTAAAGAATCTATAAAATAGACATGCTTTTACCAACTAACCTGGTGAACAACCTGACCAAGGATAAGGTCTCTGTACTCTGGGCCACTCCTCTTGATGGCAGTCATTAGCAAGTCACAGAGACGGTAGACTGTGTCAGGCAGCTCATCCAGAAGGTGGAAGCACCCTGGCAGCATGGAGTCAGTGAAGGAATGCAGCTCCTGGGGGTCCAGTGGTTCAGTCTCCATGAAGCGCTCCAAACAGCGGGCTTCTTCTTCTTCTGCCCGTTCCCTGGCCCTCCTATCTTCCTCTTCACGTCGACGTGCTGCTTCCTAATGGAGACAGAGATAATATCAATAGCTACTCGGCTGCTAAATGACCATTTATAACTTGATGAGAGTGTATTTAGACTTAGACTTCCTTTATTGTCATTACACAGACATACACAATGAATCTGGAAACAAAATGTCAGAATTGGCAGCTGATAACACAAAATAAATATGGAAAATAGAAAAGTGCACAGTTGCTGAAATGAATCCAAAGCC
>JAPTHA010000027.1:13245475-13262657 GCA_029814585.1 Gymnapogon annona
ATATCAGTGTAAACCGTAGACAGTACTATAAACAGTGAAAGTACCACGTATCAATGTAAAACAATACTATAAACAGTGAGAACTGCACATCAGTGTAAACTAGAAAATTTAAATTTTTTTTTTTTTAATTTATTAACTAATCGTTTCAACATAACAGTTTCTCCATGTAATTTGAGCATTAAGGATGATGTACCTCTGGAGAGTCAGATCGCTGTTCCATGCTGACCTCCTGCCCAAGAGACATAGCAATAGCCCTCATCATCTGGTCCTCCTCAGACATAGTCAGGTCCTAGATGTATCAAGTACATGTTAACAACAATATTTAAACTTTCAGAAACTGCAACACCATATGTACTGTCTGTAAAGACTTACCCTTACTGCTCCACCAAGAAGTGGGGGAGGGTGTGTAAGTAAGTATTCTGTGGCTTGCTCCATGGTACTGGTGTTTAATAAAGCCTCCATGGCATGCTCTCGTGAGAAACCCATATCCATTAGCTAGAATGCCACAGAACAGAGGAAGGAATATGCTTACAAGAGCAAACACTGTACCATGAAAGAAGGGCAAGGAGAAGGTGCGATTGTGACACCTAAATCATAAGAGTTAAAAATGTCAGCCGTAAAAAAAATGTGTAGCATAAAAAGACAATCCTTTACTTACTCTTTTTCTTCTTAAAACAATGCTTCAGTGGTCTTCTAAATAAGTCCAAATCACAGCAAAACTGTTCCAAAGCTTCTTTCAGATTACTATACTGAAAATGTGTTTTGATTGTGAATCCATTGAGCCTGGTTGAAATACTTTTACCAAACTTGCCTTGTCATATTAGTTCTTTCTCCTCAACTTCCTCCTGACCTTTACCTCCCTACCTCCCTCTCTATCTCTCTCTCCCTGAAAGCTCTTATACCTGCTGGAGCTGTTGTTGGCGGACCTGTGAGTGCCTGCCTCTCCCTCTGCATCTTCCCTGTCATAAAACAAATGGTGGCCGAGGATTCAGTTCACGCAGAGTATGGGAGAGGAAGATTAGTAAACACAGCAGGTCTGTTTTAACGTATTGCTCATGCAGCCACTGGAATATATTATGCATTTAACCTATCCTGTAAAAACTGCCTTAAGTGGTGGGACAGCTAGAGGCTCTGTGAAGAACCTGTCAACCGACAAACAAGACGGAGCAACCAACAAACCCAGCAATAGTGTGCACACACATAGCACAGTATTCATACCGTGATTATAAGAGAAAGTTGGGAGAGACTCACACAGCCTTCCCTCATACCTGTGTCAGCTGAGCCTGGTTAACCTGGGGCTCACGGCGGGTAGAAGAGTTCGAGGACTCATCAGTTGCTCCCCCTGTTGGCCCACTAGGAGCTGTTCCAGTTGCTGGGGGTCCCTCACTGCTTGTTGTGGATGCTCCAGGGGCTCCACTGGCTGCCAGAGGCCCAGTAGAGGGAGCCTCCTCATCTGGACGCACAGTGCCCTCCCTTTCCTTGGCTAGACGCTCCTGGATTACAGGCTCCCCTCTCAGGATGTGGCAAAGAATGGCCAGCATAGACTCAGCCATCCTGCCTCCGTACACCTTCAGTGGCTTCCTATTCCACAAACTGCGGATGCAGTTGAATGCAGCCTTGGTGAACAAGAAACAGTGTATTAACA
Source organism: Gymnapogon annona (assembly GCA_029814585.1). Lineage (NCBI taxonomy): Eukaryota > Metazoa > Chordata > Actinopteri > Kurtiformes > Apogonidae > Gymnapogon > Gymnapogon annona. The sequence continues at coordinate 13,247,121 of JAPTHA010000027.1, forward strand.
CAGAAATAAATGAAAAGTCTTAGACAGCAAAGGACTCAAAGGAATGTGGCCAAAAGATGCAGAAACATATTGCATTCTAATAGGGTGAAGTTCACAAGGGGAGAAATCGACCTCCCTTCTTTTTAACTTGCACTATTTAAAACTTTTAATAAACCCTAAACCTGAAACCATCTGTGTTGTGAGACTGTGGATGTATGTATTCCAGATACAATCTGTGTTTCATAACCATTACACCTCGAGTAAAGAAATTCCTTATTTTAATAACTGCCCATATAAATTGATTACTTACCTTCTGGGTGACAATGAGGAATCGAAGGGCACTGAACTGAGGCATGGTGGGCGTCACTCCAGGCATTTTAGCTGGCAGGGAATGTGGAGAGTCCAACACAGTGCTTGGGTTTACCATCTTCTCAACTAACATTAACCAGGCATCCAAGAACTCTCCTGTCCCATCTGGTAGCTCAGTATGCTCCAGACCCTCAGACACAGGCACCTTACCACCCATCGACAGAGCCCAGTTAAACGTCCTGTGAACGAAACCAATGACAATACAGTTAGAAAAGGAATGTTACAATATTATAATTGGTGATTAATACTTCCAAGAAAAACATTTATTTCATATGATGTTACTTCATTTAACTAAGACTTACTCAAATAAGGCATCATGCCCTCCAGAACAGAAGAACTTCTGCAGCATGAGGTGGTAGGGGTACTTCCTCTCATCAAACAGCATGGGAGATGTGAAACCCACTGAGCAGATGAAAAAGGTCAGCCTGGGAAAAGAAAAGAAAAGAATTTAATATGAACTTGCCTTGGATCCACATCTAAATAACAAAGCGTTGTAGTCTGCATTTACCTAAAGCGGGGTGTGGGTGTGTACGGTGGAGGCTGCCAGCTCAGACCCTTGGTGAGCAGTTTGGTGAGGGCAGAGGCAGTGGCCCGGGCAGCAGGCGTGGGTGTAGTGCCTGTGCTAGTCGCATGGTGGGAGCGGCGCTGACGCACTGGTGAGCCCACACACAGCTTCACTAACAGGCCAAAGAGCTCGGCCAATGCCCTACCAAGTCGTGATGAAGCTAGAGGGGAAATATGTGATAAATACTCTTGACTTAATGAGGGTTTTACTGTATTCAATAACCAGCCATTGTTAAAGACCCTGGAGAGATTGTAATTATCAGTATAAAATATATATATATATATATATATATATATATATATATCAATGCGTAAAAGAAAGGATTACATTCTCAGTGATTGAATTTACCAGATAGTAGAGGTTTAATCTGTTTGATGCGAGTGGCCATAGCTGGAGTGAGTTTGGATTTGGCCTTGGGGTCTGTTGCAGTGGGCTCGTCGGTCTCCATGGGAGCCAGTGTATCCCCATCTAGACCCATGCCTTCCAACAATCCACCAGCAGATGAATCAACAGCTACTGCCTCAGACTCTGTTACAAAGCAGGTAGTAAAACAGATGTTGAGGATTTTTCAGGGATATGTTTGGAACCTGCCATAATCAATTTACCAACGAGTTACATTACCAGTTCTCCTGGAGCCAGAGGCTGTGGCTGTAGCAGTGCTGCCAGATGGCTTCTCCTCTTTGGGCACCAGTTTCTGCATGTCGGCCTGGCCAAACTCACAACCTGGTGGCAGACTGTTTTGCACAAGGAAGTAGTGTTACGGTCTCCAGAACAACACACAACAAATTTAAGATGGTCAAAGAGATTTACCTGTTGGGTGTGCAAAGGGATAGCAGTACAGTGCTCTCCCATACCAGGGAGCAGTAAAGCTGGCTGAGCTTGTTGAGGACACTCAATCCCAGCTGGGAGCCCCACTGGTTGACTGAGATAGCCCTGATTTCACTCTGCTCAGAAAAAAAGGTGAAACATTCAGAAAACAAAAGTTCAGGGGAATATATTCAATTTATGATAGGATGAAGCAGCAGTCTAACTTAGACAGTAGTGACATTCCATAAATTACATTCTAATGACAATGTTACCGTTGTTTGAAAACCAATATGCAAAATTTCTAATGGGAGTCTGAATCATTAAATTCTTATTAATTTCCAATCCTAGATCAGAGACTCGTGGATGTTAAGCACATTAATTAGCACTAGAAAAGGATAAATTAAATCTACATTAAAAGCCCAAGTTAAATACACAAAAAGATATTTGCTACACATAATAACGTAGTTGTATACTATAGAGCTATCATGACTAATGTCTTGATATCTGAGAGGTTGTCAGTACTCTATCACTATTAATGAATCTTTACTCATGATCACAAAATTAAACTAAGTAGATCACCGATCTTGTGAAAAACACTTACCTGTCCTACTCTGCAAGTATGGACAAACATGAGGATGTAGGCGTGCGCTGCTGTAAGAGCATGTAACAAAGGTGTAGCACGTGCGGACAATGTAGCATCAGTAACATGGCCCGCATTAGCCAGCTCTCTGAGAAGCACAGACCCCCCAGGCACCTCGATTGGGCGATGAAGAGGCTCCAAGGATGTCAAAATGCTATCCAGTTGACATAGGCCCTCCTGGAGGACCTTGGGCTCATGAGAAAGAGTCTGAAAGGGTGAATTTAGTTAGTAATTAACTATTGAAATTCCAAACAAAATACTTTAAAGTGAGAAACAGTGGACATTTTTCTCTCACCAATATGGACTTGCAGACACCAGCTACAGCCTGGCAGGCAGCAGAGGTTGGGAAGTCAATGGGCAGGTTGGGCAGGCCCAGAATAGAAACAAGAGGTAGGAGCCCCTTCTGGTTGACAAACTCCTGACAGTGGTCATCTGTGGTGTTGTTGCTTAGGATAGATTCCACAAACTTCATCTACAAAATAAACATATCCCAAATCAGTTACCCAGAATCTGACCTGATAAAGAGCAATACTCATTATGAAAATGCAGACCAAATTGAATTAAACTTCTCAAAGAATTGACACTCACCACATTCAGGATATAATCCATGAGGGGAATTGGTATGCGTTCCTCAGTACCCACAACCCTGCAATTTATAAAAAAAAAAAAAAAAAAACACATCGTCTAAAGGATATTCATCAAATGAAATCTCTGGAATACAATGAACTGAATAGGAGGAGATCTTTAAGGAGTTGTTATTCTATTCTATTGTGATATGAACTCAGCATCATACAGTTCAAGTGGCACTGACTGTCTGTTGCTCTCTGCTTCCCCCTGCTGTTGGCTGAAGGTGTGAAGTGCCTCCTCTTCCTCTTCATCCTCACTTGAAGCCTCCTCAGCTGCATGACTGGATCTTGCTGGTGGCACTGCAACAGTACCATCTGCTTTCTGAATGGATGGTTTCTGGCAAATGTACTCAGGAGCCCTACCCAGGTTGCAGATCTCCTCCAGCAACTGCAACATAAATTTAGCTTTAATGATCCTGCCAGATAATGACAGGGCACCTCCAAGTGCACTTGTAATTAACATTGAATCAATTAAGCTCACTACCTTAATAATGGCAGTAGTAGCATCGGTCTTTAACGTGGGCTGGTGTCTCATGAGCTCATCGACAGCACTGCCCAGATTTGATGCGGTGTCACCTAAAAGGCATACAATATTCATGAGATTGATTCAAGAATAGGTCATTTAAAAATAACTAAAGCATTTGTAAAAACACCCCAGAGCAGCCATACTCACCCAATGGGTCAGAGCTGCGTCGCCGCCGCATGGCAGGCAGGTAGTCAGGAGACAAAAGCACTTTGAAGAGGCGCTCAAAGGGTTGGCATTGAACAAAAGAGTGCAGGCCTCTTGCATTCAGGCACAGGGCACTGAATACATTGGGAAGAGAACCCAAAACTTCACGCGTGGCAGGAACCTGGTATTTAAAAAAAAAAAAAAAAATTAACTGAGATATGGTCCAAGTGGCACGGATGAGGCAAGAGCTCGATTTTTTTTTTTAAATCAAAAACTCATGTTAAACCTGAATTTTTCAACAGATTGCTCACTCTTCCTCAATTATTTTACAGAACATGCTAATCACCAGCATTGCTGGTGTTTACACTACTTCCAAGTGTACTTTAAACCTATTTTGACATATCATGGATTATAAGTTTCCCATTAATAATAGAGAGAACATCCAGTGTTAAATCCACAACATCACAAGCCAATTAAAAAAACCTGGAGTTTATGTAGGACTGCTATTATTATGCCACATCTCAAGTGGCTTCCTCTGAACAAAAAAGCAACTTGACATTTAAAACTCATTTTGGTGCACAGGAATTACATTGATCTAATTTGAGGCTTAAATGCAAATGGCATGACCAAGTTGTATGATTAGATTAGACACAAGTCTAAAAAAAAGGAAAAAAAATAAATGACATTCGCTTTATTTGTGCAAGCTTTTGCATACATTTACACCTATCCCAATTGTTGCTGGTGGCAGCTTGAGACCCAACTGTGGAGAAGTCACCCTATATTCCGAGCACATGAAGGGCTATGAGGAGAGGTATAATCTACATTTCATAATATGTTCACAGACACCAAGAATGGTGTGAGAATTGGAGAAATTGAACTGCTTTGAGGCGATGACAGCAAGGAGGCAGATTAAGCAACTCTTATGTGTATGAAAAGGGATGAGAGAGATAAACAGAGCACACAAGAGGAGTCCTGCCAAACTCACGTCTTTGATGAGAAGGGCATGCAGCATAACATCAGTAAGACCATTATCCTGCAGAGAGGAGAGCAGGGATGGCTCCTGGAACACAAACACCGTCACAACCTCTGTCGCTAAAGAAACCAAAGATGGGGACAAAACCAGGAAAGTGTGAAAAGACAAGATCGGAAATCATATTGCAAAACACCAATGTCACAAGAGATTCTCAAAATTGACAGAGGAAATTTGTCACATTAAACTGCCCTGCTAAATTTAAAACAGATAAATTCAGACAAATATTCCAATGAAAGCTCCTTGTCAGACACCATAAGCTTACCCAAGAGGAATAGTGAGGGTCCATAGTATTCTGCATTACTGATGATGTGCTTGAGTGAGGTAGGCAAGGACCCATCCATTACTTGTCAAAGACAGGGTACATATGTCATTATTCAAATAAAGGCACGCAGAGACCTCAAGACTACAGTTGATAAATGCAATCAACTTGTAACTAGAGTGAAAATGACTCATCTATATTCAAAGAGGATTTCAATGACTTACCATGGCGGATACCATCAGAGAAGGCAGGATCCTGAATGGCTTTCTTTAAGAAATTAAGCATCGATTTCAACAGAGCTGCCCTTTGTGGAATACACTGCATACCTAGTAGAAGACAAAAATGTTAGCATAGTTGGTGGCTATGATGGGACGGGTTAGTTTTTTCATTCATACAACCAGGAGTACCTGCACGTGGCGTGTTGACAGTATTGCTCTGTGTTCGGTGATCTACCTCTGGTCTGGAACCAGAGGATGTTGAAGGGCCAGGGCTGCTTTCCATGGCAACTTCTGACACTAAACAGAAAAGTCCAAACAATAAGCAGGTTTTATTTACACAAAAGTTGGCAAAAATCAATGATAGCTTGCAACTTTACTGGTTTGAGATTTTTATTTATGAATATGGTTACAATGGGTGGAAGAATAAAATGACTGACTCTCCATATCCGTGTCCATGTCCTCAGAGTCCACAGCTGAGTTAGGTCTCTGGATCTTTGGCTTGATGACAAAAGGGCACTCTTTTCTTGACAGGTCTACCTCATGCTGCATAAGTGTAATGATGGAAAGAAGAATAATTGAGTCCTCAAGTTTAGCAGCAACTCTGTAAATGAAGACTGCAGTGTCAGGAACAGGAACGTGCCAACCTACCTCTAGCCTGCAGATGAAAATGGAAAGGCCGCTGTGGGACTGAAAGGCAGCCATGTCCAGGTTGGTGATGAGGTCTACTACCCGCACAGCTCGTGTCACAAAAGTGATCTGGTCCTGCTCATCACCCAAAAACTTGATCACCTGAAAAGTAAATATTAATATAAAAAGACGGTTGGGGGAATACAAAGAAATACCACAAACTGGTCTGATAATGAATGAGCAGGACTCTCGGTATACCTTCAGCAGAGCCTCCATCATACCACAGGACACAAGGGCTTCCCCTCCAGCATCATAGCTGGCCAAGTGGTAGAGGAAAGAGAAGAGTGCAGTAGCAAATTGGTGTGGGTATGGTTCCATCAGAGGATCTAGAAAATAAAAAAAAAAAAGTAAACAAAAATGCCTTGCATTTCATGAACCGTTCTGGATTTAATGTATAATATATTATTGCTTTTTGTTTTGTCTGGTTTCTAATGTTTTATGCATTCTGAGAAAGTGTGATGCTGTGTAACTGAGGAACTGAATCATTTGAATTTCCTTCAGGATTAATTAAATGTTTATTCATCTATTTACACTGACACATAACGTGTTGGCTGTTTCTCACCTATCATTGCTTGTATACAATTGCGCACCAACACAGGCAAAAACCCATGATAGGAGGCAGTGCCAGTGCAGTCGATGATGTTTGAAAGCTTTGGAGTCCTCTCCAGATGGACAATCGAAGTTAAAGTGCGCAGAGATGCTGCCTTGATATCCTTTGACATAAGATCATACACATTACTTCATTAAAAAAAGGAAACAAAAGAAGCAAAACAATGTTGCCCTCACAACAAGTGTTCAACTGAAAGTATTTTACTTACATGAGTAATTATTACTCACATGTTACTACTTCTACACATCTATGAAACACTACTACTGTATTTCAAAGACCAAGTAAATTTTGTACAGTAATTTACATACAAAAAAATCTTACCACAAGCTGTTTGTCTGTAATTTGTAGTACATCCACCAGCTCCTCTATCAAGCCATTATACAGAATACTGTTGGCTGACTCCTGGAGTGCATTTGAATACACTACAAAGAAATATACATATACATTAAAAAAAACAAAAAACATTTGAACATGTACAAAGTAACTCAGGATGTCTTCAGCCGATGCTTTTCCTTACCCAATATAGAAATTGCATGCAGTCGGGCTTGCACAGCCTGCAGCCTTTTCTTGTGATTTGAGAAGCCATGGGCCAGTCGAATGTGTGTGAACAGTAAGGTCTGTTTATCTTTAGGGATGTTGTACATCACCGTCAGCGACTCCATGATCTCAGATGGGCTCTCTGAAATCTTAAAAACACAACGAACAAGGTGTAAGCTAGTGTTTTTCAAGTGTCATCATTCTACCATGAAGGGGAAATCTGAAATTCACTATACCTTGTCAAGCTGCTCGATGTGAATATAGTGTAGTGTGTTACTACTTGTCTGCTGATGAAACAAGATAATTAGTCTCAATTTGAAAAGAAAACATGCAAGTCCTACATTTTCAGTAATGACTGCAGAAACTGGACGTTACCTTCCGGTCTACTTTGACTTCAGGACCTGGTTCAGCATAGAACTCAAAGTGCAGTGTGGTCGCACTGGGAGGGTACTTCTGCTTGCATACCAATAGTGGGTACAGTGTAGAGAAACGTGATGTATTAAAGAGTGTAACTATTCTCATTTTGGCAGTTCAAACTATAGACAGACAACTGACAGCTGAATTTTACAAACTGAAATAGCTACGAAGGATGACGCATATAAATTCTTACCGTCATAGGCAGATCCCTGCAGCACTCAGCCAGACCAAAGCCATTCTCCTTTCCTCCCCAGCTCTACAAAAAGCAACAAAGAGACATAACTATACAGTTCTTTCTCTAGGGACAGTTGAACTCATGGCAATAGGAAAACAATGACATTCTCAAACCTCAGCCAGGTGTTGCAGACGGGCCAGTAAAGGCGTCCTTTTGTCAGATCCTAGTCTTGTGATATAGTTGGAGCGCTTACTGAACACATAGAGCAGGTTCAGCACAGAGAGGACCACCTGCATGTCACATGACGCTAACAAGGTGGTTAAGTGCTGTAAAAGAGTTGGACGGAGCAGAAAAAAAAATTGTCAAAATGAGTTTAAACTTTTACACTGTATAAGCGTCAAAGAACAGAAACTACAGCCATGCAATATATCAACCCTACCTCTATGGAGCTGTAGAGGTGCCTGGAGAAGCTATACTCAATGAGCAGGGCGGTGAAGTTGAGCACTGCCAAAAGCAGTGCTTTGAGCTGGCCATTGTCTGGACGGTCACATACTAGTAACCATGACATATTCTCCACTGTCTGGCCTGCATCACACAGAATGCCATCAAAGCGGTCCAGAAGGTCCACCCAATGGTACAGCTCACACTTTGAAAAGAAAGATTGGAACAAGTCTTAGTGATCAATGACGAAAAGTTCAGAATGAATCCCTATTTTTTTTGTGTTTATGAAACATCCTTGTGAATTCAAGAAAATTTCAGCTTACCTTGCCAATATTCCAGGTCTTAATATGCTGCAGCTCAACCAGGAGTTGCTCATCACTGCACGCCTTGAGCTTCTCTATTAGTATCCTGCAGTCAGCAGGCTGTGTGGTGTCAGATGGAATACAAGAAGGTTACAGTCAGTCAAGCAGACAACACTGACCACATATACCTCTTCCATCTTGTTCCTTCAAGACGCTAACCACACTGATCTTTTCAGGAGCAAAAGCAAACTTTAAAGGTCTCCTTTGTCAACTGCGTCACATACAGTGACACAATTCACATTTATTTGATTAGCTTAATATGATCAGTTACCGAGGTGAATCAAGGTTGTGCACTTGACGTCAGATGTTTGAAGTTTCTTAATGAATGTCAACATTAAGTTTAAAAAATAATTGCAACTGTATGATACAAGGAAGCATTCGTGCTTGATCTGTGACAAATGCAATCATCTGTCCAAATATGTTTAGATATACTTCATACCGATTCTACAGCACAGGTTAAATGGCAAATAAATACAATACCAAAAGGCCAGAGTCTCACATCGATTCATTACCCTCTTACTTTCACAAAAAAAGCATATAGCACATCCAGCTAATTACAAGCAAGGTGCAGCAATACATATAGTGAACCATGAACCTGACCCTGAAAACAGCACAAACTGCTGATCTTTTAACGGTTTCTCTAGCACCTGCGTACAACTTACTGTTGCCTACAACTTTAAATAAACTGAAGCAGTGCAGACTATGACATGTTTTGAGTATTATTCAAACCATTTGGTTAACTGTTTAAAAGAGTAAGTCCAAGCATCAAGGTTTTTATGATGCATTTCTTTGACGTCATACTCAATGAGCCTACAGACCATCTGCAGAAAGGAATTCTGAGCACATTTCCATAGATCTGTTTTTGATGAGTGGCAAATAATATTGAGGCCAAATGCTTTTAATTGCAGCAAATAATCTTTTTTTCACTCAGTTTGGTTGTTTCATCTATAAAATGCAGCTGTGCTGCTTAATGTTTTGCTACTCAGTTCTGACTGAGGGGGTGTGTTGCAGTGGGAAAATTCCGTCAATTCATACCCTCTATAGGCAAGAACCATTATGATTTTTGTGGTGTAGCACACCTACAATGTTTCCTTTTCCAATTCTGGTGCCAAATATCTCATTATAGGGTATCAATACAGGATACCAATTTGGCTTTAGCGCACCTTAACTTTCTTTCGTAATTTAAAAAAACACCAAGACACCTTACCGACTCAGAATCAACAACTTCCAAAATATTTGGAAAGAAAATGTCCTTACTCCGACCCAGAGAGACCCACTCTGCTTAATAAAGTCTTATATTACCAAAACCAAATTAAACCTTATTACCAAACTGTCCTGTCATGAAAGGATATTAACACTGTGCCTCAGTCCAACTGCTCAGAAAGTTTAGCCAAGTTCAGTATAGGAAGTCCAACAAAATTCTAATTTATAAAGGTCACAAGGCAGAGGGCTGATGATATCCCAATCATTATGCATACTCACAGCTTCTGTGGGAGTTTTCTTTAACTTGCTTCTGTCTACCTTCATTGTCGACAATCTTGATTTTTTGCTCCCGTTGAGAAATTTCTATGGATTTCAGAGATAACATTTATTTAACATTATATGGGCGGTTTGGCAATATATTTTTTATTTATAAGTAAGAGAAATCTTGGGCTTGTCATATTAAGATAGCATCATGCAATATGCCATGTACTTACAGAAAATAGTTTGGCAATACCCACTTAACAGCATGTTCTGGTCACTTTACCTGCAAAAACAAGGTAAAAAATTTGATTAGATATACCCTTAACCGTCCCGCAAGGGGAAATTCCAGACACAACAGCATAATACAAAAAGTAGGAAAAAAAACAGAGCAGAAGAGATATAAAGCAATTGAATTCTTGCACAATATAGACAATATTGATAGTATATATGATTTTAGTCCCAGAGATTATAACACAAATGCCAGGAACCATACCAGTACTAGACCTAAATTTGCAAATCATGGTTAAAAGAGAAATCAAGACAACAAGAAATGGTGAAAATGAAAAAAAGGGATATGTGTATATATGTGAAATAACACAGATTGGTGCAAGGATTAATATACGTACACAGACAACCGAAAACCTTTAATATTAACAACAGTTAAACTGATGTACAGGGGAAAATTTCCCTAAAATGACAACCGACTATTAATAAAATAGGTGATAAGTACCAACAGATTGGATTATCGAGCAAGATCAATACATCACAGAGCATTTTAAGGGACAGCTTTAGCCAGAGCTAGCCAGCAACATACGACACAAAGTGAATTAAATTATAATGGGTGCTTCTTAATGGTATAAAACACTGGCCTGGCCTTCCAACTCCAACAGATTTACACGCTTTGTTAAAAAAATACCGGTCGCAACTTCACAACAATATTGACCAACATCTACTCAATTGACTTGACGCTGACAGGTTAAAGTTATAGCGAGCTAGCCAACATGCTAAACTCAGTTTGCTACCAGCATAATGTTATTTACCAAATGTTACTTAGTCACTACCCACACTGACAACCCTCACGTATGCGGCTACTAATCAACAGTGAACATTGACTGGATAGTAACACTGGGAGACAAAACGGCACGCGTTGGACCGTCTGCCGAACCCAAGATATCGTTCTGTTAGCGTTTGTTGCGGAGTTAATGTTAGCTTCCGATCGGCTAACACTGAGCTACCGGTAGCAAACGATGCCCCCTGGAACACGCTTCAAATGTCTCGAATACCACGATAAAGTCCCCAGACACGTCGAGGAGCATAAGCAATAGACGTGGGGGGGTGGGAAATGCGACTACCTGAACAAACTCAACCTCTTGTAGCCATCGTTAGCACAACTGTCAGAGCTCATCCCCACAGCCACCATGCTGTCCTGACCTGACTCGGGAAGATAATTTAGGTCGAGGCTGCACGGGCCGGGAGCAGCCCGCACTCTGCACTCCTGCTCGTCTCCTCTCCGCTTTAAGCGAAAACGAAAGTCTAACATATGACTCGAAACGGGACGGGCTCGTGTCGAACACAAGAACGGCCGGTAACGTTACTTGGCTCGTTCTTACCCTTTTAGCTTTCTCGGCTAGACATCCGTGGCACGCGCTAGGCTAGCGGTGTTAGCAGCCAGCGTTAGTTGAGTAGCGGGCACTAACGCATAATAACTCGCTGAATCATTGTCGGACGGTCTAAACGTGACACTGCGACTTGTGTTTTTTTCGGTGTTTGTTCGGGCAGGCTGTTACTGCCGAGTAGGGAGATCGGTCTTTCATCCGTCCGCTGTATGGTTATTTTTCTCTCTCTCCTCTCCTCAGAGTGTCCGCGCTTGTATCCATAGCACGGGAGCACTGGCTGTTGGCGGAGTCATCATGACTCTGGGTAGTGTGCAAAAAGTGAATAACGCTACGGCTCAGAATGTGTAGCCACTGTTTATCGATGCGGTGCATATTGACCTTCTACGGTATGCATCACCCGGGCATTACATACGGTCCCAAAGCTCCGGAACACACGGACGCCCGCAAACGCGAACGGCGTGACCGCCAGAAACGAAACGAACGAGCCGGCGAAACTTAAAAATCTATCATCGTCAGAATTGGTCACTCTCGTTAACATCCGCCGTCCGTCATCGCGGGAGGAGGACAGCATCCGCGGTGATCGACTCAAACAGTCAGCCGCAAAACGCCCCAGACTCATTAATGTCACCAAGGCTGCAGTTTTGGAACACGCCTCAAATTATAAAACTATGTTAGACACATTACAACTACCAGACATGCGTAGGCAGCTCTATGAAGCCCAGTGTTCCCAGTTATTAGGTCAGATTAAATTTAACCACAAACAGAAATTAACACAACATTCACAGTTAAGTGAATCACACATTTAAAATGTTAGTGTCATATGAATATTGCTAATGTTTGTGAAGCATTATCCCGGTGTAAATACTAGTACAACTACACGGCAGTGCTTATAACACTTATATTAGTTTGAAGGTTTGGCAACCACGTGTGATGGTGACTGAAAACTAATTAAGTTTCCATCCAACATCTATCGTTTCTAAATACCCAAGATGACACCAACTCCCACACAAACCTTACATGTTCTTTTAAAATAATATTTTCCCCAACTGTACTGCTGTCTGTGATAGTAAGGTTTAATGTCACTAATAAATTTCTCATGTTTAATATAACAATTTCAATTCTGCTGCAGAAAAAGCTATTTGTCTGATTTATGTATATGTATGTATAATAGAAACTCATATGGGTTTAGAAGGAAATGCATCAGCATTTCCTTACGTGCTTTTGCATTTGATGAAAACAGCATTAGTTAATGTATTACACCAGTTAGAGGCACATACCAGAAACTGCTTTGGTTCAAAAGTTCCACGATTCACATCCTTGGCTAGTGTCGCAGTTTCCTTAAACTATCTGGAAAAATAAAAAAAACAAAATCACATAACAGAACAAGTAACAGCTTGCATAATGGAAATACAATCAGACTGACAAGTTGCAATTAAGCAAAACAAGAGTATTTATTTCAAAAGCACATATCACTAATTTTATCTGAAGTAATCAGACTTTTTTATACCGAGGAACAAAATAATGACTGAGGGCCGCAGCTTGATGTGACAACCATTACGAATCTTGTACTCGCACACCACTACATAGTTCCTGTTTATCACACTTTCTCCACCCCAATAAAAAACTTTTTGTTCAATGTTCACAACAATCATTTCCTTCTGCCGTTTCAGGAAAGATCAAACATGTTTACTTTTTGAAAAATACTTTCCAATTGGGCAACTGACTTATTTTTACCTGACCCAGACAAGTGCTCAGCCCTTGTAGTACAGTCCTGTAATCAGACTTTTAGTATTTGTTTTCTAGTTGTACGAAATATCCTCAACTAACAGAGGTAATTCCTACACAGCACAGGTATTTCCCCTGCTGAAAGGAATACTCTTTACAGGAAATTGGTTTGCAAAGGTGGCAACTGAAAGGCAAACCACCAATTGTAACACCCTTGATTTGATTGGCAGTCCAGGTAAATCATTAGGATTTACCTGGACTGACAATAGAATCTCAGATGGTCACTTAGCCCCTTCTCCCACCATTTGCCCAGCTCCTCTCAACTGTCCATTGACACAAATCAAGGTATGATCAAATTCTGTAAAGCAAAATAAAATCCCTGCAACATCACCCAGCCTCTTTACCTTGAGCTTGCTTAGTGCCATGAATACGGATAACTAGGTTAGACTAGTCAGATTTAAAGACAATTCACAAACTTCATTTTTGTTCCAAATGTCAGAACTGTACAATAAAAACAAATGTTTTCAGACCACCTTTCTTAACACTGTTATAATTACAGCATATATGATATCGTACAGTTTGGTTAACTTCCAGGAAATATGCTTTACACTGCTTCACACTTAACTTTGTGGTGGGTCTATTCTTATTTAAACACACAAGTTATAAAGTTATGTAGCTATAGGTCAACTGTATGTTTAAGTTCACCTGTATGATCTACAATCATAACTTTGTTAAGAGGATACATCAATGTGCAGCAGCATCCCAATTAAATTGAGCATCATCTTCACTTCTGAAAACTGCCTGTGTAGGTTTTAATAGCCAAAGGCATACTATAAATACAACTAATCCAGACATACAAGTTACCTGAGGTTAAAAGTAATATTTGCATACGAATATAGGTTGCTTCCAGTGACATTGTACCGCTCCTCCTGTCAATCTATCAAATTAACCGGACGGTTAGCATTAGCATCCAAACTGAGACCGTCCGTAGCAGAGGACATAACAAGTGCTGCGAATTGTACCCTATTTGATCCAGACTAGATCCATACCAGTCACGCGGATTAACTTAAAAGCAGTTGCCATTTTTCTGACATTAGTGAGATAACCAGTGATTCCTGCGCAGTTAGCGTTAAGTGATCGGTAGCGCTAACGTTAGCGAAGTTCAAAGCTAACGGTAGTTACGTGACGTTAGCAAAAGGTTTACTCGCGAGTTAAAGCTAGTTTTAACGCTACTCACTTTGATTAAACTTTACCGGTTCCAAGTAGTGGGTTAGGAAAATTCAAATATGACACTTTTTTTTTTATTCTGCCCAATTTCATCCCTTTATTCTACCGAGGAAAATCCGAAGCCATGGAAGGAGCGAGCCGCTGTGACATGTAGCTCGGCAGACGGACATACATACCCACACACTGGGAACATGAGTGCGACTCTGGATGCGTGCGGCGTGTATGTTTGCGGGTTTCGCGCGAGCTAACTAGCTAGCAGTGAGAGCTCCGCACAATGCTCTATCAGTGGGATCATGGCTAAATTAAAAATGGCGGTTTACACAGCAGAAGATTCGTACTTTACCCGTAAAAACACACTAGTTTCGTGGTCCCGGATGCCGGTGACGGATCCGAACGAGCGACAACGGTCGTTAAGGAAGGTAAACATTTGCTACCAGTTAGGGAAAAGCCACATCTATCCATTCGAATAAGCCTTTCTGCTTACCTCAAATGCGTGTTAACATTTGCTTCTCCATCTTGCACTAGCGAGTGGTAGGGCAGTTCAGATCTCGCGAGAATACCTAACGCTGCGTTTGCCCCATGGTTTACCCAGGGCACTCCCTTGAAATTGTTTTATTTTTTTAAAATGCCAGCGTTATTTTTGAACAAGCTACATCAAACATTTAAAAAGGATGGCATTAGGACGGTATTTTCAACCTTAACTTCGTAGTCAGACGTGCACACCAAAGCTCACAGAAGGATTCTCCATGGTTTCTTAGAAATATATTTTAATTCATTTTAATATGAAAGTGTATTCAAACTCACTGACAAATTGAAAATAAAGACCAAACAGTTTTTAGACACCATGCACTTAAACCCAATTTGAAAAGGTGAATTTTAATTTAAAAAAAAATGGAGCAACTTAAGAAATGTTTTCATTGTAAAATAAAAGTATAATTCAGTAACCAAGAGGGAAAACCTTGAGGAAAACCCACCATCAAAAAATTAACATCGAAAACTGCTAATTAATAGTAAATGAGGTGTAACTGGTTCACAGTGCATCATAAATATTTAAGTGTATGTGTGTTTGACAAAGGGATCATTTTGGTACCATAGTGACATGGGGGGGGG
>JAPTHA010000027.1:13262683-13273090 GCA_029814585.1 Gymnapogon annona
CTCCACCTACGTCCATCCCATATCACAGCTGGAGATGAAGGATCTCATGTAACGTTTATATACAGTTAACCAGTCCTCAGGCCATTTAATCCAAACTACACTGTTGAATGATTTGACTTTAGGTGCAATTAAAAAAAAAGAAAAAAAAAGGAAAAAGAAATGTTGCCCACAGAACATTTTATGTGTTTGAGGTCGTATTTAAACACGTTATAACATATAATACATACACCAACACAAAAGTGAATATCAACAATAATTATCACATAACTAAAAGGATCAAATTAAACAAGGGCTTATTTTTTCCAGCACGCTTCCAATATTACACTAAAAAGACAACATGACAAACTAGGCATGACAATTACTGTGTACAAATGTAAAAAAAAGAGCTAGTTCAGATATTTTCCAAATACAGCAAATGTATCATGTACAAGTTATGTTACGAAAGTTTTTGAACTATAAAAGAACTTAAATTACAACATATATTTACATGTCAATTAAAATCCTGCATCTCCACAATGGTCACACAGTTTAATCTACATTTCTGTCAACATATTATCACTACTACATTCTGTGGAAAGAAAGCACAATTCTAGATCTGGCCCAAGAGCTCTGACAATAGTCAGAGCACGCATAGCAACCTGCAGGAAATTAGTTTTTCCTCATAATATTTTTCCACCAATGTAGCTATATATATTTTACAAATATTACAAATATGTACAATGAACAAAAGTTGCAAAAGTTCAAATATATCAATGGATACACTTGTGTACAAGTCGAAACTGGTCATAAAATTATGAACTGGGGACTGAAAAGAACCTAAAATATTAACAGACGAGGTGATTTAAACATGTCATATGTCTTGGTAATAAATATCATAATAAATAGAAATTGCATGTTATTCTTGGCATAATTTTAGCACTGTCTTGTGTTGCGCTACAGTATAAGTAGAAAATTAAAGATTAACACAAGTGAAAAAGTCCTCAGAAAACTAAGTATATGTGGCACACTGAGTGTTTAACGTGTGCATACAACTGTTTTTGCTGTTTGTGTCAAAAGATTTTTCATGTCATTCAACCACAAGATATCTTTTCATGAGGTAAATTGATATTAAAAAAAGGACGACTCTCCAGCTGTGTGTGTCGTGGGACAAAGGGCTGTACAGACATCGTTTCTCTGACTAAAAAAAGTGTTTATATCCCTTTAAAAATGTATGATGCCCAGTATGACATCTCTGCATAAAGTCACTAAAAATGTCAAAATTAAAGACGCTATTACACAATATCGATTCGTTATGCAAATGAGTCTGCCCAGTTTAGTTTCAGTGTCCAGCTGTCATTTTAAAATGCCTACAACACGTTTACAACCCTGTGCCAATTAGAATGGGCTTTTTTTCAGTGGTGTATTGATCCAGCACATTTCATGGAATTTACCAATGTGATAAAAGCTTTTCTATATGCAGTTATAAGTGGAGTGCCAACCAGAATTGCTAATCAGCTGAAAGGGGTTATTAGAACAGGCAAGACATAGCAAGATGCAATAACAGGTGAAAACAGTAAACAACTTCATCAGTACAAAATATAGATGACTATTTCTATCTCCTTCGGACCTACAAAAACAAAAGCCTCATCTTAATTTCCTCTTAAATGTCTTAAATGCCACCTTTCCAACATCCCTCACAAGAGAAGCTTGCCGTTGCGGTGAATTTTCAGAATTTTTCCAAGTCTCTGTTTTGCAGTTGCAAGTCCTTTCTTTGGACGTTTCCCTGAGTTAAAGTAAAAAAAAAAAAAAAAAAAAACAGGGGGGGGGGGATACACATAAGTCAGCAAGCCTTCACTGAGATGAAAAAATGATGCAGTAACGTCTCATGGTCATACATACCTTGACCAACTCCTGCTGCACCTTGGCTGGTTAACCCTGCAGGCGATGCACCAGAATGAGAGCTGCTGTTCTGCGGAGAGAGGGAGGGTCGACGTGACGTGAGAAATACACCAGGAGCCATAGCTCCACTGCCCCTGGGGCCTCCGGGGCCAAAAGGTCCCGGTCCAGCTGTGTATTCGTGGTCCAGCAGACTGGCAGAGTAATAGTCCATTCTCCTGTCTGGGCTGAAGTCTGCTGCAGACTCTGTAGCAGGTGGTGGGGAGGGCGGGGAAGGCTCAGTCTGAACAGGGGGAGGAGATGCCACAGGAGCAGGTGGACGCTGCTTTTTTGTGTATTTTCTTTTTGCTGGTTTTTGCTGCTCCTGAATCATAACCAAAAGAACACAACATTCAGTACATTCTGCTGCGAATAGAATATAACTTTGTTATTGTCGCAAGAACAATGAAATAAGTTTAGCAGCACATACTTAACGTGCAGAAGAGAACTTTATACAAAAGTGTAATTGTAATGACTGTATATACTGTACAACTGTCAGAGAAATGTTTCCAATGTACTCTACTACAATGTAATACTAAAATATATAAAAAGCCAACTCTCTATATACTTGGAGGGAATATGTACAATGCACCGCTATTGTTCACTGGACACACATCTGTTTGATATACAGTATTTAACCTACACTGCGTTTCCAAAACTTACTTGTTGTGCCAACTTGGCAGCGGCTGCAGCAAGACCAGTTTCAACAGATGCGACTCTTGCTCCTTCCCTTGCTGGTCGATCCTGCTTTGGAAGTGTGGGCATCACTCGGGCTGTATTTGTAAAGGAGTCATTATTAAAAAATGAAATATCAGAAACTGTTTGATTATCCTTCCTATGGTAAAACCCTGTACCTTTTGGGCTCCAAGGTGTATCATCCCAGTTCTTCTTCCTTTTCATTTTAGCCTTGGTAGCATGATCCTCCTCATCAGACTCCAACGATGGGTAAACTTAAGTCATGATAATTAGCATAAACAGATATTAGCTTTCCAAAAAAACCCAAAACAAAAATCTTTTAAGATTGACCACTATTTAGTTTAATCATGTATGGAAAACTGAGTGTAATTCTAACCATAGTCTGAATCTTTGAAACAGGTTCCCAGAGTCTCTTGTTCATCTGGACTCTCTTCATCACTCAGGTGACGAGCTGGCCGTTTGATTGGCCGTTTTCCAGGTCGCTGAATCACAGGCTTTTTCTCAGGAGTTCCTGTCTTTTTAACCCCACCAGTTACCCACACGGCCCTGCCTCCCTTTTCCTTGACCACGCCCAAACCCTCTGTCAGGCCCCCAGAGATAGACAAGGGAGACGAGGAGGAGGAAGATGAAGATGACGAAGGAGGATTAGCCATTGAGAGCATACCCTGAATGGCATCACGGGTACTGGGAGAGGCTGGGGCTTCCTCGCTGAGGAAAGGACACAGTTGTGTAATCAGTCATCATCTCGAAAATAACAGCCTAAACATAGCACACGCAGCAAGAGATCAAACAAACATGTGAACTATGCAGGATTCAAAGGTTAATGGATCACTGCAACAACACTATTTGACATTTGCTATTATCACCTTTAATTTAAACAAATGTCATAGTCACGGTCAAAAACCTAACCTCAAGATCAATGTAAATGTAATTACTGAGGGAAAAGACTAGCCACAATTCCACCAGACAAACTTGAATTTCAGTCATTTTATAGAACTAATGGCAATTGGACAATTCAAACCTGAGTGCAGAGTCCAAGCCTGCCACTTGTTTGCTGGCCTTCAATAAGTCAAGGATGCCACCTGCGCCACCCTTCACTCCGTGGGCGGCCAGGGCCTCTTCGTCTGTGGTGTAATCCTCCTGATGCCGCAAGGATAAACATGCTCCTGTTATTATTATTCCTCGTCATCCATGGGACTTAGTGGCTTATGCTGGTTGCCAGTTGCAACTTAAGAGCTTTCTGCGCTTTCTCCAGAAAAGCCCATGATTGTAGCCACAATAAACTGTTCTTACCTCAATGTCAAAGTCAACTTCTCCCGGCTCCCTGATGCGATTGGGGTCGGAGCAGGGTTTGGCTCTCGGCAGTTTCCGAGGAAGACCTGAAAGCAGGATAACGGTTAGCGGTAACAGCTAAAGCGCTATGCTAGCGGTAGCTTGCGACGACAGTCACTACGTCTCTCAGCTCCGGAGAACGCATCGCTGCCCTCGTTATCGTCATCAACTCCAGGACTTCAAGCATGTCTACTGTATATATTGTCTATGTTGTGCAAGAATTGCAATTTTGTTGTGCATCTGCTCTGCCCTTTTTTTTCCTACTCTGTGCTGCTTTATGACATTTTGTTGCCAGATCATTTGTGCAATGACAATAAAGGAAATCTGAATCTGAATCGCTTCTTTTCACATCTTATACACTTGGTCAAGTGATAATTGCTTTGACCAACATGAAAGCAGACTAAACAACTTTGGATGCTAAATGGAAGTTCCTGCAGTGATCATCTATCATGCTGTAATCATCTAGACATGCTGCATTTCCCCTTTGTCTGTTACTGATTTGATCACTGAGTCAGACAGCATGTTTTTAATATGAATGATTTGTTTTTCTTTTATTCATTGTTGATAGCTTTGTGCAACCTTCTATCATCCATCTGAGAATCCAAACATTCAAAAAATATATGTTTTTGTGCTGTGAAATAAACCAAAGCATGGTTTTATGTTCATGTGCTTACCACTCAGTTTCTTTTTCTTGCCAGATCCTGCAGGTTTTCGTCTGGGAGGGGGGGTCTCATCAATCTGTAGCTCATCCTCAGACTCAAAGTCAGACAGACTGGATCCTTCCATAGCAAGATGTTTGTAGCTACCAGCACTCCCCGCACCATTGCTGTTGCCGTCTTTCTTCCTGAAGTCAAAGAAATGCAGTTATGAACGTTCTACAGAACATAAGAATAACAAAAGTAACAGATTTACACACAGACCATTAGTAAACCTTACCCTTGAATTTTTCCATTGGTCAACACAAGTTTGAGTTTGCTTTTATTGATTTTCCCTTCCAACTCTTCTAATGGTAGTTCTAACTGGAATGACAATATTGCAAAACGTTAAAAGGAATAAATATTTGAAAACACCAGAAGCAATTAGCAATATGCCATTTCACAACTCATTACCTTGTTCTTGCTTTTGGACTTGCCAGGTTGAAATTTCTTTAGAGTGTGTTTGGTGTGGATCTCAAGAAGATCGAGTTCTCCAGCTTCTGCCTTGAGAGTCCCCTTCTGATTCTTTTTCTTGGTTCCAGGAAGCCCAGCACTTCCTAACGCTTCCTTGGGCTTTGGACCTTTCTTTTTTCCTGGGGGGCGTCCTGAATTCTGAGCAGTGGTAAGCGGTGCTTTGGAAAGCGGTGAACCAGGATACTGTTGCCCCGTTCGACCAATGTTTTGCTGGAAGATGTCCTACATATGCATTCAAAACAAAAGAACTTTTTTTTTTAGAAGCACATAAGGACAAATTTGACAGACATTTTCAAAACATTGATGATTAATTTAGTCATGACACTAAAACCTGCACTTGTAGTGATTCCATTTACCTCAACCAGGCGAATCTCCTTGGCTAGGTCCTTCACTAGCGTCTGAGTATTGATGGTCTCTGGAATCTCTACCTCGTGCTCTGCTAAAGCCTATGTTTGAGAACAGTCAGTCAGTCAGTCAGTCAAATGACTGATACTACAGAAAAAAAACACCTGCTGAGATTCTAACTCACCTCTTTTCGGGTCCAGCTGCGGAAGGCGTTGTTCAACGCTTTAGCCCCGTGAACCAGGTAAGAGGCCGGGTGTCTGCGGTTTTCCCTCAAACCTGTAAAGCAGCGCAACAGAACAACAATTTGATACCTTTAAGACATACAATGGACACAGTTCACCAAGGACATGATGGCATTGAAACTCAAAATCTGTCAATTTATAATCACTTACCTCTAAACGTGTCAAGAAGATGCTTCCCAACATACCAGCAAACAGTCTCAAAATTAGGAAATCTGAATAAGTCTGCTGTGCTCAACCTCTTCTCTATTTCATACGCACTAAAGAAAAGCACAACACAAAAGGAGATTAATGAAGAAAGTCACCATAAAAAAAGTCCACCACTAAAAAAGTCAGGTATATTCACTTGTTTAAAATGTATTTGGTATGAAATCAACTAACCGTAGCTGCATATCAATGTTGAGACTGTGCAAAAAATTTCCTCCAAAGGCCAAGCAGTCCACTGGAGTTAACACAGCATGAATCCAACCTATAAGGAAAATGAAAACACACATTACGAAAATGAAAACACACATCATGTGTGACAATTCCTTGAACATTCTTGTAGTTAGTTATTGCACACATGAAATGTACCTGTTGGTATAAACAAGGTGTTGCCTTGTTTGACTGAGCACTTGTAACACATATCAACCTGATCTCCAAAGAACATTTCATTCTGGTTTGATGAAGAACTCCATCTTTCAAACAGTGCCAGGTTGGCTGGCGTGGGGGAAATCAGATAGAAGATTTTTTCTCCCTGAACAGAGACAGACATTAAAATTGCTGCAAAAAGCAATGCAAGTATTGGCTTCAATACAATAAGTTACAAAAGTTGATCTCATCTCACCCTCAGAACATGGTACCACACTGAGGTACCTCCAAAATCTATGTGAAAGTCTGTGTAGCTGTCCTTCACACCCATTAGGCAGTACTTCTGCACATTAGGGCGTTCGAACACAGACTCCTCTGGCCAGAGGTTTTCCACCCAGGAGAGTTTTCTGACTATCTTTGGAGTCTCCACCAAGTTTGAGAGCCTACAAGTAACAAAACATTAGGCACATTAGCAGGAAAAAAAAAATCATTATGGACTCAAGTTTTGGTTTCCTAGCATTCCTAGCATTAAGAGCAAATAAATCTGATAGAAATAAACTCAAGAGACAAAACATCGGGCTAATCACATTTAACTCAAACTAGGAGTGAAAAAAACAACTTTTAATTGAAAACAATACAATGAACCATGACAGAAAAAAAGCGCAGGTAATATGTAAAAACAACAATTTTGCTCTGCATCATTACACAAGTGAACAGTTAAATATCTTTGTCTACCTGGTCTCAGAGAACTCCAGACTGATGACATTGAGAACTCTGTCTCTGTTAGGACTGTTGTAATACTCTACAAAGTCTCCTAAACGCATCTTCAAGTCACACTGGCGAGACACATCTATCACGTCAATCTCTTTGTCTGCGCCTGTGAATAGAAAGAGAGCTTGTCTGACAACACTGCGTTTGATATTCACAGGAGTAATTTAATAATGGGCAGTGAATGCATGTATTATCCCAAAGATACCAAAACTTTACCAATGTAGTGTTCTATGTCGCTGACACAGAATGATGCCGGGGGCAGGGTCATTCCAAGGCCATCACGCCGCAGCACCATGACAGGAACGCTGAATGAATGCTCCTCTAGAAATTCAACTGTCAGCTGGGCTCCAGTGGGCTTCAGTAGAACCTCATCGGCACTGTCAGAAACACAAGAGTGGAGAAGAACTCTTATTTTTGGTCTCAATATGAAATTATTCTCCACTGTTTGGATCTGCAGCACCATTAATGAATTTATGAAACAAACTACGCAACTTTTTTTTATTCCTAACATTGTGAATGTTACATTTTTGGCATAGTCCAGTGGCAAAGACTTACTTTGGAAAGGTGCGAGTCCGAAGCTCCCTCACAAACTGAGGGCTGCCTGTTTTAACCGGCCGACTTGGATCTCGTACTCCAGCAGCTGCAGCTGCACCTGCATCTGCTTGCTTGTTGCCTCCACGGCGTTTGCGCACTGAGAAAAAATGGCAAACAGGGATAAAAAAATGTAAAAAGTGCATAAACTAAGAATATAAGAATGTGAGAGGGGTATATAGAATTACATTATATTAGAATGACATTCTGAAAGAATAACTAAAGAATGGAAACTTACTGACAGATGGGCCATGAGTAACCTGACAGTTAGGGCAATGATACAGGTCGATCTCAGCTGCCTTATCCTCTTCTACTCCAACACAACTGTAGAGAAAAAAAAATGTTCAGAGAAAAGTAAGCACAACTGATAGATACCAAATTATGTCTCCTAGTGGCAACAATTAACCTATAAAAATTATAAAGGTAGCCGATACATTGTACACATATGTATACAAAACACCTTTAGCTTCGCTGGTTTTGAAAAGTTGTAACAGGCATAAATAATTGTTTCGGCACCCTAATTTTAACCTTTTTCTCCCAAAAACATAACATTTCAATGAAGAAAATACACCAAATATGTGCAAGATATTAACACCATGCACACAAAAATATGAACTGTGGAAGATCTATTTAAAAAGTGCTTATGTCTTTGTTTTTCCTGTGATCTTTTGTTTTTAATGACAAAAAGTACAACCTCTGGTGTAAAACACGTCAATGGAAAGAGAGCCCAGACTTACATTTTCTGATTCATTTTATGGAAACAGCTATCTTATTTTTTATACGACAGCAAACGTAATGGTGGGCAATGTCTGCAGTTCAAACACTGATTGTAACTTACACAATAAATAACAATCTGTAAGAAAATTCACATAATATGACCTACCTTCCATGGAACCAGTCTTGACAAATGTCACACTCAATCATGAAACGTGTCACATCATAAGGAAGGCGACACAGACAGTAGACTGGAACCGATGCCATAGCGACAGTGTCTATCAACTTAAATGGACACTTAAGAGCTCAAAATTTGTTCAGAGGAGTGCGTGTTGTATCAAATCAAACGGATTATATAATTAAAGTCGGTGTCTTTTTAATGATGAACTGATTAGTCTGTTCACGGTGCACATGTCCACACGGATCTCCCGAAAACCTGTGGAAAACAGTCACAAAACACAAGTTGTTAATGTCTCACCACAAGGTTTTATACAATGTATAGTTCCATGTGTCATGAACAATTAAAACACGTTCACTTATAAAAAGACTAATGTTACAAAGTCAGGTTATTATACTGGTAAAAAGTAAAATAGCTCAATCCTGCATACTGATTTACAAACTCAATTAACTTGAATGTAACGAAACTAGTGCGTCTGTAGGTTTAAGTGTTTTCGCCTGCATATTATCTCACTAAACACAAATTTATGCGTAAAAACTAATATTTACTTTTGAGTATTAAATTAACACTGTTTCAGAAAGCCAATGGATGTGGCTAACCGATGCGATGCGCGTGAAGCTCGTTGTTTGTAAACACGCTAAGTCAATGTTGTGCTACTATCAAAGAACTAGCATGTTTAAGTTAGCGAGCAAGCTAACGTTAGCCGCGCGAGCTAACGTTTTAAGTAGTCAAAACGTTCACAAGAATGGCATTTGCACCCCAACAGAAACCCACATCGTCTCCAGATACATGTTGCTTAACGTAGATAGTCGAAAAAAGCAAGAAAAAACACGGCTTAACCAGACAGTTGACTATCTTAAAGAGATTTTAGCAGCTCACCGAAATGTAGCAGTGGGAGGGCCAAGTGTTCAAAAGCCGATGTAATCCCTACGCAAACTCGGTGGCAACTGAGGCCTTATTATGCAACATTAATTATTATCTATTTGCGAGGCCACATTTTTTGTTTACGAACTATGCACTGCACTGATATAGAGTCCAGGTCCAAATGTTCGCAGTGGACCGGAAAGTTGACATCTAAAGCGTCCTAATCGAGCACAACAACTGCAAATAAGGGCGACCCTAAATGCATCAACGCCATTTCAAAGGCTGTAGCGTCAGACCGTCCGTCGTCACTGTCTGCTACGGACAGGACAATAAAGTTGTGTACAAAAAAACCACGGCGCTGCCTTCAGGGAAACATGTCACAGAATGTTAATGCTTTACGCCGTGGTTCTATAATGTGGGACGTCAAGTTTTATGACGTTAGATTTAAATATAAATTAGCATTTACAGTTCAATAAGTGTTTATGTCTTTGTTTTAGCGTCAAAAAGGAAACGTAGGAGGGAAATGTAAAAATGAAAAAAAAAAACATCATGGCCATATTTCTGCCTCTTATTGCGTCCCCAAATCAATAAAATAAAGTGTCTTTAAAAATCAAACGTTAGGGTTAATTTATTGATATTGTTTGTGAGCTCTGCATTTTTTAATAAGTTATACTTTTGTTGATTCCATGTTAACTTTCTGGAAAATGCTCCTGCCATCACAAATCATCAAATGTACATTTTTCTCAGGATCAGAATCAGAATCCTTTATTGCACAGGTGTCAAACATGTGGCCCGGGGGCCAAATCCGGCCCCCCAAAGGGTCCAGTCTGGCCCTTCAAATGAATCTGTGCAAAGCTGAAATGACACTGAAGATATTAACAATAGTATTAATTCAGGTTCCACTTTCAGACTAATTAAATCTTCATGTGGCCCAGACCAATAAAATACAAACACTACATACTATACAATACTAAATGATAACCTAAAAATACTCCCAACTCCAAATCTTATCATGTATTTACAG
>JAPTHA010000027.1:13273169-13286469 GCA_029814585.1 Gymnapogon annona
GCTCAGCAACAGATGAGAAGGACGTCCCTCCCCCCTCCCATCCTCACTACCTTCTACAGAGGCACCATCGAAGGTCTGATGACCTGCATCTCCGTCTGGTCCGGGAGCAGTAAGGCCTCGGGCTGGAAGCCTCTGAGGAGAGTGATGAGGGCTGTGGAGAAAATCATCAGGACTCCTCTCCCCCCCATACAGGACATTGCACACCAACGCTGCTTGGCCAGAGCTCACCACTTATACTCTGACCCCACCCATACCCATCATGGACTGTTCCCCTCTGCTGGTGTCGGGCAGAAGGTTGCGCTGCATCCGCTGTAGAACTGCCAGGTTCGTGGTCCGAGCCATCAAACTATTAAACTGTACTAGACTTCACGTGCAGTGTTTACACTGTTTATAGTACTGTTTACATTAATGTGCAATATTGCACTGCCTATCTTATTTCATTCATTCATTCATCTTCCAAACCCACTTCATCCTTTGCAGGGTCGCAGGGTCACTGGAGCCTATCCCAGATACTCAAGGGAGAAGGCGGAGGTGGGACCCTGGACAATTCGCCAGTTCATCGCAGGGTCATCAATCACACACGTTCATACAGGGATGGGCAAGGTGGGTGAAGTGTCTTGCCCAAGGACACAACGACACATCTTATTTATACTCCTTATTTACATTGAGTGTATGTGTTGTCACCTTTGGACTGCAGCCAGTCACGGCTTTGGACACTAATCGTAATTTTGCACTTTTGTATTTTTCCATATTTATACTGTGCTGTGAGTTGCCAATTAATGACATTTCGTTGCCAGATTCACTGTGATGACAATAAAGAAAGTCTAAGTATATGTAGTGTGTGTATGTATGTGTGTGTGTTAATGGTCTGTTTTTAAAATAAACTCAACTAATATTAACCTACATTGTTGAAGAATAGCACTAACACCTTACTACACTATACTCAAGCGTTAACTGCATTGAGTCCACATTTTAATCAAATCGTGGACACACAATTTAATTTGTTCCCTTGTTTTTTACTCACTTGCCCCACAGACAAGTGTTTAAGGAGACACCAATAGATCAGCTCTTCATGTCAGAGTAAAGTGCACTGCACTTTCATTTCCATAACGTTTTTTTTTAACACCGTAGACAAAGAGCTACAACTTACCAATGATACAAACACAAGCCAACTGTGTTTATGTAGTATTAAGAGATTGCATGTTTCCTTCAGTTATTTGCATGAAGAAAAAAGGAAACAACTTGATGTTTAAGTCCATCATTTATTTTTGATTAGTTACAAAACATAAATAAAATCAACAGTTGAATTAGTCACAATGTACAGAGGCTAAATCACCAGTAACATACTCCATTTTTAAATTTCTCTGCCCATATGTCTGTTTATCATTGGTTCTCAGTCTTGCCATTTTGAGACTCCCCATAAATTGGACATTAATTTTGAAGTTTAGAATAGAAATACTTTATTAATCCCAAACTGGGAAATTGGCTTGACCTTCAATATAGCTGGTGCCATTGTGGTGTCCAGCTTTTTAATTATTATGATGTAAAAGTAAATATAGATTTTTCAAAAGTGCCAAAAAAAAGTCTTAAATATAATTTTAAGCAACCCTGGTGTGTCCAGACTCAGGGTATATAAAAGCAGGGGAGTCCCCACATAAACAGGGATGAAAACCAATGTCTTCTAGATTTAAATAACCTCTGATTTATAATGAGTACACAATTTTACAATTTGTACAACCCCGTTTCAAAATACAAAAATAATCTTTATCTTTTAGATAACATTTTGGTAACACCTCAAGGACAAAGCCAGCCCCACATCATGAATCATGATCATCAAGCTGCAGCTTGTGGTCAACATGTTAGTACCAGACGTGACAGCACAGTATCTCACCTTCACTAATAATGAAGTACATCTTTGTGAAAATGTGGGTTGTCTTGGAAAGCAACAAATACAGAAAACCACTGTTTATCTTCTATATTATGCAACGGCAGCGTCTGAACAACCATGCCCTCTAGCACAAACTATTCCTCATCAACGACTCCTGCCTTTGACTTCCACATGGTAGCCTTATAAGAACCTGTGTCATCTTTTCTCTGGAACCCACTCTCCATCTTCAGGAACAGAGTTGCTGCATTAACTACAGTCTACGTATGCCAAAAAGGAAAAAAAAACACAATATGAACATCTGACAACTGCTGGTCAAATGTATGTATGGCTAAGTGCACTGCTGACGCTCACCTAAAAAAAAATATTTGTGACAATATTTAACTGTTTCTCTACTTTTAAAAATGAATCAAATTTAGAAATAGAGGAATGGAATATTTTTTGAATTAAGTAAACCTTTTGCAGTGTGCATAAAGCAGATTTCATGGCCCACATGTCAGCTCATCACAGACTCATTCATACCAACAGCCTACGGTCAAAGACGAAATATTTCAATGTTGAAATAGAAGAATCCATATGGCGCCAAATAAACCCGGCAAAGAGTTGAGTGACGACCTCATTGCAGTGTTTGACATCAAAGTTATGATTTAAGCTTTCACTTGTTCTGTTTCCTGAGGAAACAAGCCCAAGACAATGGGCAGAGTAAACATGTTCATTTGGGTACAGTGACGTTTGAGAGGCCGCTTTATGAAACAACAGGGAAACATAGTGTAAATGCAATAAAATGGGACTATCACAAACCTTTGTCACACAGAAAGAAAAAAAAAATACACTCACACACTCACGAAAATGCAGTAACTTTAAAAGGCAATTCAGGAATAACCCGTATGGTCTCCCCAGTCTTTCATAACTTGGCAGTTTAAAAAAAAAAATTCTTCAGCATGACACCCATGATGTAGTCTGATATATAGTGCTCGTACGAAAAGCAAAATGTCTCATAGTTAAAGTATATCATATTATAGCCAATTCAATCTATGATGGATAAAAGGTAGGCTCGGGTCTGTGGGAGTAAATATGGATTTCATTAACACACGAAGCAGTTTGCATTTGGACAAGTCAGTTTAGTCATAAGGTCATGCAGTCTGAGTAATACACCCAGGTATCCACTGAACCTCGGGTGGCAGAGTTCAATTCGCCGTGTTATTTCACATAGCTCATTTTAATTCAGACAGTTTCTAACTCACAATCACTAAAAAATTAAATTTTACAAACAAAGCACATGCTGTACCTGTGCACTACACTGGAACAGTGTGGTTGGTCGCGTCATGGTAATTATGGTAGCCAAATAACTGGATCGTGCTCTATGTTATAACATGCTGCAGTTTTTTTCCCATTGCCTATTGTAACACCTTGTACTGTAGGTCTGTAGTTTAAAAGATCAGGAAAAGATCATTTACGCGCCTGGTTTTCATCAATGTACTTCTACAAAAATACTTGTATGCCTTACAGACAAATCATTACAATACATGCTGATCAATTTAGATGACCATTACTAATTGCACTTTTAAAATTGATAGTCCTTTCACTGTTAATAGTGACTAGGTAAAACAAAACAAAACAAAAAAAAAACATCAACACATTGTCAAATATTTTGTCCTTAAAATGTCTCTGCTTAGGGAGAGGTCAGGTCCAACTGAGGTGGTTAAAAAAAAAAAAAAGCAAAGTTTGTGTCAAAAGACAGTGAGGGATATGTACTGGGATCATCCACTCATTTACACTCATAAACGCACACATTCATACCTTCAAGAATTTATACATCTCAACACCCAAACATGTCATTATTCATTACCCTCAGCTGCTGTGTTTCATGCCTGCCGCTGTCTGTACATGCTAAAAACGCTCAGGTTCATCTTCCACATTCATTTCCCCATCTCATCCCGAAACACACTGGCACCCACATGTTCTTTGCAGACACAACTCACTCACTCGCTCGCTCGCACGCACGCACGCTCGCACGCACGCACGCACGCACACACACACACACACCTAACATTCCGAATGGGTTTGCTTTATGTCTTGTTTCCGACTGGTGTACCCATCTCACATGTCTCCACGTCGACGTCACCCATTGTGGTGGTTTTCACTTCTGTCCTAGAGGAAGGGTAGAGGTTGGGGGCATTGGGTGAATTTTGGCACTAGAAGGTAGAGCAGCAGCAGTAGAGCAGGCAGAGGAGCACGTGGATGGGGTCGGAGAACAGGAGCAGAATGTCCCTCCAGTAGCAGCGCTGCTTTCTGCGGATGCACTGGTGCCACTGCCCGTGAGCAGAGGCGACACAGTAGAAACCGGAGATGTGGGCAGTTGGGAAGGCAACAGCGGTTGGCTCTGAGGTTGTGAATGGGGCAGTTGGGTGATGGGCTGAGTCTGTGGCTGTGACTGGGACAGTATGGGCGTTTGCATCCGGGGCTGGGGGATCTGCTGACGTAGAGGCGACTGCTGATAGGCCAGCTGCTGAAGAGGGAGCGACTGATGGAGGTGTAAACTTTGCTGTATCTGTGGCACTTGAGCCACGTGCATTTGTGATGTTGGTCCCGGAGAGTGCAGAGTAGACAGGCCACCGCCTCCTGCAAAATGGGAAGGGGCTGCAACCGGCAGACTGGCGGGTGCTGGAGGGGCCTGTGGGTTCATTGGTGACACTGGAAACCAACCTGCTGGAGCCTGTATGGAAGACAGCTATTAGTGCGAGAGGAACTCGAAAAGAACATCAAACATTTATTTTAGGTCATTTATATGAACATTTATTCTGTGAAACCATAGGCCTGCATTAAGCTGTTGAGAACAACTTGTTATTTACAAAGAAGACCTGGTGAGAGGCCCTAGAGCCAAATACAAAGACAAAGAAAACAAAAGAAACACATATAAGGAAACATTCATTCATTCATTCATCTTCCAAACCCGCTGCATCCTTTGCAGGGTCGCTGGAGCCTATCCCAATCCAATAAAAAAAAAAAAAAAAATTAAAGAAGCAGATTAAAAAAAACAAACAATGCAGATGAATCCATTATTCGTGACCAATGGTATAAGGACTGTGAAGTTAAAAAGTGAACTTGATTGTTCATTTTTGAAGTTGACTCCAGGTGCAGTTTTGTGCGTTCAGTGCGACAGTGATTCACGTTCTCCTCTGGTGATTACATCGTGGACTATCCTGCACACCTAATTTGTCACAGAGCAGGTAATTTTAAAAGTACACACAGAGTAGCACTGCCAGCTGACCCATCAGTTCTCTTGGAAACTGGAATCATCACTCCTAGAAGGTTCCAATACTTCAAGAGCACGGATGAAAAAAGCCCTGGCAGACTTATAAGACTTGACAGTAAAGTGATTAGTTTGAACTCTGTCTACCTTAAGAATATATCTAAGCCAAACATTCATTTAATGAAATACATAACTACAATTCCAGTTGCATTTTCTAATGCCTTAATAATAGGGCGAGGGTTAACGACTTTATTAAACTTGTACATTCACTATGTCAACATTGGGTTCATGCTGGATTTAACTGCAGCAGCTGTTGCTTTTAAGATTATAGATTTATAGGATTATACTTCTTTGAACAAAGTATAACCCGTGTTTGTGTCGATAATTTCGGAGAGCAAAAATTTATTTCAAGACCTGTCTGTGTTGGTCATTGGGTGCAAACACTGACACTTCTAGCTCAACGCACTCAGAAACTGATAATCAGTCGTGACAGCCTGTCGTGATAACAAATTTTGCTGGGCAATAAATTGTCCCAGGAATTATTGCGATAAACAATAATATTGCCGTTTTGATACCCTTTTTCCAACTAACACAATCCAATAATGCAAGTACACCCTTTTAAAGATAAATACTCTTATTTCTTAAGAATATTTAAAATTGTAATTATATTATTGGGAAAAAGACATAGTAAATATCCAAAATAAATCATCAAAACAACCTAGATTTGTGGAAATGCATTCCTTTGGACGGTTTTAAAGGTGTGTGTGTTTTTTTTTTTACAGTGTTAAAGGTGTGTGTGTTTGTGCGTGTACTGAACTCCACTGTCTGAGTGCAGCCTATGACATTGTTTGCTTCATTAACGTCATAGTGATGTAGTGGTCTGTCCGTCAGGACCAAGTCCACTGCCCCTGTCTGTTTGGGTGAGGATGGTTTGAGGTGAAGGTGCGTGTTTATAGTGTTGCGTTTAAACATAAACA
The DNA here is from genome assembly GCA_029814585.1 of Gymnapogon annona. Classification (NCBI taxonomy): domain Eukaryota; kingdom Metazoa; phylum Chordata; class Actinopteri; order Kurtiformes; family Apogonidae; genus Gymnapogon; species Gymnapogon annona. Next base: position 13,279,285 of record JAPTHA010000027.1, read on the forward strand.
GCGTGTTTAGCGTGAACTCTTTTCAAACAAACGTTCAAAGTGGCTCATTGAAGTCCTGTGCTTTACACGTTCATGTCACTTTCGGCTTAGAAACTAATTTCATTTTCTCCAAATCACTCCCTCATCATGCAATTAATCGATTTATTGATTATTGCCACAGGCTTAAATAGGCCATTCCCTTAAGCGTAGAACAGTAGCAAAAAGTTACATTTTCGCACTGTCCCATTGTTCTGAGTGTAAACATAAACACACTGACATGTCTTGTGTACAAAATGGACTCTGAAATGTCACTAATTTCAGTCAACTGTTATATCACATGCTCCCCAGCTTTAGTCTGTGAAACCCAGAGCGTCATCCTACCTCAGAGGGCTGGCTCCAGCCTCCAAACTCCTGCACTTGTTGAATTTGCTTTATTTGATTCAATGAGGGCTTGGGGGGGGCAGGGCCCACTGTGTCTTTTGTCCAATTGTCAACAAGTTTGTGCAGTTCGTCTGTGAATGTGCTTTTCCTCAGAGGACTGTGATCTGTGGGAGAAAGAAAATGACACGTTTAATGGCCTTTTGGCCTTTTGGCGGGACGGGTTTGGCACCCGTCCCGCCAAAGGGTCCAGTCTGGCCCTTGGGATGAATTTGTGAAATGTTAAAATGACACTGAAGGTATTAACAATAACATTAGTTCAGGTTCCGCAATCAGACCAATTTAATATCAGGTGGGGCAGAACAGTGAAATACAACCCATAATAACCTATAAATACTCACAACTCCAAAGGTTTACATGTACTTACAGTAAAACAAAGCCTAATTTTACAAAAAATGTGAAAAACCTGGACAAAAAATACGAAGAACCTGAAATGATTTAAGAGAAGTTAAGTACAATTTGAACAAGGTTTTGTGTATTTGTAGCTCCACCGTGATATTTCAGCTCTATTGCATGTGGGAAACTGATAAACGGGAGCAGAATATTGTTAAAGTTACACTTTTTAATTTGATTGTGTTTATTCACTTTGATTTCAAGGCTGTATTTTAGATGTAAACATTTTCATCATGTAATTTGACTTTTTTTTTAAAGTTAAAACAGAGAAAAGTTCAGGGTTGACATTATTTATATGTTATTTATATATTACTATGTTATTATTCTACTGGTTCAGCCCGCTTCACATCAAATGTACCTCAATGTGGCCCCTAAACTGAAGTGAGTTTGACACCCCTGCCATATGGTATACATATGGTATATTATATATATATATATATATATTGCACCTCTTTTAGTGGGCAGTGAACTGCGGTGCTCTGGGTTGCAGTACAGGGACAGTCTACTCTGTTCACCACCTGAGAAACTACTTGACTGCTGAATCCCTACATGAGACAGACAGCAATCTGTTAAACAGAGTCACAATAGGAAATAAAGATACGAGAGAGAAAGAGGTTCAGATGCCTCACCAGAATGTGCGAGTCCGTTGTTGTCCATGTGAGAGTGAGGCCGCTGGCGGAGCTTGATCTTGGCAGGTCTGGGCCTGCGAGGTGACAGGACAGGTGGTGCTATTGGAAGAGGTGGGGTTCGTGATAGGGGGACGGGCAAGCTCTGCCGCTGATCTTTGAGGGAACGGAGCTGATGGTAAAGCTCCTGCAACTCTCTGTTCTGCTGGGCCTGAAGGGATACCACCTCTTTGATGTGCCTGTTAAGGAAGACGAACACGGACAGAGAATGTAGTGTAAAAACTCAAAACAGCAGCCGTTGCAATGAGAACGACTGAAGAGTGGAGCTGTCTCACTTTTCTCTGAGCTTATGTAGTTCTCTCCTCAAGTCTTCGTCCTCCAGCTCGCTTTCGTCGTCGTCACTGCTGCCCAGGGGCGAGTGGCTGTGCCCGTGTCCTCGAGGCATTGCAGGGGTCCTCTTACCTTCTTCCTTCTCCCCCTCCTTTGCCCGAGACTTCCTCCTCTCCCTCTCCACATCAGGAGACACTGGGGAACTGTCCGTGTGTTGGTCGTCCCTCTTTGTCTCGGCCTGTGTTACGGAGAACCGACCCACTTTCCTGTGAGTGCTGCCGTGGCCTGATGGTATCTCTTTTGGGGGAGAGGTTTGTATCACAGGAGTCACCTGAGGGCAGTGGAAACGCAGACCATTAGCTGTTGATAATGAACCCTTACGTACTAGAGTGGTCAAATTCGAAAAAGAGGTTTTAAATCTCAATGAGTTTTTTACCTGGTTATATAAAGGAAAAGAAAAGAAAATTTGACACTTGAGTTTTGACACTCAACAACAGTAAAAAGACCCTTAGTATCATTCAACATTGTTATATATTGTTGGCGAGGAGACACATATGCAAGTCCCGCGCACGCAAAGTTTCCTACCACTGCTTTGAATGCATTGACTAATTTGAAATACGCAGAATTGTTGCAGTGGATAAACATGGTTATATTATAAATTCCAACAGTTCCCGAATATTCATGTCATTTCATTCATAATGGCTTTTATGTGTTATGTAAAACATGAAACTGTGTGGTGGTAGATGTTTTTCTCCAAAATTGAGTATTATATTACTTTAAAAATATGCTCTTCCTGCTCTCTCAAACAAACCATTCATATATTACATGTACTTATTAATGTAGGATAGCCTATCTAGACATTCTAATTAGATCCCTAGTTGAAAATTTGGCATAGACACTTACTTTGAGAGAATTCTTGGTCTGGGTCAAATATGACCTGAGCCATAATGCCAAAGTTTAAAAAATGAATAGATGGTAAAGGTTAAGAGTGAATTTGCAGCAGGGGTGAAAACACCGCCATTATTCACACCTGAAATCGTCCTTTGCGTGACTCGGGTGGATTTAGGGGGTTCTCCTCCTTGTCCTCACCAAGAGTCTGACTGCTGGGCAGTTCATCTGATAAAGAGATGGGAATGAAAAACAAAAAAAGGGAAGACAGGGACCCAGAGACAAGAACACAGGAGACACAAGGATGAAGACCACAGTGATGATGACGACGAATGCAGAAGGAAAACACAGAAACACGTAGATGCACGCAGACAAACATGGGGCACGAACACAAAGGTACAATGTTAAAGTCCATCCAAGGTCACACATCATCAACGTTGACTTGCATGTCTTGCATGTAAGTCTATGAAATGTGTAAAATTATGAGCTTTGCAGCAATCACGTCAAAATTATGAACAATAAACTTTTTGAGCAGTAAAACACACGCGTAAATTAACGTTAGAGTAACAGCGTGTGGGGGAGGGGTGGTAAGTGTCTTTAGAAATAAATTAAAATGAACAAAATTATGAATGAACAAAACTGTTAAAAAAAAAACTTTGGTGAAACAGTAGTTAAATGTTAAGAACAGTATACCCCCACCCACCCACACATTCACTCTCTCATTCTCACCGACTGTCAATAATGTCCCGCTCACATACCAAACAGCAGAGGACAATGACACTGTCACAAAACTGTGCACAGATCAGCAGTGAAATTGTTCAGTGTGTTTGATATTTGGGATGCTTCATTGGCAAAGTGCGCATGGATATTTACTGCATAATGAACAACCAACATAAACAAGTACGTAGCCTGATACAGGTGCTACTTACAGATAATGCTCCATAATGAGACAGATGTAGAACATGACAAACGTGATTCATGCAGGGATCAAAACTAGTGCCACACAGAAAACAAATACATGCATGATGGCTAGATTAATTAAAGGCTGTAATATAACCTGGCCAATGTCATGAATGTTCAAATGAGAATAAGCAAAACATATAGTACAAATGAATATTGAAATAATTTAGACATTTATACGGATAATGTGAATTGAAAAATTCTAATCTTCATCTTAATAACAACAGTTTAGCTTAAACGTCTCCTATAGCAATGCATTACTCTAAGAGAAATACAGAAAGCACTGATATGTTCTGACAGGAGACTATATAATTATCTCAGCTACCAACTTAGCATCTATCTTATCTGAGTCATGCTGGAAGTTGCTGACTACACTGAGCCAGCAGGTGGAGGCGAGGTGAGATCTTGCTGCTGGCAGTGCCCCTCGTGGACTCTGGGCAGGGAAAGGGGGGGTGATATGAGGTGATGATATGTTCAGGGCAAAGGCACAGCTGGTCTTTACTCCACAGCTCATCTGCACTGGGATAGGCAATAAGACTTCTGATGCAAACTTCCTCCTACACTCTCCCACCCTCCTCTACTCTTCATTGGTCGCCCCTGGGTGAGTAACCCATGCAAAAAGAAAAAATTGCCAAGAAAATGAAATTTAGTTTAAAAAAATAAAAATAAATTGAGGAAAAACAATAACGTATGTAGTGACGTTGACATAACATGATGACTATAGTCACATTACAGTATGCAAACAAGGTTACATAATAACTACAAACATTAACATCCTTTAACGTTAAATGTTATTAATTAATTAATGTTAATAACAGTATTTCGCTATGTTACTAAATTAGTACTGTGAATTAGATTTAGGTCCATGCCCCAACATCCCATTCTCTCTCTCGCGCTCCCTAAAAGGACGCTACCTTGCTGGACTCTGGGCTTCTTGAACAAGCTGGCGGAGTGGCGCAGTTTGCACGCCCAGTTTTTGAATTTGCGAGTCCAGGATTTCTTGCTAACAGGATTTCTGATACTAGGACATGTCAGGTTTAGGCCAAAATATCCACCTCCTGCATTGTGCTGCTGCTGTCCATGCCGGAGGGGGATCGGGTGCTGATTGGGGGGCCACGATGCATCTCCAGTAGTACTGGTGTCAGATTGAGGGGGTACAGCCTAGAATAGTTGAGACAATTAAGAATGGCTTCTAGGAGTTGAGACATTCAGAATGTACAAACACATTGAAACATTAAAAACACAGAAATACAGCAGAAAGAGAAGTGAGTGGAGTCACGTTTACACAGCGATACGGAAATACAGCCAAATATAGATTCAGTACTGGCAAAGTTAAAAGATATTCAGACATGATTCTGTCTTGCATATTAACTCACAAGGATCATCGGCTCTCCTGGTACAGGGGGGCGCTGGGCCCCAGTTGAGTCATCCTGACCGGGAGGCAATAGCGATGAAGGTGAACTAGAGGGGACAGATGGGCCGGGTTGGTGCTCCACAGGGCCTGGCTCAAAGGAGCGAGGAAACTCCGAGGAGACTCCCTTTTCTCCATCCCTCTCCAGATCAGGGGAGGTGGAAGATGAACGGGAGGTGGTGGAGGAGGTGGATGAGGACGAGGAGTGGGGGGAAGTATCTGAGGAGGAGGCAGGCGGGGGGAAAGACACGGGGTGGACCGACTGTGGCTCAGACGATTCATCTCCACCTGCTGATGTAGAAGCAGCCGATGCTGAGGTTGGAGCAGACGGAGCTCCTCCTGAAACTGTTGCTGCTCCAGTGCTATACTCCTGGTACAACAAATTCCTCAATTTTTCATCCAGAGTCTTTATGCGATTGTCCACAAATTCAATTTTTGGGGGACCCTCGCTGTCTGACTCAGCAACGGAAGATGGCTGAGCTGGAGATGGCGTCATAGTCAGAGACAGCGATGGCACAGGTGCATCAGCTGTGCTTAGGTGGAGGGGCGGTATGGACGAGTCAGACGAAGGGTGTGGAGGGGCAGAGCAGCTGCCGGTGTCCTCGGTGAAGCTGGTCTCTCCTGTGGACACCTCGGACTCTGAGTGCTGTAAAGACGACTGCTTCTGCAGGGGGAACTGCTGCTGCTTCTGTGGTGTGTCCTGCTGCGGCTCAAACTGCGGTACAAGTTTCTGTGACTGAGTATGTTGCTGAGCTGTCTCGGTGGGGATTTGCACTTGTTGCTGGATCTGCTGTGGACTTGGACTCACGTTCAACTGTGCCTGTTGCTGCTGAAACTGTTGACTTATCGATATGGGCATCATTTGGCTTTGATCTGACTTTAATGCAACTGCTCCCATGAACATCTGCTGCTGCTGTTGCTGCTGCTGGAGCTGTTGTTGTACCATTTGCTGCTGTTGTAAATGCATCGTCTGCTGAAGGTTTAACTGATGCTGCTTCTGCTGTTCAACTTGCGCCTGCTGTTGGGGAACTGCAGCTTGGGGAGCCATGGCCTGCTGTGGAATCTGAGGTAACTGAGCTGTCTGCTGCTGAGTAAGCGATTGTTGGGTCTGCTGTAAGGGTAACGTTGGTAGGAACTGTTGCAGAGGCACAGATTGTTGTAGTGGCTCTGTATGACCAGGCAGAGGGAGCATTTGTACCTCCGTCAGCTGCTGGTGGAGCGGGATTTGTTTTTGTGTTAAGTGCTGCTGCTGCTGCTGGTGTAACTGCTGCAGCTGAAGTTGTTCTTGCAGCACTTTATGTTGTGATTGTTGCGGTGGTACTTCTTGTACACGTTGAACCTGCTGCTCAACTTGAACTGCTGGAAGTTGCGGCTGAACTGTTGGCACCTGTTGCTGTACTGCGGGTTGTAGCTGTGGCTGTTGCGGGGCGGGCTTGGCCATATGAATGAGTGTCTGCTGTTGCTGCTCCAGGCCATGCTGACTTACTGGAGGAGAGGTCACTGTGGCAGTGGAAGGAGGGGACTGAAATGAGGTGGAGGAGTGATTGATTGCAGGCACACATGACCTCGGAACAGTTACCACTGTATCTCCTATACTTTGACTGACGCTGGAACAACCGCTGTTTCCAGGAGACGTGGGGATTTCAGGCAGAAACACACCAGGTGTGGGAGACACAACCTTTGGAGCAGCGGGCAATGTAGTGAGGCTGACAGCAATGGGTAGCGCTGCAGATGAGGGAACACTGGACATTTGGTCACAAGAGACAGAGGTGAGGACTGGTTCGAGACCAGCCGATGCAGTAACAGGGACAGAGCACTCAAGGGTGGATGCAGGAGCAGAAATGCTTTCAGAGACCGTGGCGTGAGGAGCGGAAGTAGCAGTAGCTGGCGGGGCCATGGAAGCAGGGGCTGAGACAGAGGAGACTGGAGGGGAGGTGGCAGACAGTGTTGGGCAGGGGGCAGAGACCATTCCAGTCAAGGACTCTGGGATCTGAGTCCTTTCACTCTCTACAGTTTCAGAAAGGAATACACAAATTTACATTACCAACGTTTACATCTTTGTCATGGTGATGTGTTGTAAGCATTGACAAATATAGTCTTCTCAGATATGATACTGATCATCAGTAATCATGTATTTGAAGCTAATGTATCAATGTTTAA
>JAPTHA010000027.1:13286569-13300211 GCA_029814585.1 Gymnapogon annona
TTGACAAATATAGTCTTCTCAGATATGATACTGATCATCAGTAATCATGTATTTGAAGCTAATGTATCAATGTTTAAACTTAATAATCTTGATGTCATAACTGTCAATTCACAAGCAGCATTCCAAAACCTCATTCACATGTCACTTAGCATATTTATTTTATTTCACAAGGGCATATACAATGAAAATATAAAACTAGGAAAATTACATGAAATGTATTAATACTGGAATAAAAGTCTCGTTAACAGGAATCCAGCCCAGTGTGCAGCACAGAGGTGTCTAAACAGCAAGCCTGCATCGAAGCCAATGCAGTACAGACTTAAAATAATTGACTCTATTAAATACTGCACAAAAAATTAATACTACTGATAAGAGGTAAAAATGGAGAATATTTTGTCTGATAATTGGTCAACCTTTTGTCTGGAAAGAGCTTACCTGTCTCTGTGTTTGAAGACTGGAGTATCCGTGCTTCTAAAGCAGGTGGGGGTGTAATGCCTCCCTGATTGGACAGAGAGTCTCTGTGGCGGATGGTCTGGTTGATAAAAAAGCGCCACCTTCCCACAGGGGAGGAGTGGGGCACAGAGTCCACTAAAAATAGGAGTTGAAATATACGAGTTATGAGTTGAGTGTGACGTTTTGTTGTAATGTCACATGTTTCTAATGCAATGCAGATGGGTGTACATAGACTCACCTGAAGCACTAGTTGGAGTGCCCACATGCAGCTGGTCAGTAGACCCAGTCTGGTAGAAAAACAAATTTACATACATTTAAAACATTAATGAGTTAAGAATTAGGTTAGGTAAGTACAGCCGTCGACATACCTGTGAATGTGTTTGAAGAATTTCTTGAGCTTTCTTAACTATGGCTCTAAGTTCCTCAACAAATTTTTCTTTCTCTACATCAAGAACAAAGTCTTCCTCCACCTATAAACAAAATAAACCAATTTTTCTGAGACAACAGATTAATAATTATCGTACAGCACACAAACTTTTGGCATGCGTGAGCAGTGTACCATGTAATCAGCAATGTCTTCAGGTGCATCCCCTTCAATGTCAAATTTAAACGTCACCATCTTGTTGCTATGGGTCTCCAATTGGCATTCCACCATGTTCTCCCCACTGCTAGACACCTACGGAAGGTCAGACAATTGATCAGTATATGTGCTTTTGTAGAACATCTTCACTAACATGAATTCATTATAATGTGCTATACTGTATAGATAATTCTTCACCTGGAGCATGCTTAACTGGAACTGATGAGACACTTTGTCTGGCTTCTGACAAGATGCTCTTCTCTGAGACTTGACCTTCTCTAATTTGCCATTGGCGAGGAGCTGAAGGGCGTCTTCTCCACTGGGTGGAACAGACCTGTTAGTAGGGAGATGGCAGAATTATTAACATACCATAAATTGCATGTTCAGCTGGTTAAAACACTGGCTACATAATATATATCGACCAAACATACCCTGATGAAGAGAGATGTTCTATGCTTGACAGGTAAGGACCATCCTGAGGAACAGCAATGGAGGCAAAAAACAAAGTGTAAAAAAAAAACCTCAAAGAACATTAATAAGTAAAGCTACAAGAACATACAGTACAAATATAGCTACAATTTAATTATTACAGTAAAGTAATTTACTTTTCTGAATGTAGTCATAATGTTTTTAATGACACTTGCTACTTTGAATCAAAAGAACCATAACTTTATCAAGTTATTTTAAAGCAATATGATTCATTCATTCTGCCAGTAAATATAAACGAATACAGTCAATTTGAATCAATCCGGTACCTGAGCAATGCCCAGCAGGGAAAGGTCACAGTCTTGAAGCGAGGCTTGGGGCAGTATGAGGGCATTAGAATCAAGCGACTCTAAAGTGGTGACAGGCGGAGGAGGGGAGGTGGGTATAAAGTCGGCCTGCCCTGGTAGGGTTACCTGGGCCGCAGGTGGAGACGTTGGCAGCTCTGGAGCAGGGGCAGCAGCAGGATGGTTGCACGGCAGAGGTGGAAGAGATGGTAGTGATGGTGGCGGACATGAGACATGGGAGGGGCTGAGGGGCAGTTGTTGTGCAGGGAAAACAGCATGGGGTAAAACAGGTTGTTCGGTTATGGCTGCCTCAGTGTGTGTCTGTGTGTGTGAATGAGCGTGTGTCTGTGTCTGAGAGTGTGCTTGGGCCTGAACGTTGGTTTGTGTGTGTGTGTTAGCCAGTAGGGACTGCTTGGCAAGATGCTGAGGAGAGGGAGGTGCACCTGCTACAACCTGACTGTAGAGCGGCAGGCTCCTGTTCTGGGACTGAGCTTCAGCCACATTACCTGAAACTATCTGCGCCGTAACGTTGGCCATTGGATGTGAAGCAGCCTGACACTGAAGCGGCACCTGAGCTTCATCAGGGGGGATCAGTACTTGCTTTTGAGGAGAAGGTTGCTGAATTGGAGTTGCTATCACTGGCTGCACTGGTAGCTGGGTTAGCAGTGTCAGCTGTTGCTGAGGAGCCAGTGTAGCTGCCGGCTGCTGCACTTGCACTTGGGAGAGCTTCTGTATCTGCTGCTGGTATTGCTCAGCAGGTTGAGGCACAGCAGGCTGAGAGACTGACTGAATGACTGCAGGGTCAGCAGCACCTCCTAAGGGATGCTGCTGCACCTGAAGATACTGAGGTGCCATTGTTGGGCCTAAGACATAGGGCTGTCCAGTTTGCGGCACAGGATTAGGACTGGTGATGAAGTTTGTGGGGTCAACAGCAGGATTCAGACTCTGCGTGTTGGTTCCGACGCTTCCCGCTAAGCCAGGAGACAGAACCATCTGCTGGAACTGCAGCACTGGCTGTTGCTGCTGTGCTATGTGGGCTATATCTTGTTGTACCGTTGGCATGGTTTGGTGTGAAGGCTGAGGGATATACTGATGGGTCAGGAGTCCGGCAGCAGCCTGATTGTGCAGTTGCTGACCCTGAACTTGAGTCTGTAGCTGCCCCTGGAGGAGTCCGGACATCTGAGGAGCTTGTTTAACAGGTGTTTCATGTTGAATCTGACCGTTACTTGGGGCAACTGTTGCTGAAGACTGGACAACGGTCTGGCTGTGGAGGTCGACATTTGTTCCATGCGTTGGCTGATTGACAGTTAGGTGCAGAGGCTGGGTCTGGATTAGGGACTGGGTGCTCACCTGGCTCTGTGCAGGAGCAGTGAGACCTGAGTAACTGGACTGTAGTGGAATTTTCTGGGTCTGGATAGCCTGTGTCTGTCCCTGGATGAGAGCGTCTGGAGCAGGGACTTTGGCCTCACTTGTGGCCTGTGTCACCTGGGTTGCAGACTGAGCTACAAACTGACGTGGAACTTGTCCTTGGATCTGGGGATGAGCCTCACTTTGTCCTTGCTGAGGCAGGACTTGAGCTGGAATAACAGTAGACGTCTGAACAGGGACTTGTCCGGTCTGAATGGACATGTGGGTCTGGGAGGCAGTTTGTCCCCGGTGCTGAATCACCTCAGAGCCAGACTGAAGTCCAACTGGAATATGAGACTCTATTACAGCGTCACTCAGCAACTGCGGCTGAGTGACAAAGGTTTGCTGTGGCTTGATGAGTGCGGCTTGCTGCTGTTGCTCCATAATTTGCTGCTGTGCGATGGTGGCATGTGGTATAAACTGAGTGGCGTTCACTTGAGTGATACACACGTGCTGCATGTCAGCTTGCTGCTGCTGAATCTGCTGCTCAATGTGACTTGGTTGAATAGAAATCACCTCCGGCTTCTCCGTTTGTTGGATCTGAATGATGGCTGCCTGTTGCTGCTGTTGCTCTTGGATCTGCTGCATCAGAGTCTGTTGATGCAACCTCTCTGCTTGCTGCTGCTGTATCAGTGCCTGCTGTTGACGCTGTTGCTCCAACTGTTGCTGCAGCAGAGCCTGTTGCTGCTGCTCGAGCTGCTGCTTCAGTTGAGCTTGCTGTTGTTCTTGCTGCTGCTGCTGAAGTTGAGCTTGTTGCAGCTGCTGCCGCTGTTGTAAAAGTGCCTGCTGTTGTAAATGCTTTTGTAGCAGTGCGTGTTGTTGTTGTTGCTCCACATGCTGAAGCAAGGCTTGTTGCTGGAGTTGCTGTTCTTTTTGCTGCTGTAAAATCTTCTGCTGCCCACTTTGCTGCTGTGTCTGTGTTTGTTGCTGTACCTGGTGTGGGTCAATTTGTTGATAAAACTGGTTTTGTTGTTGGGACTGTAACGGCGGCTGCTGTTGTTGCTGTTGTACAAGCGCTTGCTGTTGCTCCTGATGTTGTTTAGTAAGAGCCTGCTGCTGCTGCTGACCCAACATTTGTTTCTGCATATGAGCCTGCTGCTTCTCTAGTTGATGCTGTTGTAGTTGGACCTGCTGTGTTTGTTGCTGCTGAAGCAGTGCTTTTTGTTGCTGCTGGTCGAGCTGTTGCTGGATATAGGTCTGGTGTTGGTCAAACATCAGAGCTTGCTGTTGGTGCTGCTGGTGCCCGAGCTGTTGTGTCTGCTGCTGTTGTAAAAAGGTTTGTTGTTGCTGAAGTTGCTGTTGCAGTTGTGTTTGGATCAGCACCTGCTCACAGGGGTCGCCTGACTGATGCTGTATATACGCCGAGGGCTGCTCTCCTGGCTGTTGTAATGGCATAGCTTGCTGCTCCCTACCTGTTTGTGAAGGTAACACCTGTTGCTGAGGAGTTGGCTGAACAGGTAGAACAGGCTGTTGCTGAGGCTCATGTTGAAGTGTCTGGACAGCTGGAGGTAAAAGGCTCTGTTGATGGTGTTCGGTTTGAGGCTGAGCGGCTATAACTTGTTGTTCGAGCAGTGTGGCCTGGGTCTCCATTTGCTGCTTTGGCTGCTGTTGTGGATGTTGCTGAAGGGTGGAGGTCTGTGGATCCATCCCCATCTGTTGTTGTGGAACAATAGTTTGTTGAGGGATCATGACGGGCTGTGTTTGCTGGGGTGCTGTCTGGGGAATGATGTCAGTGAGCTGCATGGGAGTGGCAGGGGGCTGGCTCTGCTGTGCGAGGGGCACAATGGTCCCCACTAGTCCAGCAGGATCATTGACTGACATGGATGTAGTGAGAACATTGATGGGTGCTTGTGGGGAAACAGGGGGTATGTATGCCTGTGAGGGGGGCAGTGAGCCATGGGGGGTGGTAGATGGAAATGTGTCTGCTGGGTATGTCTGTGGCTATGTAGTGACAATGATACAACGATGATTGGTGTTGAAGGAAGAGGAAAAGGACAGTAGCAGAAAAATAGGTAAGAATAAGCTTTGGCAAGGGGCATCAATTATAAACAAAGTGAATTTGACATTGCAGGGTTTCCCACAGTGTTTTATAGTGGAGATGGGCTTCCTCACCTGATACAAACTCAGTTTACCTCAAATTAATTGAAATAAAAACAACTTTCCTCCAATAAATAGAATGAAGTGAATTGTCAATTATGTACTGTAATTAATAGAGGCTATTAAACCACCTGCACTAACTGTATCTGGGAGAAACCCTGTGCAGTACACAGTCAGTCTGTCCATTTCAGAGGATTATTAAGGATGATTTATGTTTGAGTAAACAGTTATTTGCATTAAAGAGCCAAAGTACGAGAGAAAAGTGGGATTACTAGTATATGTGCCAGTAATCATAGTAATAAAAGTAGTTTGAGTGTTATTATGTTTTCATTATTTCAATGCAAGTTACTCATTTCACCTGGAAATATTGTTGCGGTACACTTGCTGATACCTGTGGAACCATGGTAGTGGGCTGCAAAAATGTCTGGCCAACAGGCGCCCCTTCGCTTTGGCCTATGGACATACTCGACATGTTAACACTCTGACCAATAGGCACAATCGGAACGCCTCCACTGTCACCAATTGTGAGCATCTGAGGATGAGGCAATGCACCAGTGTTCTGTAGTTTGAGAAAGACAGTTCATTAAAAAGGTGACTGAACAGTAGTTACAGCTATTAACTTCTCTGAAATCATTTTGAAAAAGGTGCAATACAACTTACAGATGCAGCTGTGGAGTGGGTATATGATTCCCCGTGCTGAGAGTATGCTTGGCTCTGTCCACTTGCGTAAGACTCACAACTGGCTGACCCAATGCTCTCACCTTCTGAACAAATGTTTAAAAATAAAAAAAAAAAACATAAAAGGTGATGACAGGACCAGAGATCATTCACCCTCATAAAGTTCAACAGTGTACGTTAAATAGTGCTCCTCTACCTGGCAGGCTGAGTGTGGTCGAACTAAGAATGTGCTGTTGTCGGACATGCTGGTCAAATTCAGACATCTCCTCCGACTCGTGAGTGCCTCCTGTCTGTCCAGCTGCCCTTTGGCCCAGGGAGGCAGAGCCGGTCGGATGAATAAAGGTGTATGAGGTGAGAGTCGAGTCTCGTCTTTCTTCAAAGCCTTGCTGCTGTTGGAGAAGTTGCTGTTGCCGCCGCTCACGTGACTTTTTGATGAGGTTTACTCTGTCCCGAATGGATTTCCCCACCACCTTAGCATCGCTCTCATGGAAGAAGCCTGACTTCACCTGTGATAGCAAAGACAGGAAGTCAAAGAAAATGACACATAGGGAAAGTGAGATGCACAACATCATCCCCGGGAGTAGTATTAGCAAGTATATGTTGGAAGGAAATCACGTTAAATAGATGTTAAATGAGAGGAAGGTTTTTCTCAAACGTCTCCTAATCTTCTCCTCGGCTTCATTGTCCAGTAGCTGACACGCACATGCCCCCTCCCTTTGTGATGTTTGCCTTGGTCTTACCATCTCTAGAGCCACCTCCTCAGCACTGTCGTTCTCCAGGTCATAACTGAACTCGATGGCCTCATTGTCTTTGTGTTTTCCCTTGAGTTTCTTGGGCTCTTCAACCCAAATCCGAAGGGCCAAGCAATCCTGGGTGCCGGTGTCTTCTTCTGCAAGCTCCACCCGGACCCCCGTGTCCTCCCCAAAGAATGCATGGTTCAGTAGGTCTTTGATGGAGAGTCTGTAAAGATTGAAGTGCAATCTTAGGAGGTGTGAGGTCAACATACCTCTCTGTGACTCATACAGTTCACGTATTTGTGTGTTTTTAGATTCTTTCTTGTCTTGTTTTTGCTTCATCGTGTTTTGTTTTTTTGTGTATTGTCTGCTTTTTCTGATCCTGCCATTGTGGGTGTGTAATGTTGTCTTGTAGTGTATGAATGTAAGTGTAATATTGTCTAATGGAAAATCCAAATAAAATATTACAAAAAAAATGAAGTACAATGAATGAAGTTGGATTAACAAAAAAAAAAGGAAGTGTCAGACTCTCCAATTAGCCACTCGGGACATGATTATCTTTTCATGCAGTATGTTCTGATGTGAAAACCTGCGTACCTCTGGCTCTTGTTCTGACGGATGCAGCCTTCAATGATCTCTTTGATTTCTGGGTCATTCACTTTATCAAAGCTGGCTGGTTTTATACCCTACAACAAAAAGAAACATAATGTTTGAAGTCATACATAAGTGGCTTAACAGCGTCGTCTTCACACTCGAATAGATTACGTTGAAAATACTCACACTTGTGACTTTGCGATAGATTTGCGCTGCATTTTGGCACTCAGAATAAGGATATTCTGAAGTAGCCATCTCCAGCATGCACATCCCAAAAGCATAGACGTCAACAGACTCGTCGTAGTGTTCCTCATACATCTCTGGAGCCATGAACTCTGGGGTTCCTTTTAAGAGGGAGAGATCACGCAGATCAGCCTTACTCAACTACTAACACTGCTGTATAACCATATACTGTATATCACATCACATAACGGTCCACAACACACTATTACCTGAACGTCAATACACTCTAATTGAAACTGTGATAACAATCCCATTGGCACTTGATTTTAACTCTGAAGTCCAACTTTATTGAACTAAATTCTATTCGTATTGCATTGCTTAAGTTGCAGCATCTAAACATTAGGGGTGGAAGAAAAAAATCGATTCAGATAAGTATCACGTTTTTTTTTTAACGATTTTTAAATCGATTTTTTGTTCAAAAATTTTCCGCCCTAATTTAAATGCTTTATTTTAGTCTGTCTTAAACGGGGTTGGAAAAATGTATGGACTGCTTTTTATATAGCGCTTTTCCACACACGTATTGTGCCCAAAGTGCTTTACATTGGCCTCACATTCACCCATTCACACACACATTCACACACCAGTGGGCGACTGCTGCAATGCAAGGCCCTGCCTGGCTCCAACTGGGAGCAACTTGGGGTTCAGTGTCTTGCTCAGGGACACTTCAACATGTGGACAGTCAGAGCCAGGATTCGAACCGCCGACCCTTCGGCCATTGGACGACCTGCTCTACCAACTGAGCCCCAGCCTTTTTTGTACCGCTTTTTTGTCCTGACATCTGTTTTCTTAAAGCACTGACAGGAACAGCTCAATAACCTAAATAAATACTGGAGTTTTTTTTTTAATTTTGCAATATGATTTTTTTTGCCTTTTTTACAGCCAGTCCAGGTTTTGAAAAGTGATTTTGTTCATAATTTAATTTAAAGGTTACTACAGAATTGGAGATTAAAGTAGCAGTTTACCTCTATCTAGGTCTAGAACAGTTGTTTTGGTACAAGAATCAACATATTGCTGCTGAATAAACTTAAAAAACTGACTTGCATGTGATGTGTATTTTTGGGGGAAATATGGTTCTTGGATTAGTCTGTAAACAGTCAGAATCATTCAACTGTTTCACTAGTGTTAAAAATCTAGAAAATCGGCAATATCGTAGAATCACAATTTAAATCGAATCGGCATCCAAAAAATCGTGGAAGAATCAAATAGGGAGAAAAGTGTATCGTCCCAGCCCTGCTAAATATTGATCTGTTTACATGAAGTTCAGCAGATATAGATTTCAGACTGTGTTGATAATTTATAGTCTCACATAACTGTTACCCTGTGTATAGACCATTGCTGAATGCACAGAAGTATTAATGCAGTTTGCTGATGTGGTTGTTGTATTGTGTAGCGTACCTATGACGCTCTTGGCAAAGGAGGTCCTCATAAGGGTGGCCAGACCCAGATCGCCGATCTTAACTGAGCCTGTGGGGCCTGTTATGAAGATGTTATCACACTTCAGGTCCCGGTGGACTATTGGAGGAGTTCTGGTGTGAAGGAAGTGAAGGCCCTTCAGGATCTGCCGACACCAGCTCCTCAACACCTTGGGTTTCATGACTTTAAAGCGTTTCAGGTAACTGAACAGAGACAGTAAATACAGGAATAGATCGTCAAGTCAGAGGCACTTTGTTGTTGCATTATCACACACAAACATATTATGCATGAGAGTCAAACACTACTGGAAACTTCACACAGTCCTTTCGTCTGTTAGTGTCTGGGATATGCTACAGCACCCCCACCACCCTCTAAAAAACTAAGCGGTTTGGAAAATGAATGAATTTTACCTCCAGAAAGATATGCACGTTATTTTTTTCCAATTAGGTACCTTAGTGAAAGCCACTTCACTAAGGTACCTTAGTGAAGTGGCTAAGGTACCTTAAGGTACCTGTCTACCGTCATTTGAGACAGGTAGACAGGTAATCTTGGCTGATGTCTGGCAGTCAATGAGTTTTAAGCAGATATACACAGAATGACACGAAAATAGTCACTGGGAAGTTGTACTAACGTTTTAAGTGTCCCTGAAGTCATGAGTTCAGTGACAAGAACGATGCACTTTTTGCCACGTAACACAGACTCCCAGGAGTCGTAGAAGCGAACGATGTTGGGGTGTTGGAGCCCTTTCAGCATCTCCGCCTCCTCCTTGAAGCGTTGTTGCTCTGCTTTGGTCAGCTTGCGGTCCTAAGAACAAAGGAATACATCAACTGGGGTTTTTTCTCTTGGTAAAGGAATGAAAAGAAAATGTCGGGTGTCACACATCACACAGGTGCTTTTTACTCCGTAATCAATTCAATACACACGCAAGTGACAGCAGCTTTTTCCATTTGATTTACAATTTGAATTTAGACAGCCTGGTTACCTCAGCAGAACGCCACATAATTCTCCCTGACACACAACCCATCACCCAACGGTGCATTAACACTTAAGGCCACTAGATGGCGTCAGCAATCCAGATATTCTGCAGTGCTGTGACAACACCCAAGCCTTACGTTTTATAAAACACATTTGTGCTGCATCTGCCACATATCCTCAGTATGGCGGACAGAATGGACACAGCACAAATCCAATTCACTGGCTCTGGCAGCATCCCCGAGGAACAGACATGGCCAATAATGCTCCACTTAAACACAGGTGCATCTGCTATTTATAATAAAGACTCAAAACGCTGTGTTATGCAATAAAGGAGTGTGTAAAAATCTGGCGTGTTGTCTCATATAGTATGAGATGTATCTTATTAAATATGGCCACCCTCTTTGTCAATATAGTGTTTGGATATTTAACTTATCTTGTGCTCAGTGAAAATACTAATGGGTATTTACGAATATATATAAATACTAGGTTATTGGAGTAGAAATAAATAAACCTAATATTGCAAAGATCAGGATTAGAATGGAGGAAATTCTGTTTGGGTCTAGAAAGTCTGTGTGTATTTTTAGACATGTCACAAGCATCTGTTGTCTGCTATTTCCACTTGTACAAATAACAAAGCATCTCAGGTCTTCTGAACTCTGGTGATCTGGGTATTTCAAGATGTCTTTCAATGACACAAGACAATCTGAATAGAAAATCTCATCTTTAAGAGCCTGTGACACTTAGTTAAACTTTTAAAGTTATGTAAAATCTAAATAAAAAATATTGGGGGGTGGGGGGGCGCTTTATGTCTGGCAGGCAGTGGGATGGCGGCCAGCTCTGTGTCACAAACAGACCTCACTATAAATAGAAGTCATCATAACACTGGCTTTTCCACTGATCAATTCCATTGATGTTAAGCTTTTTGTTTTTCATGACGCTCCCTAGAGGGAGGCACTGTCCAGCAGTTGTGTCATCACAAATAAAAGGGGTATTTTTGGTTTGAATCCGTCTTTTCCCATCTTGGCTTCCTTCTTTGTCTACGTTATTGTTTCATCTTTCATCTGGTTCACTGTCCTTTTCTGGAAACACTGGTTTAGGCCATCTCTCCTCCCTTCCCCCCTAAGAAGGAAGTAGCATCAACAAAGCGCCTGCTCTTAGTTGTACTATTATGGTTGAGGTTGCCCACTAAGTCCCGCCCTCACGTCATGTTTTCATTATTTTAACTGCTACTGCCTTGTGCGCTGTGTGAAGGTGTGCTTTGTGCATGTGTGTGATCTATGTGCCCCGCCTTGTGCAGATGTGTTAGGGTCTCGGTGGTGCCGACATCTGCCTCATCTCCATTAATATTCTATCTGCCTCATGGTGACGGGGCCCGCTGTCTGTGTTTGGGTGTTTCCGTCCTGTGTCACTCCTCAGCCGGGGCATCAATAGACGCCACAGTGTGACACACAGCGCCAGTCTGCACACCTCTGTCTGCTGCCTCCCCGCCATCTATATTCAGTCCCTCTTTGTGAGTGGCATCAAGACAGCCTTCGGTCAGGAGAGGTCATTTAGAGTTCGTGTGGTGAAACCATGTCTGGACAAACTCAAAAAAACACCTACCCCTGCGGTGCTCTAGCACTAACACACATGCGCAGACGCACATCGTTAGACACAAGGAAGTGACAACACCATCTCTTTCAATTAAGGCCACAACAAGTGCTGCTGATGAGTCATTATGCACAAGTACTCTTACAATTTCCAAGGCGACCAAAAACACCCAGAAACATGTTTCTGCAGTTTGGAGCAGCCAGTAAGACAAGGTGTTACAGTAGGTAACCATTAAGACAAGGTGTTACAGTAGGTAACTCGTGATGGGTGGAGCAGCCAGTAAGACAAGGTGTTACAGTAAGTAAGTTGTGATGGTCAGGATTTTGATAATTTTCAAAAAACATAATTACAAGACCTTATTACAAACTACGAGAGAATACAATGCACAAGACTGTGAGATATACAATACTACGAGAACAAAAAAAAAAAGTGCCAACAGACAGGTTCTCCTTCCACATATTTAACTATGCTGTTCTCAGAATTTTTCTATAATATCAAAATACAGTCTAAATGCAGTGATAAATAGTACAAATACTTTCAAAAGAACAAGTACAAACTGTTCATGACTGTGGTTCCTTTAGACATTTGATACAGTTTATCGTATTTACTTTTGCACAAATGGATTCTCTTCTAATAAAGCATGAAAAAAATAATAAATTAAAGTAAAAACAGAACGGCTCTCAGAGCCTAATAGCCTTGTCTTCTTCAATGCCATATTATTAAATCTAAAACGATGACCTATTTTTCCCTCATTTAGCCAGTTGGTGCAACCGTTGACTTAACCGTTACCTTGGTGACAAAGGATTTAGTCAGCAGTTGGTGCTACTTGTTGGGTAGTTTACTTTTTTTGGTAAACTATTAGCATTCTGGGGGCTTTGGGCTGAGGGGGTATTGTAATTGCTTTGTCATTTGTCCGCTTGTCTGTCCATTCAACAATATAACTGCATTATCTGAAGTATCATGTATCAAGATATTTCCGCCATATTTACACTGTTGTTGCATCTTAGCATGAAGCAGAGGCCTACTGAAAATAAGTTGCCTTGACCAACTTTTCAAGGCCAAATGGCATTGAATGGGGGGACATGACCCTTTTGTTGGAGGGGATATGTTCAACTGAATCAACCTGGTGCACTTACTGTATATGGTACTACACAAACTTAATAGCCCTCGGCCAAATAAAGTGTAAGAATCAGTTGAAAGATACTGCCTTATAATTTAGATTAGTTGTCTTTGTGTAAAACTTATGACAACCTAATGTAATTATAGGGCACTAACTTTCAACTGATTCTTACTCTGCATTTGGCCGAGGGCTATTAAATGGGTGCAGCACATTATGGTTATACTTCAAATATCATACGCACTTCATCACTTAAATAATTCTACCCCTATATTTCTTACATTTGTGACCATACAATTTCAAAGTCACAAATCCAAATTTTATTGGCTTTATTCCCTTCTACATGATTTTTAAAAATGTGTAATGTTTTCAACCATATATTGTACTTGTATTGGACTAAGTAATTATTAAGCATAAAAAAATATTCTTTCATATTTTTTAGACTTAAAGACTCTACTATAGACATGATTTATAGCTATGATACTGAACAAAGCCATTTCACTAGAGGATTGAGTACAATATCAACATCATCTTAAACCAACAGGATTCTCTTCCAAACAAATTAAAAAATATCACAAAAATTGAAGTAGTAAGTAAAAGTTACAGACAACTTAGTTCGTAGTTTGCGTGATTAATAATTCAAGTTTAAAGTTTACAAGGGATAGGGTGCTCATTTGACACAACTTGGCAAACAGTCCATGACCTAGGAACTGGTCATGCAGCTTGAGGTGTTTTTGGATCAGGCATCTGGTGAAGCAGAAGGTCAGGCTGCAGGTTAAGCAGCCTCGTAAAACACTGACGGGGAAATGTAAAGGATATGGGGCTTACATGACAGATTCGGCGCATGTCGAGAAACCACTGTCATGCCATTGCACGTGAGTTCTAAAAGATCTATTTTGACGTCAAGCGTGTAAATATCAGGTGTCGTACAGACTATACAAGATGAGCTTCCAGGGTTACACTGTTGTCTAATGGAGGACTGGCTCTCACC
>JAPTHA010000027.1:13300311-13317402 GCA_029814585.1 Gymnapogon annona
CCAACAAACAAGGGGGTCTTATTCGTGTACATGTGGGCATACGGTGTGTGCAGCCACGTCGCAGGGTCACAGTAAGCATGTCAGCATTTTGACCTAGCGGGTGGCTAGGATTAGATTACTGTAAGCTACCACAGCTCACACTAACGAGATAGATAGTTGACAAGGGCTGGTCCACACCATGGATTAGAAACACAGGCCAGTGGGCCAAGTTCACGAAACTTCACACAGGCTACTACAGTGCATTGCATTAGCAGACTTTTACCAACGTTTGTGTAGAGCATAGGTCCTGTATTGTTAACTGACTTAATGTGCTGTTTAAAATAATTTTGGACCTATATTGTAATACTGAGAAAGCAGCTCAAAGACACACAAAATAAATGTCCTAGGAAACAAGGCTGCAACAGTGTTGGAGAGTCTAGTCTAGTTTTTATTTTTAGTTTCTCCTGTTTACGTGCTTTGCAAAAACACATCAGCATGTGTGTCATGTGTTATAATGGTCTGCATGTCTACTGGTCCACAAAAAGGCTTTTTAGGGATTAATGACGTGATGATGTTTTTAAATCAAATGCAGGATCATTACAATAAAATATATTCTGTCATTTTTTTTTTCATGTTGGTAGTTGACACAGTCACAGTGTGTTTTAAAAAAAGTTCTAATCATAAGAATACACTTCAGCCCAATTTTATAAATAACAGCGATACGTTAATTCCTAAATTGATAGAATATCTTATCCCTTGTGGATGTGAAATACTAACTGAAGGAAACAGTTTTGCTTGTTGGAAGCAAAGTGTTATTTTTTTAAATGCAGGATACTCAAGGGCCTAAACCTATTCAACAGATTAAAGAAATGTGCTTTAACCTTGCACAAGAAAAACTGATGAAAGGACAGATTGAGAACTTTGAAAAGGGCATGTACATCCTTACTGCAATTTGCAATGGACTCATGTGCTAAGACCACTTGTAAATGTCAGTTTTATTTTATTGCACTGAGAGTATGATGCTGCTGTAGGGGTGTTCTATAGTTTTAGTGTTTAAATGTGTGTTTTGTTGTTTTTGTGTGACTTAAAGACAATAAATATATGTGGGGGGAAAAATACAGAAATATTTTGTATCAGTCTATAAATTAAAGAGGTATGAATTTCTTTTGATATCACCCAGATAGACATTACACCAGCATTATTCCTGTTGACTCGTAATTAGGATGATCTTTATTGCTATGTACATTTTCATAGACGACTGAGAGCAGGCTGTATTCTATCCTGAAACTGACCTTGATTCAATTCCCTTCAAGTGACCATATGTCATAATAATACTTGAATCAAGAGGCTGAAATGGTTTGTGGGTGGACACTCAAAACGTTCAATAGCGGCTGTATCTTTGTGGCCAGTTGTGTAATGATATTGTAGGATGGTACAGCCTGAGGGACATTTGCCACCAGTGGCTCAGATGAACATGTGTCTGATCAGTTCGGTTGAATCGATTCCATCCGGTTTGATTCAGTCCATTCAACACGTTACTATTTGGTAGAATGAGGTGATACATTTTGACAGGGGGGAATATCTTCTGTAAATAATGCTGAGAGGTTTATATTTTGCTGTAAAGGCCTCACATATTTATCTTATCTCCGTTGGTCTGTCACCATCCGCTGTTGTGCTGGAACAGGTAAAAGCTCTGACTGGTTGGAACGCATGAATCATACTCGTCTTGGGCAGCTTTCAGCACAGGATGCAGCTATGGCACAGACCTACCTACTTATCAAAGTGTATTGTTAGTAAAAATGAGGCAAGGACGTCAACTGAGGCAAATTCCAGTCGTCAGAGAACATACATTATTGGATATAAATGAGAGACCGCTCCAAATGTCCAGACCTTAACTCCACTGCAAAGCTCTGGAAATTAATCGAACGGAAGATGAACAACCAGACACCATCAATCAAAGCGTAGCTGCTGGTATTTTTGCTCCAAAAAGGTGCCAACAGTAATGTGAAAGAGTGGAGAATACAGCAAGATGAACGATCAGTTATTACACAGACGACTTAAAAAAGAAACATGAACTTGTTTTGTCAGTAATATTTAAAGCCTGTCACGTCTACTTTAAATATTAGGTAGAGACTGATCTACAGATAGAGTCACCTCTACTATAACTACTATGTATACACTGATCCACAGATGGAGTCACCTCTCCTTTAAATATTAGGTATAGACTGATCCACAGATGGAGTCACCTCTACTATGAATACTAAGTATAGACTGATCCACAGATGGAGTCGCCTATATTATAAATACTAGGTATAGACCGATCCACAGATGGAGTCACCTCTACTATAAATACTAGGTTTAGACTGATCCACTGATGGAGTCACCTCTACTATAAATACTAGGTTTAGACTGATCCACTGATGGAGTCACCTCTACTATAAATACTAGGTTTAGACTGATCCACAGATGGAGTCACCTCTACTATAAATACTAGGTATAGACCGATCCACAGATGGAGTCACCTCTACTATAAATGCTAGATATAGATTGATCCAGTTCAACTTCCTCCATCAGCTGTATATTACACCACAAAAAGTGCATAAATATAACTCCAATGCATCACCTTTGTGTTTTAGATATGCTACGGAGGAAGGAACATCCCTTCATTGTGACTCTAGGCAATTGAATCTAGTTAACTGGACCATGCTTCGTCTTGAATTCAAGATTCAAGACAAAACTCAGTCCAATTGAATTCAGTTGCCTAGAGATGCTTTGCACCTGGAAGAATGAGAATTTACACAGACATTCCTTCATTGTACCCATCAACATCCTAATTTGTAGGGGTTTTGCCAGGAGGGGCGCGGGGAGTAGAGGGTGAGACTGGAATATCCATGGGGTCACATTTCCACTGGACCTTGAAGTCTGTCTACTAGTGAATTAAATTAAACTCAAACTGTCAAAGTCTATGAAGAAACTGACAAAGTCTGTTGACAATCACTAAGAAATGTATTGATCGAAAATGGAAATCAGACCCCGCCCCCCTTCCAATCAAGATGTGGTTGAAGAAGTCAACAGTTGTATGAACCTGGAGAAAATAACCTACTGGATGAAAAAAACAAGTAGGATGTTCTACAAGATATGGAACCATTTATAAACTACATGGAAAATTTACCAGCTCACCACATTGGTTCAGCTCTATATACCCAAGCGGGGCTTGCAGGACATCGGAGGTCAAAGGTCAACATGTCTCTCTGAGACTCAAGCATTTCACTTATTTGTGTTTTTTTGTGTGTTTTGTCTGTTGTCTCTGATCCTGCCTTGTGGGTTGTAGTGTATGAATATAAATGTAATATTGTCTGTAATAATAAAAAAGTATACTGCAAGTCTAAATCACAGTATCATTTTTTTCATCAGTAGTTATACACCATTTTCTGCAAAAAAATGCTCTACATGACAGTGTTGTATATAGAATTTGGGGACAGGTTGTCACTAATTTGTATGACAAACCCATTTATTTTCTTACTCTAAACATATACCTATACATAGTGTTTCCCATAGTCTTTTTTGTCTTTTCCAGTGCTGTTTTTCAACATGAAGTGTATGCTTTATTCTATAAGGAGTACACACTGAAATCCAATGTTAAATAGAAGCATTGTTAACTTCTCTAGCGACCTTAATAAGGATGAGCCCTGCTACTGAGAAACATGGTACAGTGTTTGTGACAGGAAGCCTCTCAGCTGGAATTTATCTGCAAATATAATGGTGAAGCGTTTTATGAGCACTAAGCCAAACATTTGATGTGATCATTGCTGGTGTACTGGATGACACTCCAACATTGGTCTTGTTTAGCTAGTTTTATGAGTGTGACTGGGTGGACTGAGCCGAGCTGGACCAGTCTGGGATGACTGGGTTGAACCAGTCTGGTTTCTGCCGCCCGAGTTATGCTGTCTGTGCAGGGTTTTTGTTCCAGCCTGACAGGCACCCACTGTAATTAACTCCCTGGATCACACTGCATGCTCACTCACACAGACAAAAAGTGATGGAGGGAGAGAGATGGTGAGAGAGGGGGAGGGACGGAGGGTGAGAGAGAGAGGAA
This sequence comes from Gymnapogon annona, assembly GCA_029814585.1. Taxonomy (NCBI): domain Eukaryota; kingdom Metazoa; phylum Chordata; class Actinopteri; order Kurtiformes; family Apogonidae; genus Gymnapogon; species Gymnapogon annona. The sequence continues at coordinate 13,304,387 of JAPTHA010000027.1, forward strand.
AGGGAGGGTGAGAGACAGACACATACAGTGGCATATGTTGACACAGACAGTGCAACAGCATGCACGCACACACAGACACACAGTCAATTTGGGTGATGGGATGTGAAATGTAAGACTTGAGAAACAGCAAAGGAGACATAAAACACTGCTCTTAATGACATGGAATTCCTCGGGAACGGCAGAGGAGAGAAAAAAAGACGGCGTCCGCACTGTGAACTTTAATTACCCACTCTTTCAGGCTGCATTGGACAGCTAATCCCCTGGCTTCCCTCTCTTTGTGGACACAAGAGGAGAAGAGCTAGGTGCTCTCAGGCTGCAGTCTCACAGGACAGTTGGGAAGGCGTCAAATGGAGCATTAGGCACTGCCAAATGCTTTCATATACAATGGTTCAGGGACCGAAAATGCACTGTTGACCCCTTATAATCATCACTTTTTAAACAAGAAATACTGAGATTTAGGCAAATTAAAAATTGAGCTTCAAAATGATGGAGCAGGGCTGAGAAATGTATTCGCACTACGATTCATATCTTTTTTTTGCAGATCAGTCAAAATATAGACAACTTTCTCCATTTTTAAACAAACGTATATTACTGGCATGTTGACCCATGGAGAACAATGGGATCTAGAGATCCTCTTACACAGTTTCTAGTTGAATAACGTTTAAGCTCAAACATGAATCATGTTACACACGAAATTTGACACTATGGTAATGTGGTTCTTTTGTTTGTCTTTTTCAAGGTAACCCACTTAAAATTGTGATTTTATCATTCTACTTGATTGCAAGGTTATTGTATTCCAAAATATATATATTAAAATCCTAGTGGCCTCTGCATGTGCATGTAGGTTTGTCTGCTTTCAGAGGTGGCCTCATCTATTTTGGGTCAAGGAACAGAGTTGAAAGGACCAATAGTTTTGGATATAGTCATTTTGTAATACAATAGTTTATAATCAAATTGAATCAGAATCTTCAATGAAGTGGGTTACCTAGCAACAGATAAACAAGGGTCATGTTGCCATGGAGTGAGAGGTTATTTAACTGAAAATGCCAGCTGAATTTACAAGAAAAAAAGCACAAATACATACAGAGGTCACATGGTTTTTAAAATATGCATTATGGATGGTATTGGTATTCAGCCGAATTTACAAGAAAAAAAGCACAAATACAGATGCCACACGGTTTTTAAAATATACATTATGGATGGTATTGGTATTAGTCATTTGGCTAAAATGGGTATTTTTGTAAAATATTGGGCATATTACAACATTCAAAGAAATACCTGATTTTAAAAACAGTAGATTTATATGCAGGACATAATACAGAATCTATATTTTATGAAAAAGTAAACCAAAGTTTCTCTGTTCACCGTGGTGTTATGAAAAACCATCGGCTCTTCATGTTCTATTATTACTCTGATCACCATCAACTGATCTAATGCTTCCTTGCTCACTGAGACTAAGCTGCGTATGGTGGTGTAAAAAGGGTCATGTGACCCAAGGGACTATAAGCATTCAACTGAATGTGGCACTGGATGGGTCTATAAGCGTGTGACGAGGCCACAGCAGACCGTCTGTGCGTGTGTGTGTTTGTACATGCATCTCTCAGCATGTGGTACCTTAGCATTAACGATATAACTACTCTAAAGGAACGAGGCCATGGTAATCCTCTGCCTGGCTCATCATTCTGTCTCTTTCTGCCACCTAAAGCCATCACCACCTCTCTTTCCCATACAGTTTTTCATCATGTCTGCGCTGCAGATCTGTGCCATATACATCACTAGAATAGTAACTTTACTCAGTTCAATAAACGTGCAAGTATATAAGGTAATTTTTGTTGATATTTGTTAAAACCTTCATAAACATCTGCAGTAAAAAGCATGTTTTCACTGTGAGATTCAATTTGACCCAGTGTGTTTATGGAGCATATATTGGATATTGCAAATTCAATATAACTACACAATCAGCTAGTTTTACCAGCACAGATTTACTCACGAACCAGTGAATAAAACGGTGCAGTGCTGCAATTAAATAAATGCTTTCCGGAGGTAAAACATCTAAATAACCTTGCTGTCAAGTGGTTAAAGTAAAGCAGATCTCTCTGAAAAGAGGACACACATCTACAAAGTAACTAGAGCTGAGTTTGAGCAGTCTGACAAACTAACCACTGCCGCAGATGTGAAAGTGTTCCAGTCAGTAATGAAGTAAAACCATAGGTGATGGAGTCGAGCTTTCTGCTTGTCCGCTCAACAGACACAGCCTGATCTCAAGGATTAACCAAGGCTCTTGTTTTGGAATTAGCTCCACACCAAACACATGACTGACTTTTCTCACACAATGCCGGCAGTCAAATCAGAAGGCTTACCATAACACAGCTCTCTCTATTGTTGGACTCAGAATCTGTGGATGCATTTCTTCTCTCCTCCACAACAGCCCCTTCACAAGATGTTCAATTCACAACATCAAACAATGTTTCCCCAGTGGCCCTCGCCGCCTAATAAATCTAGTTGACTATGTAAATACACGACATTGGCGCTGAGCATTATTTTCCTCCTACCACATTGTCAATGCATGGTTAACTGCAACTGTTGTTACACCTACATCTGGTACAGTATGCTTCGCCTGTTTACTCTGTGTTCACAATATGCATGCCTTTGAGAGACCCCCTGTTCACATGACTATTTCCATTTTAAACCTTATTCCATTACACAAGAGGAATCTGTTTACAGCCTCCACTGGCTCTACACTCAGGTGTAAACCAGCTTAATGGTAACGAAAGACCAACCATGAAACCTAGAATTAAGTGAAATTAATTAGGCAACAAGTTAACTTCATTAGTGGCAGTTATTTCCATGAATTAAAAGTAAACATTAACATAAATCTCACAGACTTCACTGTGCTTCACCCCCAATAATTATCATGGTTATTTAACATAGTGTTATTTACAGAATCCCTTAAATCCCTTAAGCTTCATAATTTAATTCACATAATTCAGGCTTATACGGTAGATGCTTTTTCTAATATGACATCCTATCACAACAAGGAGTAGCACAGAAAGCCTTCAATTGTTCATTATTCATAACAGTTCTAGAAAAACCAAAGCAGCCAGTGTCACTTTGTGCTGTCACTCAGCTACAAGGGATGCTCCTCCTGCTCACCCCACCTCCACTGAATCTCAGCCACAGTGTATGAATAACAAGCAGACAACACGCTGAGATTTTCAGATTTCAGGAAGACAACCTCCTGGGACACATCTAATGCTGTTCTCTTCAAGAGGACAACAATAGACATGGAACTTTCCTAAGGATGCTAATAGAAATATTGAGTTGACACTGGGTATTACTGATTATATGTAAATCCTGCACATTCGAAACATTATATCTTTCGCTGAACTAAAATATTGGGTTCATGTTTGTGCAGCAGAACAAACATGCATCGTTTTCTTTAAAGTAACAAAACGGTAGTGGTCTGCATATAAGTGCTGGAATATCAGCGTTTCCCAATCTAGGAACAATTCTCATATTAAAACATCAACAAATGAATCATTTATGGTAAATATGTTTCATCATTAACAGGGGACACAGCCAAAAACTACAGGCTCTAGTCTAAATAAAATATGGATGATAGTAGAGATCAAATAAATAAATGTTGAGATGCCAAAATAATATTCTGTATAGTGCAACAAGGAACGTCACATGTATAAAAACATAAAATCACTGTTAAAAATCTGTAATGCCTTGATCACATTACTGTCGAATGAGCATCAATTGATTCATACAAATGTATGAATCAATACACACTCATGTACTGCCAATACACACTCATGAAATGCCATCTCATTTGCTTCTAGCTGTCAGTCAACATGGCTGACACTTCACAATTCCAATGATGGACTGATATACATATCTGTGCATCCGTAAAAAACACAAACTACTCATTCTGTCTGACACTGTCACATGACAACTACAGCTCTATAAATGCATTTTTGCATATCCTTAATAGGACAGAACTCAAGGTTTTGAGCTGAGCTTTAAGTGTCTCTATTTGAGAGTATTTCTTATCTGTGTTATTTTCAGTGATGCTGCCGATTTTTCACTACCAGTACTGTGTCCATTTGAATCATCCTTGTGTATCCATTTTAAATTATTTACTCTATGTGTAAGCATTGAGTGCTTTTACTTGGTATCAAAAAGAGCTGAACTCACCTGAAGTTCACACCATGCCACCTCCACCCAGGTCTCTGTGTCCAATCCTTTGTAGACAGTTTTGAAAGCTCCTCTGCCAAGTTCAATGTCAAACTTGAGAAACCTTCCTCCAGGTGAGGTAGCCACAGCCTTCATCTCTGCCTCCTCCTCCTTCTCCTGCTCACGCTCCCTCTCCTTCCCCTTCTGAGTGGAGGTGGGGGCGTCCTTGCTGGGCTCCTGGGATGAGCTGGTACAGGATGGGTCATGTCCAAGGGCAGCACAGGATGATGCAGTTCCTTGCTGCTGGGCACTGCTGGTGAAGACTGTGTCCGAGGAGCGTAGCTCCAGGTGGGGGGCACTGTGAGGTGCCTCTGGGGGCACCTCCACCTCATCGTTCTCCTCACAGATCTCCACACTCTTCCTGAAGAAGCGCTTCTCCCTCCTCAGCTTTTTCTGACCCGTGTCACCTGATAATGAAGGTGTAGTGAATGAAACAGCTTGGAGTGGGTTGTCCTTCTCCTTCTGGCTGGGTACACCTCCCCCTCCTTCCCGGATTCCCCCAACCTGTCCTTTGGTTGCTCTCCCATCCTGAGTCTGGGAGGAGGATAAGTCCGAGGGGGCGCTGTGTAGCCTCTGCCTCTGTGAGCTGGCCCTACCCTCCCGCTCAGTGCCCTCCTCCCTTCGTCCATCAGGTTTCTCTGAGGACTCCTCGGTGCCCGTGGGCTCTCCGGGGTCAGTAGCCATGAGGAATGGCTTTTTCCACTCCTCCTGGACTTCCTCCTCCTCCTCCAAACCTTTGCTCCTCTGTCAGTCTCCGTCTCTCTCTCTTTCTCTGGTCACCTCACGGCCTCTGCTCTGACAGGCTCTTCTTCCAGTGCTGCAGATTGACTGAAGGCCTTCTTTGGTCAAACTTCACTCAAGACTCCTTTGGTTTCTGTCTTTCTCGTTACCCATCTATGTTTTCAAATGACCAAATATGGCAAGACAACAGCAGCAGTCCTTACTTTTCTTTTTGCTTTCGCCTACATTTTAGTCAGTGTCTTGGCTCCATGACCAATCAAAGTAAACCGTATAGGATCTAGCTCTCTCTCAAACTCACACTAAACCAAATCTGCAATCTGGAGAAGCTGCAATCGTCCTCTTTCAAAATGGTGTGTGAATATCTTCAAGTAAACTCTGCAAGAAAAAGAGAAAAACACAGTTTTAATATTCAGAATCAATAAAAAGGAGATAAAAAACAACATCGAAAAACCAAGCAGAAGCTTTCACTATGCACCATTTAATCTAGCGAGATAATGCACAATATACAGTACTTTTCAGAAATCTGTGTAATAGCTTGGAATGCTTCCAGCAATCAGATAATGGGTCAAACTTTACAACTATCCACTGAATTCCTGGAAGTCAAAGGGCCCCTTAATAAATATAGCAGGGTTAATTCAACGTCAGTGGTGAACTCAATATAGCACCCCTTGTGTGTGTTATGACGGAACGCCTGACATTCAGAGCAGCCCTGAACCGATACCTGACTGGGCAATTTAGTGGATACATATGGCTTCATCAGTCATCAAGTGGACGTTTATCAGTGCCTTGTGTTTTAAGTTGTGCTCAATGACTCCATTAGTCAACAGAAAGCTGCAGTTACGCATATGTGATCCCAACCATTAAATATGGATGATGAACTATGGGCCGGTTCACTGTGAATAATTCATAAGCGGCAGGATTGTGGAAGTGTAGAGGAGTGACTACCACGGATCTGCAACAAAGGGATCATAAATATACACACAGCTACAATTATGATCATGGTCATGGCAGTCATTACTCTGCACTGACCACTCAACTGTCCAGTGCTAATAGGCCATTTGAAACCGGTACAGCGGTGTCACCGTCCTCTCCCAGAACAAGCTGAAACTGAACACAGCTGGTTTCCTCTGACACGGATATCGTCCTGCAACTCTGCAATTCATTCACTGTTTATGTACACACGTACATGTGAGAAGGTGTTGCGGTGTAGGGGGGCATCTTTCCGTCGACGACGACGTTTACCTCGACTTCTCTCCTGTCACTTTCCATCTGTGTCTATGCCTCCGCTGTCTTGTGACAGCCGCTGAACTCTGAGCTAGTGTTACTTTGAGCTAATAAATAAGAGGGCCAAGGTTGTGCTACCAGTTACAGATGCAATAAAGGCTAACATCACCACTTACAATTAAGCAGCTAACCTTACAGGAAGGAAGAGCACAAAAAAAAAGCATGCACCAAACGTTTGTGCCCAAAGGTTTGTGTGAGTGCCATGATACAATTAAAAGGAAAGTAAAAAGTGCAGTCCAGGTCAGGGTATTCACTCACTTTGCATATTAGTTTACCACTCAAAGCATATTACTTTACAAAAGAACACATGGGGCTGCTGCTCATAGGAACCCCCATCTAGAGTTACCCACAGCCTTCACATGACGGTCTAAAGGTTTCCAAAGGGACCAACGTATATGTGCCCCCCCCTCGGAGATATATGGACCCTGCCAGACAGCCTGCGTCAAAGTTACAGGGGTGGGTCCAGACTTTTTCTTCAGCTTTAATGAGCAAAGCACTTCGTGAACACCGGGAGCTCATCCCACTATTATCTTCTTTATAAAATGGTCATCAACACTCACATCAAGCCTGTTGTCTCTGTGGGCTTCAAGCAAAAGAGTCTGGTGCTCAATGCTTGTAGCTGTCACTCAAATTAAAAACACAATGGGCTGATATTAGACCAACTGCCAAGAGGCTCCCTGTTCTTTAGAACAGGAAAAAAAAAGAATTCCAGTTCAGCGACATTCCCGAGATGAAGACACTTTCTAAGACATTGGACAAGTTTCCTTCCACCAAACACCTATTCACAGAAGGCATCAATATACATATTATCACTGTCACACACAGGCAAAAGCCAAAATTACAATTCAATTGGTATGTTACTGATATATTTACTTCACACTGAGAAACTCCGTCTTGTAAATCTAATAAACTTGTTTTAAGTACTACATGTTATCAGATTATGATCATTGATCTCACATTTTGCATTAGTAAGTCAAGTGGAACGAATTTCAAGAACATTCTTGAATTACCTCTGGAAACTCTACTCTAACATGTCATGTACATGAACTCTAAGTGAAGTAATGCTTGCAGAGATTTGGTGACACAGTGGGTTAGTGTGTACTGTTATGTACAGTGAGTCTAAAAAGGTAAAGACTAACAGGATGTGGGGGAACATAAAGAGGGAAAAGACAACAGGCGATAAAGAGAGGGAAGTTGCCCTTTAAACAGGAGCTTATTCGCCGTTGTCCCTAGGGCAAGGAGTTCCCATGAAAGCCACATACCGGACAGAGTTATCACAGTACATCAAACACGTTCAACCCCATCACTGTCTCTCACACCCACCCAGTCGCTCTCAAACACACACATGCAGACACACACCAGCGGGCGAGAGTAAACTTTGTGTGTCACTCTGTGTTCCCTCTGTCCCCTCTCGCAGCCCTTCCTATGTTTTATACACAGACAAAAACACACACGGGCACACAGCATCACATGCAGACCCTCACTCGCATGTCCCATTTCAATGAAAGAATGCCCAGAGGAATTTCCTGACACCAGCCAAATGACATGGCAGAGCAGGCAAACGTGGTACGAGCAAAGTTGAAGATAACAAACACGCCACCGCCAACATGGTGACATCTCACTTCAGCAGCAAAGTGTACAAATTACATCGACTTCACACGTCAGAATCATGGCTTGATGATTTTTTCATGCGTGTTGAAGTGCATGAGAAATGATCTGACATGATGCAGCTCTCCTTGCCCTGCGGCTCCTCAGGTTTTTCCTAGGGAGGGAACACCTGCAGCTGCTTAATCATTTCTGACGTGCGCAGCAAAAATCATTGTGACACGTTCCCTTCTGGGGTGCCAAAGGATGTGATTCCTATTCATTTCTTAAAATCCAGTGGAGGCCAAAGTTCTTTTTAATGTAGTTCTGTGAGTTTTGACTTTTTTTCACAACTGTTAAATTCACACACTACAAGACGGTATTCCCAAGCCACAATGACAGAGACAAAAGACAAAACACACAAAGCAACAAAAAACAACACATAAATAAGTGAACTGCATGAGTCGCAGAGACATATGTGGACCTCACACCTCTTAAGTCCAACAAGCCCTGAGATCTGTGAAATCTGCCTCCAAAGTTTGGTGAAAAGAGCAAATTGAGTCTTCAAAATTAACTTTCAAACCTACATGCTGTGTGTAGTTCTTTCAGTCCGTACATTATTGGGGTGCACACGTAAATCCCCTGGAACCAAACAGCCAATGAAAATTAGGCGGACAGACAAAGGAAGAGTCAGAGGGTCCACTGTGTGTGCATGTGCGTGCACGAGTGTGTGCACAGACAGCGCCATTTTTTTTTTTTTTTGCAATTGAGTGGGACGTGTCAAAAAGAGTGAATAAAAAGTGGCGAGGGGGACAGGAAGGGATTGTAGTCGGTGGGAGCAGGCGGAGTTTCAAACAGGGAGAGGGAAGGAGAGATGGAGCGAGGGGGGCCGGCTAGTAGAAGGGGTGGGAAAAATGTGTGTTTGAAAGAGAACAAGAGGGAGATAAAGAGAGGGGGGTGGTATAGACAAAAAGAGGGCTGGGGGGGGATTCTGCCTGATAAAATATGTGCCAATGTTTGTGTGAATGAAAGCAGTGACTATAGCTGAATTCTGCTTGAACAAAAGCAGCTACAGTTGTGCGGAGAGGAGAGAGGAGAGAGCAAAGGAGGAGAAGAGTGGAAGAGGAGAGCAGAAGAGGAGAGGAGCGGAGGAGCAGAGGAACAGTGGAGGAGGAGAGGAGGAGGAAGAGCAAAGGAGGGGAGGGGAAGAGAGGGGAAAGGAGAGGAGAGGAGGAATGCTTTTAGTGGTTGGAAAAGGTTAAAACATAATGTGATTACATTAGCATTGTTTCCGTTGATATGCCCACTGTCCCAGAGAGACTGGGTGCAGAGAGAACAGGTTGAGGAAGGACTTTGTTTTGCTGTAAACTGGTTAATATCATTCTGCGGTAAGAGGCCAAAGGTACAAACCTGAATGGACAGATGCATAGAGACAAGCATGTTAATGTGTACTACTAGGCCTTTTAGATTCATGTGAAGAATTCAGTCACATAAGTAAGATTAACCTAGCAATTATTGATGTAGAGCATACATGTGAACAACATCACCTAGTGAAAAAAAGCAAAAAATGTAACTCTAAATTTATGGCTGTGCATATTTACACAGAACATGCTTTGGCAGGAATACTGATACAAGACTATCAGGGTCAACTATGTCTGTTTAAAGACCCTCTGCATTTCCTCCTGTGCAGTACCTCAAATACATCCAAGTCCATTCAGATTCCCATACTTGAATCATCCTGTGAACCTCTTGTACATGGTCAAGTGGGAGAATGATGGTCACAAGTCATCAAAGCCAGGCTGCTGCCTTTTGACTCTGGCAGATGCACAAAGCATCAAACGCACCATATCGACACACACAGATGCTGTGACTGAAACCCAACATCAGTCCAGCAAATACTGATCTATCAACACTTTGGATTCTGGACATCAAAGTGTGGTTTTAACGAATGTGTTTCTTTTTCTTTGAATTATTCAGTGTCTGTAAATATTTCGCAGTACTATTATTTCAACGAGTTCATCATTGTCTGCAAATAAATCACAATATTTGTACAGGGATTTCAGAAGAGACGCCATTAGTTAATGCTAGAATGAACAAAAATACACTTTATTCAAATGCGGATATGAACCAATGGTCTCTTTTCTTTCCATACATATACTGTCCCTAAAGCATCCCATGGCGTCTTATAGTTTTGTCTGTATTCATCTCACTCCCATATACATTAATTCTACATGTTGACATTCATCTTAGATAGTGACTTATAGATGTCATGTCATATCATGTCATCATGCATTGCTAGCTAGGCTAATTACGTTCCCTTTGGCATGCTGTTGGTGTAATTATTGCATTTGTGTTGAGGCTGGAGTAGAAGAGGAACTCTTTCACCATCTAACAAACACAAGGCGGACTGGTTACATCTATATTCACATGGACAATGTGTTGGTAAACGTCTTTTTAATGCTATTTACTTAGTGTCTGGGCGTCTATTCACCAGCTCCACACTGATTATCGGGTTGTGTGTTCCATTTCACATGTCTGACATGTTCTCCATCATTGGACTGCATTTATATCATTTGTGAATGAAATGAAATGGAACTGGCAATCATTAACTACAGCTGTTGTGACTATTTATAAGACATCATAAAGTGTGTTTTATGGGCATGGAGTCTGATAGAAACGGTGAAACCACCTGTAGCATGGGACGGCAGGAGTCGAGGATACATATGAAGGAGGTAGTGTTGCGCTGATAAACTAAATAATACATATGTGTAGCATATTACACTAAAAGCACTGTAAGTGTATTTAGTGTTTGTGTGTTTCTCTTACACTTGAAACAAGATGGGCTCAAACTGAAATACTGTAGTGGATTGAATTAAAAATCATTAGGCTATTTGTCCTTTTATAAAGTTTATTTTACTTTTATTTTAGCTTTACTTTCAACATTATCGTATTATTCAGTTCACAACAATAAAGGACTGATCAAATACTGTTATAATAAACCTAGCGTGTTGACCGGTGAAGAAACATAGCTTCTAGATCCTCCAATAGTCCATTCATTTATTTTCTAGGTAAATTTCACCAGCATTTTCATTTGAATAAGGTGGTTCTTTCATTTGTCCATTGCTAGGTAACCCATTTCAATGATGATTCAATGATTGTACTTGATTGTAAGGCTATTTTATTTCACAGTCTATATATTAAAAGCCCAGAGGCCTCTCCCTCTGTGTGTGTGTGTGTGTGTGTGTGTGTGTTTATTCACTTTCTAACTCAATAATGGACACACATGGCCTTTGCTGTTTAGATACTCAATGATTCTACTTGATTGTAAGGCTATTGTATTTCAAAATCTATATGTTAAAAGCCCAGTGGCCTGTGTGTGTGCGTTTATTCACTTTCTAACTCAATAATGGACAGACATGGCCTTTGCTGTTTGGATACTCATGTATTTTAGGTCACAGACCAGACTGGTGAAAAGTACATTGTTGATCGGAACGGTGTTTTGGGAGATTAGTCATTTTGGAATACAACAGCCACACGATCACACTGAAAGGCAATCGTCACTGAAGTGGGCTACGTAGCAACACATACACAACAGGGCCACGTTGCCATGGTGTCAGATTTCATGTGTAGAAACAGACATGTGAGCTGAGAGGTTATTCACCTGAAGATTCCAGTGTAATTTACCAAGAAAATAAATAAAGTATGAACAGTCTGATATGTCTGATGTGTGGAGAAGGTTGTAGATCCTCTGATGTCTGCTAATTAACACACTAGTTGCTGAATCAGAGGTTAGAGTTAAGTACCTCTGATTCAATTCATTCTTTTTTTGTCTTGAAACTTGCTCCAGCAATTTCAATTGAATAACCTCTCAGTGGCACATCTGCATCTGTGCATGACACTTGACACCAAGGACACACAACCCTATTGTTTATTTGTTGCTAGGCTTCAACAATTCGACAATTATGGGATGTGATTCGAAGTCTATTGTATTCCCAAATTACTAATATCTCCCAAATATTAGGTTATGATAGACAAATGATAATAATGATAGTCCGTTTTCACCAGACTATCATTGACCCACAATACATGTGGCAAGACCAGCTCGGTCCGGATTTCGTGTGATACCTGACACACGCAGGGTCCACTTCCCTTTCATAACATATGCATGATGTCATTTCCTTCTATTATTAAACTATCTCTTGAATACAGTTCTGCATTTTAGTACAGATTGAAGATAATAAAAGAATGAATTGGTCCTCTCTGTCTCACACACACATGCTGTCTGTCTGAGGTGACGTTTTGAGTACCTTACTGCAATGACATTTTCATTATTTGTACCTGAATTACTGAATTATTACACTTTTGAATCTTAAGTCATTCTGTCAGTATCCCTTATAACAAGTCAGCAACACACTAACTGTGGAGTTTGTTTATTGAAGGCTTCACAATTTAAAAAATCTATTGTTCAGTAAAGGTTGTGATATGAAGATCCTGTACATTAACGGGGTGACCCAGTACAGCACCTGCACACAGGTTGTGGTGGGCTGGTCTGGGCCACAAAGTCCAGGACCAAATTTCTGTCCCAGTCCAGCCCTGGTCTGTCCAATACAAGACATTCTTAATATGAGAATTGGCTCCACTGAGGTCAGTGCAGACGTCTAATAATGGTTTATGAGGAATGACAATGGATAATTCCGCTATCTTGTATCAGTTAGAATAGTAAGTGGAGCTGAACGATCTATCATTTTAGACCAAAAATCACGATTTCAGACAATACGATTATCGGGTCGTCAAGGCCGCTGTTTTTCTTTCTTTTTTTAAATTTCTCACACGGTAGTCTGTGGTGTAGAAATGCTCAGTATTTTGGATTCGAAGCCACAGACGAGGATCAGAAACAGGTGCTGTGCAAAATGTGCCATGTGATGGACACCGCCTGCATCTGGAATCGGTGAGTAATGACATGTGGGTATCTTCGCTGAGCTTTCCTGAAGTAGGTATCAACTTTGTTTGGGAACACTGAGGCACAGTTTGAGAGGAAAAAAGTGCTGACAAGTTTGTTGTCAACTGTGGTTAGTGACAAACTGTGCAACTGCGCAATGCTACTGTAACATGACAGACTGTTGTTAGCGCAATGCTACTGTAACATGACAAACGCCATAGAAAGACTA
>JAPTHA010000027.1:13317502-13327941 GCA_029814585.1 Gymnapogon annona
TCCCAGACAATGCTGTCACAGATGACCACAGAATCCAAGGGGCCACAGGACTTTGGCAGCAGCTGGTTGGTCTTCACGCACAGCTGGAAGAAGGCGCCACTAAAACAGACGTTATGTAAAACAATTTTGTTGAGGACAATTAAGGGTCATTTATATGTTTTGTTATTATTATTTTTTCTACCATTACATTTCTTTTCCTCTTCTATTTTGTGTGAAACAGAAGCACAGGTTTGTGCGTCCATTTCTGTAGCTGCTGCTGATGTTAATGTTTATAAGATGGCTTTGTCTTTATTGTCCATGTTGTGCAGGATTTCAGTTTGTTGTGCATCTGTTATGCTCTGTTGTTTTTTATACTCTTTGTATTAAGCTGCTGTTTTGAGATTTCCCCTCTGGGGACTAATAAAGGTAACAAATGTTAATAAACAGTCCTGCATTTGAAATCCGTTGACTTTAGTTTTCATTCTGGCATTAGCTTTACTGAATTCATTGTTTGAATTAATTTGTACTGAAACTTGGTAAAAAAAAAAAAATCATGGTTGAAATCTAAATCGCAATATCTGCCAGAGAAATCGCAATACCACTCTTTTCTGGAAATCGTTCAGCCCTAATAGGAAGCGTTCATTCTCTATACAAACACAATAGTCTGAAACAGCACAAAAAGTTCAAGTGTTAAAAAAAGACTAATATACTCTCACTTTGACTTATTTGCTCTCGACTGTTTTTGTTATTAAATTTTATTCTACTTTTCCACAGTAATGTTTTGTTTTTCATTACACTCTTGACATATATTTGGACTACAATTATTAAAAATCCTCTCTTCAAAAAACAAAAACTACTGCTCCACTTGACTCCACATAATGTAGCTAAGATTTACTGAAGAGGTGGAGGCGTTGTTGTGATGTGGGGAGATGAGAAAGAGGTGGCACAGGGTCTGGGAGCTGCTGGCCAGAGTCAACTGGACCAGAGATTGAGTTCAACTTTTACAAAGATCACTGGTCTATGTCTGAACTGTGCCGCTCAACTGTCAAGCAGACCAGCAGGTAAAAACAAACAGTGTTTGATTGGCGTGGCTACGTTTACAGCTGCAGGAACAGGAATGAGGGGGAAGAAACCTGTATCCTCCTGCAGGTTCCTCCTCTAGCACTGAATATATGAAGACACTGTTGCTCCATAAAAGTAAAGCTATGGTGGCTGCCATGTTGCTACTAGGCCAAGATACGATTCCAAGCAATTAGTTAATGTGTTAAACCCAGATCCATTTGGTCCCATTAACTCAGTGCTTCTTAAGTAGTGGGTGCATGTGCCCCTGGGGAACATGTTTTTTTTTTTTTTGCTTTAACTAGAATAAAGTAATTGCATACCCACTACAGTAGGGGGCAGTGGTACTCTCATTGTCAGCGCATGTGCAGGGAGTATTAGGTCAATGATGTAAGTGTTTTTTACACTGATTGTGCATATTTAACAGGGATGAAAAGAAAGACAGAGATGTGATAATGAGACAAAACAAAAGTCTCTCAAACGCTAAGATGTTTGAGAGTCTTTACGCAACATGACAAAGTGTATGTAGCGCTAGGCTTCACTGTGTTATACAGTGGTAGATGAGGAAGGACTGGTGGGTTTTGAGTCAAAAAATGTTGGCAGTGGACAGCAAGAAGCCAAATAATTTAAGGCGTCACTAAAAGACATTACACCCCAATCACGCTGATAAAGCATGTGAATTTTTTTTGGCCAAAACGTGCCAAATATTGCCAACAATCATTCCAATTTGTGAACCTTACTTCAGGAAACCAGCGAGCATGTTAGCATCATAGAAGGTGACGTACCAAAACAAACCCACACAATAGCAGAGGAGCTACTTATAAGGCCCTTAATACAAATTTATTGACAAGTTATATTATTCATAGTCACAGTAGCTTGGAGGTGGGAGGTAGAGGGTAAAATGTTTTCTTCTTCCTAGACTGGGCGAAACAGGAAATAATTGAGAATCACTACATTAATTGATGATCGAGATCAGAAGACAGAAAAGGTAAAGACAAACCATGCAATTATCACAGTTCACTTCAGTGAGTTTTGGTGGTACAGAAATAATACTTAATACATTTGGATCTGGTCGGCGGCGCAATACTTGTCTCATTGGATTTTGTCTTCTGAACTAATTCCTGAAATGTGCTGGTGTTGGACTGTTAACTCATTTCTAAGAGGGCTCCTTGTTTCTGCTGTGTTCCATTGTCCAAAGACTGGTTTCTTTGGGCTGTTAGCGGTCGTTCCACTAGTTATGTGGATGCATAGCATTACCATGGCAACGCAGACAGAACTGGGGTAAGAAGGCTACGTCTGAGTGAATCTTAACAGAGTGACCTGTGAGAAAACCCACATCTTGCATCTGTTTGTTTTCTGCAGCCCAACACCAGTCAAGTGCAGCAGGTTCTGGTTCTTTTAAATAAAGTTAAGGAATTTTTGTCCACTGATGTAAAAAAAAACTCAAAATGCCCCGTATGATGCAAGACTTTTAATCCTGCGGTGATTTGTATGAAACTTGATATAACCGGTATTTGACTACACCGACGAATCCCATGTTCAGTTTAACGCATTCAACTATACGATAATATCCAGCTATTTTCAACACTTGGATAATTTGTAGTTACTCGTCTTAAAAATCATAGTCCAGTTTCAGTCACTGCAGGGGTGTCTTATATTTCACCAGCACTGAACTGTTTAGAATCTTTCAATTGCAAAACAAGAAGACAACACTTAATGAATAAAATAACTTAAATAGTCAAGGGTTTCCATCAACGGAAACATCTGACAGCTTTGATTTGGAGACAGATGAGGGAGACTTGGCGATGTATAAAAGTACAATGCTGTAGGATTAGCACTGCAAATAGGAGCGGATCAGAATAGGACAATTTTGTATTTATTAAAAAGAGGAAATAAGAAATAAAGGCCTGCCTAGCCACAGCTGACGTAAATAAAAACCTTGGCTGATATTTGAGCAAACGTGGAAATACAGTACATGTGTGTTTAAGTGGCAACAGCACTGTAAGAAAGGTGCACATTTATTTTTATGATGTGGGTGTGTTACTGACATGTTCTGTTCTGTTCGCAACAACAGGAACTACTCGTGTCTGACGATCACTATAATTGTCAGGTGTAAAAACTTCAACACCATTCACGTTGTACAAGTCGCTGAAAAAAAAAGGGTGGCAGGTTTGGCTCCGGCTGTGATTGTGTGGCACAGTTACAATTAATTACAATGCAGGACAAACGCCAGGCTTTCTGCAGAAAACAGATCAGCAAGAGCAACGAGTCAAACACTAGGTAGGTCTTAGGGATAAAAATAATGATAATAATTTTAAAAAAGGGGCCAGTATTGTTCTTACTCCGACTTCTTGGTTTGACAAGTCATCTGCACGTGTTCTCCCCTCATGCATCATCAGTCTAGGTGGTATTTTGAATTTGGATGAAAATATCCAATTGCCAGGAGGGAGAATCAAACACACAGGGATTGTTCCCATCCCATTAGGGAAACTCAAGTCTGAAAACACAACAAGGACTTTTGTCCAATCCAGGTCAAGCATGGGAGAGTGCAGTGTAGGTAGCACACACAGAGTACTGTTCACTGACAGAGACAGACAGAGGCAGAGAATATGTGTTATCTAACCCCCCCTTTCTTCTTGTTCTCTTTTTTTTCTCTCCATCCCATACTGAAGGCTCCTTCTAATCCAGGTGAGAGAGACTCCTTAATCGGCCAATGAAAAACCAAGATTACACGCTATTAAAGTGGTTTCCTCCTCCTGCTGATTATCTCAACATTGGAGCCGGTCTTTATTCCAGTAAATGGGCTGAATCTCTATGGATTCGTGGCAAAGTAGTGTGACATCAGCCAAGAGGTGGGCCTCTGCAGTTCAACACATGACGACTTTGTTTAGAGGGAAGAAGAAGCATCGTCCCCAGGGAGACAATTACATGTTTCAATACGTCTAAAAGAAATCAATACAGCGGAGTGGATGATCAGCATTACAGACAGTTATTAATACCATATACATTGATTAAAGAGTCATGTATTGATGGGTTTGGACACAGTAGTCAAATGAACAGATTTATAACCTTTATGGATTTCATTGTAATGGATCTTACTCTGCAAACATGATCTTCTATTGTAACGTATACAACGCATTTTGTGTAACCGCATTGTTTTGAAGCTATCCAATTAATGAGTTTTTATCTTATTTAGTAGGATTATTGACATGGTTGGGTATTATTTACTAATCCAACACAATACATTTAGACTATTTTTTCATTGGAATAAAAACAAAACACATTACAATATAACTGTTTTGTGAGTTTGGCATTTTTCCACTGAATACAGTTTAACAACACACAAACAAACCAAACGTCTATTAACATAAAACCATTAAAAAAAACCTGAAACCTACTCAAGAAGTAGGTTCAGCAGTTTGAAGTTATGCAGCTGATGTTCTGAATTTAGTTTGTTCTCAACAGGATGCATGTCATTTGGAGTCCCACAAAAACACTGGGGTTCACAGCTTGGCCTCAGCAAGTTCTAACTTCTAATTATGACTGATTCATGCATTCTTCATTCTTCATTTTTATTTAGTTTCTAACATGTTTAACGCCATTATAATCTGACACCTCAGTCTCGTGATTTGATTTATATGTCAATGAGGTCACTAAGAAAGTGAATTTCTCCCCGAGGATAAATACCATTCATCTCAGTCTGTTCTAACATACAGCCTCGCTGTATCTATCTTTAAAGGAACAGATTAGCATAAAGGTGTGCGTGTGAAGTTGCTGCGGTGATTTTCTTTTAATTATACAAAGGCAATGGCTCTATGACGTGAGCCCAGCGCTCACTAGATTCGAAGTAAAGCGCAATTGTGTATGTTATTTATAGGCTGGAGCACATACAACACAGTGGTGCCTAGATGTGACAAAACCATGAGGCAGGCGGCAGTGATTGGCTGACGGGCAGCTCAGCTGACTGAACGAACATACATAAGGATTAATCAGCAAACACGACATGAGCCAAGTCAGGGGTGTCAAACTTATTTTCTTTCAGGGGCCACATTCAGGCCAGTTTGATCTCTGTAAAATAAAAACATGATCAACCTGGAAAAACTGACATTTCTTAAGAAAATCAAGTGCAATATTAACAATATGATGCCTCAACTAATCATAACTGGACAATTTAATACCTCAACATGTATACAAAAAACGTGTTTGATAGATCGGAACCATAAAGGCACACATCATGTAGCAATAAGTAGAATATTGCTAAAATTGTACTTTATTTTCTTTAGACATATAAAGATCTTCAACATTATTCAGGTTAGTCACTTTTTTTTTATTTAACATTACATCAAGGAAGTAAAATTTGGAGTTGGTAAGGCACTGTGCTGGCGCGTAGGGGACCTGGGTTCGATTCCCAGGATGAGCATCCAGCGTGAGTCCTTGGGAAAGACCCTTCGCGCTGATGCCTACATCTGTAGCCTCAATGTGCCGGTCCCAAACCAGGATAAATACAAGGTTTGTGTCAAGAAGGGCATCCGTTATAAAAAAAAACTGCCATATCAAACATGTGAATTGGATTCGCTGTGGCGACCGCGTAAAGGGAAAAAGCCAAAAGATCGCCTCAATTTCCAGGTTATTATGTTATTATTTTACCTGGTGATTCACTCAACTAAAATGAATTCAACATCACTTACTGTTAATATTTTAATTTTGCAAAATCATCCTATGGGCCGGATTTGAACCTTTGGCGGGCAGCATTTTGGCCCCCGGTCCACATATTTGACACCATCTGAAGCCAGAGAGATATAGTGACTGAAATGATTGACACCATCGCAAATCAAAAACCTCTAACTCCCTCAAATGGAGCCTTTGGAAGCCGGTTCATGGACCCGCCGTGGGCCTGTCAGTGACTCTGGCCGTAGTTCAGACACTTGGCTATAACAAATGTAATGTGTCCATTATTATCATCATCATTAGAAAAGGCTGAGATGTACAGTATATTCCAAGCAGAGCTAGCTTAAACTATTTGGTGTCATTATATTGGCCAGTCACTGAACTAAAAACCAGCTCAGTGTCATCGACTGTTAAGATTTGAATTTTAAAAAATAAATAAAATATGCAATTTCCCCTAGAAGGACAATTAAAGGCATCTATCTATCTAAAAGATCGCGTGGTCCGGATTTGAACCTTGGTTGGGACGGTCTTTGGCCCACGAGCCGCATGTTTGACACCACCTGAGCTAAAGTGATAGAATGACTGACGCTGTCACAAATCAAAAACCTCTAAATCCCTCAATGGAGCCTTTGGGCAGCCGGTCATGCACCCGCCGTGGGCCTGTCAGTGACTCTGGCCACGGGTCAGACACTTGACTATAACAAATGTGATGATTTCTTTTGGTTTTTTCCCTTCCGAGGTCGGCACAGCGAATCCAATTTGCATATTTGATTTGGCAGTAGTTTTTATGTCGGATGCCCTTCCTGACACAACCCACTGGACTATAACAAATGTAATGTGTCTATTATTATTATTATCAGCATTAGAAAAGGATGACATGTACAGTATATTCCATGCAGAGCTACCTTAAACTACTTGCTGTCATTATATTGGTCAGTCACTGAACTAAAACCAGCTCAACGTCGACGACGGTTGAGATTTTAATTAAAAACAAAAAAAAAAGATCGGGTGGTCCGGATTTGAACCTTGGGTGGGACGGTCTTAGGCCCGCGAGCCGCATGTTTGACACCACCTGAGCTAAAGTGATAGAATGACTGACGCTGTCACAAATCAAAAACCTCTAAATCCCTCAATGGAGCCTTTGGGCAGCCGGTCATGCACCCGCCGTGGGCCTGTCAGTGACTCTGGCCGCGGGTCAGACACTTGACTATAACAAATGGAAATGTGTCCATATCAAAACGCGCGTGCGTTTGTGTCTTCATTATTATTATTATTATCAGCATTAATTAAGCACACGCGCGAGGGCACTTATCACCTCGCCAACACTGGTGACTTGACGCGGTTCACAGTTGGTGGGCTCGTGCCGTCCCGTTTCGGATTTAGCCCTTTCGGAATTTCCAAGCAGCACTAACCTTTGTTGAGGGGAACTGAAAACAACAACAAAACACCACTCACCTAAATGGAGCATCGCACTCCGTCGTTTCCAGCGATGAATTTTAGTGAAAAAAGCCAAGCCGTAGAGTCCATACAAGAGCTAGCTTAAAACTGCTCCTATATAGCTATTTACAAACCATATATTGCACGGTATATACACGGAGTGTCTATGTTCACAAAATTATCTTTACGCGCACTGAAAAAATACATTTATAAAAAAAGGCTCTGTAGAATAATAATAATAAAAAATCGCCTCCCCTGCGTTTTGTTTTCTGGGTTTTATATATATATGTATATTACATATGGTGGGCGATATGCCGCGGCGTTGTCCGTTGGAAATCTCCCCCCTCCACCACCGGAGTCGTCGAGCCTCGGTGTGCGCGAGAGACAGTCACGGTACTCGGTGTACGTGCTCCGGTTCAGACGATGCCAGCCGCGGGTTCACACCTTTCTAACAGACGCTCCTCGGCTCGTCGGCTTTAAGTTCTAACGCCGACCATTCATGTGTTATCCGAAAAATAACCGGTTACTTATGTACATAATTTACAGCGCGTGACTCCCGACGGCCTCCAAGCAGGTTCTCGGTGTGTAGTAGCGCGCTCTGCCTGCCGTTCGTTTCTCACTATGCCCACGGGGTTCATCATCATCATCATCATCGTCATCATCTTCATCCCCGGGACAAACGGATAACGGCAGTGACCGTATTCAGCCACCGGGGGGCGACGTTGTCGCGTGTTTTCACCACGGTTTTGTTATGTGGTTTTGCTGCTGCGTTCACGTGCTCCTGTATGTTTCAGCTACTGTATTTTTATCGTTTTTTTAATTCATGTCTGTGCTTTTTATTGCCTCGCCCTGTTGTAATGTTGTTAATGTTTTATGTAAAGCACCTTGAATTGTCTCGTACATGATGCGTGTACATCGGTTTTATCTGTTTCATCCATTCATCAGTTTTTATTGCTTCCCTGCTCTAATGCTTTTAATGTTTTATGTAAAGCACTTTGAATTGTCCTGCACATTAAATGTGCAGCATAAATACACCTGCCTTGCTTTGTGTTTAAAAGTTGCAACCCATCGTCACCAGTTGAATATACGGTGTGACAATAACTACTTTTATATGCATCAGTCAAAAGGCGAATGTTAAATAAAGCTGTGGAATTCCTGTCCACCATAGCGGGCAACAAGACATTGCTGAGGTTCGGGAGAATAAGGTAATTGTTGACTCTAAATGTTCCCAAAGTTTGCATATGCATCTGGGTCTGAGTTTCTGAATAAACAGATTAAATCTACACACAAAAACAAAACAAAATATACTTTGAAAGTAAAGTGTAATTAACATATTAACAGTTTAACTTTCAAATATATACTCCTTTTTTGCAATAGCCCTCTTGACTCTTCATAATTTCACCCTTTCCTTGCACCTATATTATAAGTAATCAACATTTTATTTTATTAATGTTCATTTTTTCAAAGGTAGTGCAAAATCCCACTCGTAATGGCCAAATGATTTTACTCCTCTATTCTTCCACCATGCATAGTCGCTGTAATTTATTTTTGCGTTTGTGAGTTTCATGTGTCTAATGTTCTTATTTCAGGCTATATTTGTAGATAGATTTTATCATTTGGTTTTATATTTAGATTTATAAATCAGTGACCCTGTGACAAACTGAAAACATGTCCAGGGTGTACTCTGTCTGTACCTGATTTTAGCTGGGATAGGATCCAGCACCATGTACAACACTCTTCCAGACTGGGCCGTTAAAAACAATTCATTAATTCAATTAATTTCTAACAGATGCTAATGTTTTGCAAGAAAACAGCAGTAGGCTGGACAGTTCCATTTTAGGGAACAGTGTTTCCTGGAATTGGTGATGTAATGTTAAAATGTACAGATCACAAGTAAATAAATGAACATAAAGATCATAGTTTTGAAGTGATTACTATCTCAAGATTCATTTCGCATTTCATTGTTTATTATGACTTGAGCTTTATCATGTAAACCAGAGGTGACAAACATGCGGCCCTTGGGCCAAAACATGATGATTTTGTAAAATGAAAATATTAACAGTCACTGATGTTGAACTGGTTTTACTTCAACGACTGACCAATATAATCACACCAAGTAAAATAACACAATGAGCTGCAAATTATGACTCTTAATTTTATTCTTGTTTTAATGTGAGTAACTGTACAAATATGAACGACTTCATATGTCTAAAGAAAATGAAGTGCAATTTTAACAACATTCTGCACATTATTACGTTTTGTGCCTTTGAGGCTCAGATCAATCACATTTATACAGTACACGATCAGTATTGTTAACATTGCACTTATTTTCCTTAAGAAATGTCACTTTTTCCAGGTTGATTATGTTTTTATTTTACTGGTCCGGTCCTTTTGAGATCAAACTGGGTTGAATGTGGCCCCTGAAAGAAAAGATACTAATGTCGTAAAGTGGATCTTGATCTGATATATTGCCACATATAAACAATTATTTTTCATTTATTTATCTTTTTTTTTAATAAACTGTGACCTTAGAAATGATTATTTGAGGAGTGGTTTTCATTTTCCCTGGTGAAACACAGAGATAACTCATTTAGAATTTCTCATCAGTAAGCTGAAACTCCAAATTCCGATTTTTTCTGACGGCTCTTAAATACGCCATCGCACATTTGACTGAAGCAATGAAATGGATGCGGTTTGTCAGTGTTATGAGTCCAACCAACCGAACAGTCCGACTCTACATCGTCACCTACTTCACTGTCAAATCAGAAATCGCTTCCATTCAGTCCTCGGAGTCAGTCTTGACCTCGGCATATGCTTAATGAGGGAGATGCCACGAGCAGAATGAACCGGATAACCCCGGTGAGGCTTGGGACTTTTGTCGCCCTCTTGTGAGCGCCTTCATGTAGACAAGCAGAATGTCCAACTCCTTCTAGTTCAGGAGACAAATTAAAATAGAATAACACAATCACACATAAAAATGTCAACTCCAAACTCTCCTCATAGGATGAAAATGTTTACGTCTACAAACTGTCCTTTAAAACGTTAAAAACCTCAAAACTCTTAAGAAAAGCAAGTGTAATTTTAACAATATTATACGTCCGTTTCAGATCAGATTCAGATTCAGATTCATTTTATTATCATTGTCCAGACCAATGGTCTGGCAACGAAATGTCACAAAAGCAGCAGCAGCACTAGAAACAAAGGGCAGAACAGATGTAGAACAAAATTGAAATCTTAGCACAACATAGACAATATATACATGATTGAAGTCCCGGAGTCGATGATGAAACGAGGGC
>JAPTHA010000027.1:13328041-13348669 GCA_029814585.1 Gymnapogon annona
CATAGGTTCAATATGAGGTGGGTCCACCCTCTGTATATATATAATCCATAGGTTCAATATGAGGTGGGTCCACCCTCAGTATATCCATCTGTAATACTGATAAAATTACACTTCTCTTCAGATATTTCAACATTTTATATTTGTTCAGGTTGTTTTTGTAAAACGATGCTTCGTTATCATGTAAATACAGGAAAATTGCATGAAAATATTTACATTTACACAAAGAAAGTGAAGTTGTGAGTATATATTGGTTATTATGTTACTTTTCCCCAACCCAGCTGGATAGCTCAGTTAGAAAGGCGCCGGGCTGGTGCATAGGGGACCTGGGTTCAAGTCCCAGGAGTGTCTGGTGGGTTGTGTCAGGAAGGGCATCCAACGTAAAAACTCCTGCCAAATCAAATATGCTAATTGGATTCACTGTGGCAACCCCGGAAGGGAAAAGCCAAAAGAAATCATCATTATTATATTTTACCCACAGCGTAGGTGGAACCTGAACTCTAATTTTTGGAAATATCTTAGGTGTAATGTTTGAATTTCACAAATTTAGCCCACGGGTCAGACTGGTGCCTTTGTCGGGCTACATTCGGGCCACGTGTTTCCCCAACTGCTGAACTAAGAAACTCCAAACATAAATAAACATTGGGACGGCTTATTTGGACGGCTTTATTAGCATTGTCACGATACAAAACACGGACAGGAGTGCTTTGTAGGGAAAAAACCAAAAAGAAAAAAAACTTTACAGTCAACACAACATCGTATAGACAAAGGTGGCTTAAACGGACTTCGAGTTATAATCATATAATAAAATAATATTCATATAATAATAATTTCTTTACACCCAAACACTCCAAACATGTAAGGCTTGCAGGATGCCTGGTGGATACATTCAACATTTAAAAACATTACACAAAAACACACACTTGAGGATCGAACAACTCACTTATAAAAGTTTGCAGGCCTGAGACAATATTAAATCCTAGCGCAGGCAGTGTTCAAATGATCCCACACAAAGAGCTATATAATGTTTCTGGTAAAATAAATAGGTTTCATCGGTGGAAAAGGCTTGGTTGCAAATAAATTTGTAAACACAGGCAACAACGGCATCAAGTTCTAAGGAAAAGAAATACCAATGAACACTATGTGTAATATCAATAAAATATTCATCACATAAAAATAGATATACCATAATTATAAAATCCGGTAGTCGACGGGTGCTGTAGAGAACATTTTAATGTGTCTTTTAAGCCTCAGCTCAAAAGTAGTGACTGTGATTTTCTTGAACTGATGGAGATTAGGTTTCCCAGTGCCTTCATGTGTAAAAAGGGTGTTTTTATTTTTGTCATCTGAACAGGAAGTAGAATTCAAGCATTCAATGTTTCATAGTTAATGATGGACGCCCTACAAATGGAGGAGAATATCTACATCCACTTGGGAAGACCTACTCCAGCTGCACCCATTCACTAGTCACTGTTACACTTTGGTCGTCAGACTTTTGGCCTTTCATGTTTCTCGTTCACCTCGTACGTGTTCCGTAGCATCGCTTCAACTCATAAATGGCTCACAAAGCTTCTGTCAACAAATCCACAAAAGATTTTCCAGCAATTGCATATGCATTGAGTCCGACAACAGTCTTCGCAGTTGACACATACCTCTCCTGAGAAAGGTAGAAGGAAATATGATCTCTTGCCCAGACGTGCGAAGTTTAATCAGTTACAAGTTCCTCATCTTTCTACGTGTCACTTGGATCTGCGGCTGCTGCTGCTGCTCCTCCGCCTTCCTGCGTACTGGGCCGCTACGCTTCCAGGGGAGGCCGGAGGGGAATACAACCATCCATCTCTAGAGATTCTGGCCAGCCTTCGTATTTGTTGCTGCTCTTACTGTTCTTCATACGCTAAAGGGAAACACCCAGGGACAAAACGGCACTGATGTCAGAACTCGGGCACAGGTCTTATGTGTCAGTTAGGTTCTCAGTGAATACAGTTGGTAATTATTAGTTCAGCTCAGTTTATATGGGCTGGGGCACTGAACGTGCAATGGAAGACGAAGGGCCTATTGTACTTCTAATGTTTATTAAAGTATATTTATATATTTTATACTATTTAAGACTTGTTCCAAGTTTTTGACTAACTCTTGTGTGTGTAATCTATTACATTGCTGTAAACTGGAATTTCCCCGAGTGGGACAATAAAGGTATATCTAATCTAATGTAATCTAATTATTATTATTTTATTGTCATTTCAGGACACCGAAATGAAGCAATTAGTCAGGTCCCGGGCGTCTGCAACAGTCTACAATCTGATTGAAGATATTCAAATACTAAGAATTGCAATAACATCCCCCTTCAAAATAGATATAATGAACAAATGAATAAATTATTTAAAAGTGAATTAAATTAGGGTTACAATGATGTGAGATTTCACTCTCAGATGTATGTGGCTCTTATAAGGATGTAGGTTCAGTTCAAATGTTTATTTCAAATACGCTAACACAGTGCGACAATCCTAGTTGATTAAGCAATGAAATTAGCCAACGTCAACAGATGACTGACTCGGAGCACAGAAGACTCACACAAACTTTATGTAAAGAATGCAACATGTCGCATTTGAAACTTAATATGATAAGTGAAACAGACGACAACCAACGAAAGGAGTTCAGTGGTGTGTGTCCGTGCATAAATGAGGCACATGACAAGAACACAGGAGGACAGTCTAGCCAGTTACACTAGTTTTCCTACTCCACATTTCTATCTCGTTTGAGCTCACATGTTGTAACACTCAATATTTGTGGTTTGTACATATTCAAGGTCTCAGTGAAGTCATCAGGATCTTTTACTCCATCTATTCATACATTTAACCAAAGAAGAACACAATTTATTTGACTACTTTACATTATACCTGTTTTTTTTTTTATAAAACAGAACACAAAGTTGCATCCAAAAAACAAAACAAAAAAAACAGAAACCACTTCTTCAGACACACTTGCACCAAAACCAGTTTGTAAAAGTAGCTTTGCCTTGAGTTAATATTAAAATGACATAAATACATAAGCTGCGGGCACTTTGAGCACTTGAACTGAAATTCAAGTATTCTCAAGGATTTCAAGCACCCTTACAAACGTAAAAATAATATTGACAACTGGCTAATATCCAACAGCAATCATAGCAGGAGAATGGGAGCATTTTTTTTTTTTTTTTTTAACAGGATCTGACCACCAGTATTTCTTGAGTCACCACATACCTGCTCAAATGGACTTTTATTCTCTATGCCTTTGGCTCCGACAAACACCCAGCTATCTCTGAAGGCCAACTCCTTCACCGCTGTGCTCCCGAGTTCCTCAAAAATTCGCCGAGACTCATCGTTCATCCTGCCAAGAGGAGAAAGGAGTTGCCAGGTTGATGTTTATTTTACAGGCTGGCCCTTCTTCTAAATAGGCGAGATGCAGATATTTACAAACATAGAAACCAGTACCAGGCAATGACAGTTCTCAGTGTGTCACTCTCAAAAGGTCTATTAATAAACAAACTGGTTTGATCCAGTTTTGTTGCATTATCCTCCAGTCACCAAAGTATTCACAGCGAATGAAAAAGTTGTGACTAGACCTAGACATCAGTTCATCTTCCTCACTACACTGTTCATTACCTTAAATGGCAGTTGGATCTTTTGCTTCACACACGCACAATAGATCATCGATCTCATGTGCACGTCTGCACATTTACTTTTCAGCCTCCACTGCCCCATTTAAGGATTGGTATTTCTATTAATTATCTTCTGTGTGGTGCATTATTGAATGATGTTGGTTATTAAACTTCCCATTACTGCATTACGCTGTTTAACAGTTAGCATGCTAGTAAACTAAAAATAATATTATTGTTATTCTAAGCATGACTAAACTGACAAGTGCCGGCTGATGGTTTCAATTAACCGTCTTGGCTCTTAAAACAGATGTGATATTACATGCAGTCATGCCAGATGTGGATAATGATTTCAATTACAACATAAAATACCAATGACCTAAAGAAAAAAAAAAAAGAATCAAATGATCTGTGACAATTGTTTTGAGGTGCTTTGGGGGCGAAACAGGGGGTTAGAAACAGATTTGGGGTTGGAACTGATCAGGGACTTACTTTGTAGCCGGATCATCAAAAGAAGCCACAAAGACGAGTGTTCCTTCATGGAGCGGCCGTAGAAACTTCAACAAGTCAGAAACATCTATAAAAAAAAACATAAAAAGAAGAGCTTAACAATATGATTTACTGCTTTTTGTGGACCTACTTTACAATACTGTACACACTAGTATCTGGTATTCATTACCTCCGGCCCACATATCAAAACTTTTTGTGTCCAAGAGTTCTCCTGTCACCCCTGCAAAACCAGTTAAACATTAAAACAGCAACAGCAAGATTGTGAAATATTAATACAACAGAGTCTGTTTGAGTCTTACCGTTGACTAAAGCTATGTTCAGTCCTCTGCCAACGTTGTTCTTCACACTGCTCACTAACCTGCACAATACACAAAGGATTTTAAAGCACTTTAACTTAAATAGAACTTTTTTTCCCCCTTTGTCTTACAAACGGGCTTCTTTCTACAAATCTAGACATACTTTCTGGCACTATATAAAATACAACAAACATAAAAAGCATGAAATTGACCAAAAAAAAAAATCAAAGAAATTGGGGGAGAGATGGGGAGTGTCAAAGAGATTTACATACTTGCACGCAGCTGCCCTGACACACTTGAATGCCTGGTTACGTTGGCACTTCTCTTTCTTTGGGCTTTCCCATTCAGGGGTCGCCACAGCGAATCACTGTCCTCCATCTAACCCTGTCTTCTGAATCCTCGACTCTCACATCAACTCCCTTCATATCTTCTTTCACTACGTCCATAAACCTCCTCTTTGGTCTTCCTCTAGACCTCCTGCCTGGGACTTCAAGACTCATTATCCTTCTACCAATATATTCACTCTCTCTCCTCTGGACATGTCCAAACCATCTCAGCCTGACCTCTGACCTTATCTCCAAAACCTCTAACATGTGCTGTCCCTCTGATGTACTCATTCCTAACCCTATCCATCCTGGTCACTCCCAAAGAGAACCTCAGTATCTTCATCTCTGCTACCTCCAGCTCTGACTCCTGTCTTTTGCCTGGTTACGATGACACGAGAATGGAAAAAACAAAAAAGCCTGTGAAACAACGGAACACAAATGAGACAGCAAGGGAAAAGGAGGCAGCGATGAACAGAGGGGACTGTTAAGCTTCTATCCTCACATTTTGTCTTCCAGGCAGATTTTGGGCCCAATGACGTTGGCAGCACCAGACACTAGGCGGAAAGCCATATGCTTTGGAGGACAGGGAGCTGAGAGTCCACATTTATACTTTCGTGGACGGGGTTCTGTTAAAATATATAAGATAAGATGATACAGGTGCAACTTTATCAGAAGCAACAAGTGAGGTGTGATGTCAAACGTTCTTATACATACCTGGAGTTGGTTCCACACTCCCACCTAAAAGAAAAAAAAATGTTGTGTTTAACCCATAAAGACCCAAACATGCATATACATAATTGGTCAATTAAATAGGAGAATACCCAATTTTCACAACAACAAAAAAACCCACACAAAGATAAAGGAAATAACATTATGATAAATGGTGATAAATCACTTCAGAATGGTTAAACCTAGAATAAATCATTTGCGGAAAAGAAAAAAAGCAAAACAAAGTCTTGGCTTGCTTACCACTGAAAAAATGGCGGACAGGACCATTTTCTCCACCAAATAAGGTGTTTGCTAACAGCCAGGTGAGTCCCACCAACAGCAGCACTCCGACAGCTCGCAAGGGACCTGTTAAGTCAAAACCACTTCTTCATTTCTCCACAAACCACACACACAAATTAATATGTTCCTACTCCACTGTAATTGAAACGAACCTGTTAACCTCATGATTCAATGTTTCGTGGCCCTAGACCAAGAAAAGTAAAATTGAAAATTAGAACAGTTCAAATGAGTGGTTCCAGATTTATTCAATACATTCATTTTTTTTTATACCTCGCCTGTCTCCATTTCTCATTCAAAACAGACATTTTTCAGAGTAAAATCACCGTCAAATTTTAAGAAGCAAATCTACTGATTAAACAGCCAACATATATACAAACACACATATATGATACTGTACTTCTATTCACTCAACCTTTATTTATACCCCAAAGAATATGACTCACTGAGGTTGAGAGATAATTGGGTCAAAGGGAGGCACTGTTGATACTCTGGGCTTTATGAAGCTGTAAAATCCAATCCCTGTCACAGATTCCCACCACTTTTCCATCAAACCAGGTAAGAGTCAACAAACGAGTAAAGCTAAGTTGAAATGAGCACAACATGTTTCAGGTGCTTCTTACTTTACACATGTCAAACAGATGCAGAAAACTCTTGACAGTGTTAGCTACTTGTAAACAAAACGTTAAATGTAAATGAAAACCAAAGGCGTGAACTTGAAACCGTATCATTTGCACACTCACATACCCAAAAAACACCTTTAAAATGTCAAGTACTGACACGATTTACAGTTAATGTAGTTCCCAATTAATTTCCAGTTTAATCTGCTGCTGCAAAAAAAGCTCGACTGAATCCATACAAGATGGCTCTGCATCGATGGCGCTTGTGGTAGTAACAAGGACACCAACAGCTAACCACCGGAGACACAAACAAAACATGACAGCGGGATTTCATTGACACCGCCTCAAGTAGTTTCGTCCACCGGAGCCAGGAATGAAAATTCCGCTCTTACCCCGTTGTGTGCAGGTGAGAAGTGTTCTCTCTCCGGTAGCTCGAGCACGGATGGAATGATCAGTAGCTAAAGTAGAGCTCTGTTGCTGTTTGCCACTCGGGACTTTAGTCTATTTCTTGCGCTGTTTCCTCATTGAGACTCTCCACGTCATAAAAGTCAGCTTAAAGTGCAAAGTCGAAAATTGAGCCGGAGGATCAGTTGTCCATTTACACAAGTTGTCGTAAACTCTGTTCACGGCTAGCTTGGAATATCCTGTTTAGTTTGGTTTATATATTCCATCTGCCTTCCGGATGCATTGCCAAGCGCTAGTTGGGAAAGCACTGCGCCTGCGCGACAGAGATCACGTGACCAACTCACTTTTTTATTATTTTTTTTTTTTACATCACCCCTACCAGCCTTCTTTTTTTCCGCGCGAGCACTACTTCCTCTCGTGCACGCGGGTTACTTCTAAAACCAAGATGGCTGCTCACAGTGCCGTGTTGTCGGTGTCAAAAATTCTCACTCCTTTTAGGGGTGGACTCCTCGGAAATACGGTTAAAGTGAGTCGAGACGCATTATTTGTGCCAGTTTAGATTTAGAATGTATTGTGAGGAGGAGAAACGAAATCATGCCCGTTTTATCTGAACACAAGGTCATTTGGTTTTTCGTTAGCAGGCTAGCTGTCACCCCTGTCTTTGACTTCATAATTTAAAACAAGGCGGTTCCGTCTGTAACCCAATACATTCACAAACGGTCAACTTAGTCTCTCAATTCTATATTTCAGGTGTTTGGAACGACTGTTACAAGTCAGAGGAGTAAGACTTTGCTCGCAGTGAGTAAATCACATTTATTCACTCCTGTCAGACTGAGTAGATTTGATTTATGCTCCTTTTACACTGGAATGTCTTATTTTGTGTTATTTTCAGCTGTGAATGCTTAAAGTGTGGTATTGCACATTTCTGGTTTTAAACTGTTAACTGACCTGTTTGTGCCCAGACTATATGGCTTTGGGTTGGCTCTTGTGTTTATCTGCTTTCTGCCTTGATGGGAGAGGAAAGGTGCATTTCTTTCTTTATGGTTACAGCACATTCCTGTCAAACTGATCTTGTCCTTCTGCTTTCCTTGCTGTCCGTCTACAACAACAGGGAGAAAACATTGTAAGTAACTAATGCGGCTCAGTATTAGTCAGTAATGCTTAATGCATCATCATCACTCCATAGTTAGGCCTGTAACAATCAAAATGAAAAAATAATGAAGTCACCATACCTTCTTTTGTAAAAACGTTTGTCAGAACTGCTTCACAAATAAGACATAATCCAGGAATTTTGCTGTAATACTTCAAAAACAAAATTGTTATTCATAATATTAAAACGCTTTTATTCTGTTACAGTGGTAGGTGATTAACAAAGTCCTATCACACAGCCCTAATTGTGTAAGACTGTGTAATATATAACTTTGTTTATATTACACAGCCCTCAACATCAGACGGTGATTTTATTTATTTTTTTTCCATTTTCAGTCTTTCACACTTCAACTCTATAGGGGTTTATTCCAGAAAGAAGATTTTGCTAAACTGAGCTCAAGTGTGAACCCTGAGATGGGGAAAGTTTTCAATACAGTAATGGCTCATACAATAATAGCTCAAATGAGATGTATGAGTTGAGTCTGAGTATTTATTTTGAATTAAGTATGAAATAAGAATCCTCAGGGGAGTTAAGAATTCACCATGGTAATGGGTAACCAAATTGCAGATGATTTCTTCAGTAGATGTAAATCTATATGTATACGGATGTGCTGTTGTCCTGTGCTAGTAGAGGAAAATCTGGAGTATATTGTAAAATGTTACAGAGCTGACGTTTAGAGACAAACTACTATTCACTTCTACTCACACACAGGAAATTTAGAGTGCCCTTTTGAACTAAAGCATAGATAGATAGGTGGAACATCAAGTATCATTCTAGATGAAAAGTGAATCACACTTTGTTTGGTAACAGTTTCAGTTCAAGGAAACCCAACAATATAGCTGCGAGTGTGCAACATTGCATTGTCCTAGTAAAAAATAAAATGTATAAATTTAATAGATCAGAGAAGTAAATTATAATGAGTGAAATGCTAAAATATGGTGGCTGGACAGCTCAGTTTGTAAGGCACTGAGCTGGTGCATAGGGGACCTGGGTTTGATTCCCAGGAGGAGCGTCCAGTGTGGGTCCTTGGGCAAGACCCTTTACGCTGCTGCCTACAACTGTAGCCTCAATGTCTCACTCTGCCAGTCCCAAGCCCGGATAAATATAAGGATTGTGTCAGGAAGGGCATCCAACGTAATATGTGAGTTGGATTTGCTGTGGCAACCCCAGAAGGGAAATAGCCGAAAGAACTCATCAGAGTGTAATTATAATACGTAATGTGTGAATTTCAAGGCAGGGTAGACTCCAAATTCTCCACCGCAAGCCCTTCGCAATAGTAAAGACAATGTAAAAACATGTTTGGCCCTAACACGGAATGTGTTTTCCCTTTATTGAACACTGAAACTACAGAAACCTGAGCATGTCAGAGTTTGTCCAGATGGCTGGAGAGGAGTGACATTAATAGGAGAACCTGTTTTCAAGTGTGTTAGATTCACTGAATGTGTTCCCACAATAATGGGCACAGAATTAAACTAGACTGAACCAAATCACAGAGTTTACTCCAACTCCAACCAAGTTTTCACTAAACCCACTTTCTGGAATACTCCCTGATGTATGACGAGGGTTTTCCATTTGTTTACTACTGAATATGAAATTGTAAAATCCCCACTGTTACATGCTGGGTCATCTGTTTAAAACGGAACAAACCTTTGTTCCTGATATGTTAAGGTGAATGCTAGAGATCTGAGACATATTTCCGTGTCACAAATACACACAGCATTATAAACATTGTGTACACCATATGGATGTTATTTGTTGGTTGTTAACTAAGATAAGTTACAGAATCGTCAGTGTTGCCTTTTGTTGCATTAAACACTTTCGTTACAGCCACCTCCTGCAAAGTATGGAGGCAGACACACTGTGACCCTAATTCCTGGAGATGGAATCGGTCCGGAGTTGCTCGGTCACGTTAGAGAAGTTTTCAGGTGTGTGGTGTATAAATTAAAAGCTGACAAGAAGACTTAGGTCTGAGCAGGGCTCATAGTGGTGTGTTGTGTTGTAGGTTCAGCTGCGTACCTGTGGACTTTGAAGTGGTGAACGTGAACTCTGCTTTGGAGACTGAGGTTGATATCAATAATGCCATCACTGCCATCCGCAGAAATGGAGTTGCTCTTAAAGGTAAACCGTCCCTTATGCTTTTCCTTGTCAGTGCCTGTGACGACTGAAACATCCAAAAAACACAGCTGTTAGAAGTTTAAAATAAACCCCTGACCCTGTGGTTTGACCTTGACATCGCTTGACTCTCCTCATAGGTAACATAGAAACCAAACACACCATGGCACCCTCTGTCAAATCTAGAAACAACCTGCTTCGGTAAGGGTACTAATGATCATTTCAGTTCCATTGTTATAGGTCCTGTATCTGTCTTATAATTTGGCCCTTTGTGACTCGGCTCCTTTTCCCCCCTGTGTGTTTTTCACAGTACAAGCTTAGATCTGTATGCCAATGTGATGCACTGCCAATCCCTCCCCGGAGTCCAGACTCGCCACAAGAATATTGACATCATGATCATCAGGGAGAACACAGAGGGGGAGTACAGCAGTCTGGAGCACGAGGTCAGACACAACAGAAAACCAAGCGGTTAATATGTCTGAAACATACATTTCACCAGAGGCCCTTTCGTTCTCCGTCTACATTGGCACCTTCACCACTTTGTTTTAGCCTTAACAATGCCACTGTTCTCAGAGCTCTATCTACACATGACAAAAAAATTGTGTTCTAGAAATTCACATAGTCCAAGTTTCTTAGCCCATTCCAGTTTTAATATGAATAATTTAACTAAAATTAACACTGTTTTTTTGGAAATTTGAATTCAGAATACAACATCCCCTATTAAATAACTTACATTTTCCTTGAAACAGCATCAAATTACAGGACACGCATATTTGTAACCCTGCACATGAACCACCATACTGCTCATCCATATAAATCAGATTTTCAGCGAAATTAGATGCATCTGAAAATTGATCTGCCTGTTACCAGTCCTGGTTGATCGAGTTGGAAAACATCTGATGTTAGTCTGCAGGTAATTGATCGACGCATCTGTGTGCTGTTGATTTTCCAAGTGGAAAAAGGTTATACAGTCCTTGACAATAAGCATTTCTCATACGCTTCATGCATTTTTGCGGTGTACTTACTCAGACCTTGGAATTATTAAGTCTGCAGATCCTTTCTGGAACATGGTTCATTCCAGTTATTCCATTCACGATAATATGCATTCAGTTTTTATTGTCTTCTTCAGAGCGTTTCTGGGGTGGTGGAGAGCCTTAAAATCATCACCAGGAATAACTCCCTCAGGATTGCTGACTATGCTTTCCGACTGGCTCGAGAAAAAGGTCGCCGCAGGGTCACCGCTGTGCACAAGGCCAATATTATGTGAGTTATTCTTTGCCAAGGTTATCATTGCAGTGCTGACTGACCGCCTTCTTCATATTTAATGTTGTGAATTGCTTATTTCAACAGGAAGCTTGGTGACGGCTTATTCCTGCAGTGCTGCAGAGAGGTGGCCTCGGGCTACCCGGACATCACATTTGACAGCATGATTGTGGACAACACGACCATGCAGGTACATGCCGACAGACATTTAATGCATCATTTGTGTTTGCTTTACATTGGCGTGTCTAAATTATTTCCCTGCTCCGATGTTTATTTGCATATTCCAGCTGGTGTCCAAGCCGCAGCAATTTGACGTGATGGTGATGCCCAATCTGTATGGGAATGTGGTGAGCAATGTTTGTGCTGGCCTGGTAGGAGGGCCTGGCCTGGTGCCTGGAGCCAATTATGGCCGTGATTATGCCGTCTTTGAAACGGTAAGCATTATGGAACATTTTGAGGCGAAAAAGAATACATGAATTATATCGATAACATGCGCTGTCAATTGCTAAACTTAATCTGCCACTCAGGCTACAAGGAACACGGGAAAGAGTATCGCAAACAGGAACATCGCTAACCCCACCGCCATGCTGTTAGCCAGCTGCATGATGCTGGACCACCTAAAGTAAGCTCAGTTCACACCCTCCACTTGTTTCCTGTCTGTAATGTAGTGTCGCCCTTCAGACATGTGAAATGGTTGGTATTAAGGGAGCTTTTACACCAGCTTGTTGTAGCCTGTTTGATCTAAAACTGGTTGGAAAGAACAGGCATAAATGTAGCATTTGCACTGTAACACAGACCAAAACCTTTTAGGAGAAGTGATCCCAGTCTGCTTTCAAACAAACACTGTGGAGGTTTGTTTAAAGTGGAAATGTGATCTGACCGCACTGAGATCCAGCTACAACATAAACTAAATAGATTTCAGCCTATGGACAAATGAAGCCAGTGTGACAAGTTGTAATGCCATTAATGCTTGCCGGCCATTGTGACTACTACTTTGTTTTTTTTATCTGGTAATTAATCACATTTTTCTGACTGACAGTTCCACTGTAATTGCGGTCAATAGATAAGACTAACAAGACCATAATAGGACTTGATAAGATAGAGCTTCACAAAGTGGACCGTTTACTATGTGCACTAGTTCCGAATGCAGGACTGTCCTTCTGCATTTTGTTTTTACTTCCTTACACAGACTCATCCAACCAATAACAGTTTGACACTTGAAATTGTTACTTTGTGAAAAAAAGAAAGTGAATTAAATTATTTTGGAACCACTGAAACTCTATGCATGAACCCCTCTAACCCTCAAACTACTCACTGTATTGTTATACTGACAAATAAACTATAATTAAACTATAAATACACGTAATTATGACAAAGCAAAGGAATATCTTATTGTAAGAGTATACATTCTTTGTTTTATATCCATTAGTTGCCACCTCGGTAGCAGCTACTTTTGTCCACACACAACAAAACAGAGCATGTAGAATAATGCATATACCGTTCAAGTCTCATGGTCTTCTATATACATTGTTCCCTCTCGTGTCTCCAGGCTCTATGATCATGCGAGTTCGATCCGTAACGCAGTCCTCACCACCATGAATGAAACCAGGGTGAGTTTCTCGTCACCGACAACACCCTCCCTCCTCACTGTTGTAAAGCTCCCCTGCTGTTGTGGTTTGACATGAGCTTAAAGGAAGCGGTGGCAGGTCTGGCATGTTTCCTTTTTTTGCCATCACAAAAAGCACCATTGTGTCCTCTCACGGTCACAAAGCCTTTATGAAGTGCTAAACTCAGCGGTATCAGATTTTACATTGTGAGGCATTGACATTAATTACACTCCCTGGGGTTGTTTAAAACCTGATCTGTGCATCTGTTTAGTTTATTTATCCTCCAGGGAAAGCTCTTCCAATACACAATGCATATTTGCTAATAGAATACATGTCAAAAAGCATTGTTAGTATTCAGTGTTAGAACCTTTTGTTGTTTAATTTGAATAATTTATGATCATATTTCCGAGCTTGTTTTCTTTCTATGTTGCAGTTGCACACAGCTGATATCGGGGGCCAGGGCACTACCTCAGAGGTGGTGCAGTCAGTCATGAGGATCATCCAGAGTAAGGGGCAACTCACAGCTGAGTTCTAAACACCGCAGTCATCCGAGGAGGTTCAGAATATCAGAAGATCCACGTGCATGTCTGTTCCACTGTCACGTCTTATCGCCCTCGTCACAACACTTGTCCTTTTTCTGTCCCGTGCTGCTCACTGACCACTGTACTCCACAAACTGCCTTTTATGAACACCTGGTCTCCTTCACAACAGTTTTGTTTTGATACAATTCCATCATCGCTCCTATGGCGAGGAGTCCTTACAATGCGGTTCATCCACTTTGAAATCTGTCTGAGGCTTTAATATGCCTCTCGGATCATATATTAAATGATTTCAAGATGGATTCTTTTATTTAATTTACAACTTGCAGCCTTTTTTGTCATAAGTGCAATGTCCATTGAATCTTACGCCTTATCATCTGTGCATTGAAAATGGTGACTTGGCATCTTCTTTTATACTGTATCATGGTGTATACTGTATGTTGGCTCATGTCAATGTGCCATTATAGTCTTTTCATGCAAATGTGAATCCCATCATGTAAATGTGGATAATGTCATGGCAAGATACAGTTCTTTTGTTAAAGTTTAAACATGGCAGGAATATAGAATTTAAGTCTGTGGACATGTATAACATGAATACTATGAATAAAGAAATAATGTACCTTGAAAAGCTCTTCTTTCAAATGTTGCATGCTTTCTATTTATTCATCCGTATTGAAGCTGGATACACAGAGGATGAACAGAAACCTTAAAATGCCCTGTAATTTGAGTAATTCTTCCTAATCTAATTCTAATGCAGAGAGTTGAGGCCCGGCCTACAGGGACAGATTTGTCTTTTTTTGTTTTGTTTTTTTTGAGCAAACAAGATAAAGCTCAGTGATCCTTTCCGTTTGTTTTACAATTTCACGCACCATCAATGTCATTTGAAAAGCTTTGGATGATGAGCTGTTGTTCCACATGTAGTCACTAGGTGGCGACACGACTTTCTCTAAATGCCAATTAGTGCAACATTCGGCAAGTTTTATGGGGTGTTTTTTTTTTTAACTCAAATTATGAAAGAGTATTATCTATACAATGACATAACATACTGTAATTAATCTTATAAATTCTATTATTGTGAAAAGCTTTAGGAAATGTAAGCGTCGTGGCAGGAGAGTTGTTCCCCATAAGTGAGTTTTAAGATGTTCTTGTTCTGTTGGTGTGGTCTTCAGACTCTTGGACAAGTGCTACTCTTTCTTATGCTGGCGTGAAGGATTTTGGCTCTGCTATGATTCAAAACTATTCCGAGTTTACATAATTTATGGTCTTCCTCAGTGAGATCATACTCTTCATTATTGTTTCACCTGGTTCTGAAGACGGCGACCACACAGCAATGTGTAGTGTGTGTGTGTCATGTTAAGAAAACCTAATGTGTTCCTCTGAGGCTGCAGATACATGATGAGGAACATACTTGGGAGGGGTATATATATATATATATATATCTCAATCATTCAGCAGTATATATACCTCCGCCTCTCGTTCTCCATGTTGTACAAATAATCCCGGTGCACCTCCCTGCTGCTGATGGGGTCTGTGGTTATATAGGCCTCATCTCATTGTCATTATGAAATGGACTGATTTACCACCGTCCGCTTTGTGGGGAAGTCACAAAAACCGTTCCATCTGTTTGAACATTTGCATATTGAGTGAAGAAATCTTTTTTTGTTCGAGATAAGACACCTTTTTAGGTTTTTTTTCTTTAATTTAGTGGGCTCGGGGGATCAACAAGCGTATGTTGTGGAGTGTGTGAAATGTGCAGGGAATTACTATGTGTGTATCTTGGCCTCTGCCAACTGGCCGTCTGTAACTGTTTTTCTCCCGTTTCATTCATGTTAGGTATTCCTTCTGCTGAGAGACAGAGTTGGATCATTTAGAATTAATCTGAATTTATTCATTTTTTTTCTTTTTTTACTTCATGTGAGACCAGTTTTTGTTTTCTGATCGTCCTCTTGACTGTGTTGCATAAAGACTTGTCGTCACTGTAACTGGAGTTCCACCAAACACTCCCTCGTCATCTTCACTTCTTCATCTCCCACTGCCTCCCGAAATCCGTCCTTTTCGGAGCCTCGTCTGGTGTCGAGCCAAGAGGCAGATGGTCAGATGTTTATGGAGAGAGAGATATAGATGGAGAGAGAGAGAGATTGGAATAGGCCTCCTGACCTATATGGGCCACCTCTCAGTCCTTGAATAAACCTGCCTTAGACGGATAACCTGTCCCAGCAATTTTACTTCCAAGAGCTGCAATTGAAGGTGCAATTCACTATAAACACACTTTGTCACCCGTACTAAAGTTTAAACTAACAAAGGTTTTGTGAGATTTATTTTTTTGTTGTTGCTATTTTGGTTGATTAGTGTGAATGGAAATGGGTTTATGGAGCAGACGGGATTAAAAGACCTCAAATCAAAATAAGTCCAGACGTGAGAATGGGTCCAGAAATAATACAACATCCCAGTTACTTTGCTGATAATTGTCTGACCTAATTATTGCACAGTTTTCATTGGAAATGCTTTGCACTTCTGGAGTGTGAAACTCCTGCAGTGTGGACGTTTGTTCTGCTGATTGCCCGCAGTAACAGGGAAATTATTCCTGGAAAC
Source organism: Gymnapogon annona (assembly GCA_029814585.1). Classification (NCBI taxonomy): domain Eukaryota; kingdom Metazoa; phylum Chordata; class Actinopteri; order Kurtiformes; family Apogonidae; genus Gymnapogon; species Gymnapogon annona. The sequence continues at coordinate 13,344,098 of JAPTHA010000027.1, forward strand.
AGACTGTACCATAAAACACCATGCATAGGTTTAACACTTTAACGCAGGTGTGCTGTTTATTGGGTGTATTAACACTGAAGTCTACTTTTAAGAGAGTATGTGTGTGTGTGTGTGTGTGTGCATCTTCCTTTTTGCCTGTGGTTGACAGCTGCTCAGATGCTTCTTGGCCTGTATCTTTTAATTACTTTCATTCTCTCAAGACGTGTTCGTTAAGGACACCGTGTTCCATAGTTTTCATTCCTGTTTTTAAGAGCGGCGCTAATCTGAAAGGTTGTCTGTCTAGGATGTAAGGAGGATATTTTAAACATGTGGTTTTATTATTTTGCCGTCGTTTTGTTCCAGCTCATTTCCAGAGCCTCTTTTCTTCTATCACTCTCTCTCTCTCTCTCTCTCTTGATGTCTCTCTGTGTGTAGGGCCGTTTTGTCCCGTGTAATCCAAGATGCAGCGGGTAATTTCCACTTCAGATAAACTCTCGTGTTGCTCTGCTCTGCTATGTTACGCAGCGCGGCGCAGGTGATCATAATCAATCAACTGGCCTCTGATCAGGCTCCGCCGAGCACAGCTGCATCCAGTCATCCAGCTCATGTACTCTCTTAATGGCACTTTCTTTCCCCCACAGCTATGGCTTAGCTACATTGAGCTACGTCACTGTTCAGCTATTCTCCATTACTTAGCCTTCTTAGTTGTTTATTTGGAGACTATGTGTGTGTGTGTGTGTGTGTGTGTGTGTGTGTGTGTGTGTGTGTGTGTGTGTCCTCTCTTGGCTTTATCTCAACAGAGACTTCCAGTGTCATTCTATATAGTGACAGGCCTAATCAGACAAGAATTATAAACGGGTAGTAGGGAGAAGGGGTGTGTGTGTGTGTGTGTGTGTGTGTGTTTGGCAGAAATAAAAGAGGTCAAGAGGGATGGTTCGCACAAGAACGAGTGGAGAAAACATGCACATGGGTGGAGAGCAGGGTTAAGGAGCTAATTGAGGATAAGGGGAAACACAAGGATGTGGTCGGAAGTGAAAGGAAACAGCAGTTGATATACAGCTGGAACTTTATTAAAGGAAGGTGCCACTTGCAATCAATCAGTCAATCGAGTATTTTTTTTTTTTTATCTCTCGTCGACTAATTCACGGTTGTCGCAGTCGGCGACGGCACCTACGGTGAGCAACGCAACACACAACGGCCAACGAATAGACATAAAATGACAAATAAAATAAAGAAAACACATACTGTACATATTTACGTATATGCAGTACGAGTATGTGCACTTTAAGGTCAGGGTACATTCCATCCTTTTTTAGGTTATTATTTTTAATCATTTCTTCTGGAATCACGCCGAGGCTTTTATTCTATTTGTTGTATTAAGACGGACTTTTATATAATACGCCCTGAAGGCATCGTCACAAACTCATTTTTGCCTCACATGTGGCTTGTAAAATCATGCATTTACTGAGAACTTGTTTTTCTCTGTTTTGTTTTTGTTTTTTTTTATACTGTATATATATTTATATCTGCGTCAGGGACCTTTTTCTTTTTTTTTTTTCTTTTTCCGATAAGTCCTGGGCTCACTTTGTGAGTTTAATAAGATAACAATGCCTCTATTCACAGTGCACGAGGGGTCAGTAAACGGTTTGATGAAAACAATGCCGAGGCCTGCTCAGTCTTAATACACTTCAACGGCCCAAGTTCTGCACCGACGTGTTAGACAGCATTATTCATCGCCGCCGATAAAACATTAAATGGGGACGGGGGGGTGGTGGGAGTGGGGGTTCTTTTTTTAGGGGAAAACTTGCATCGGTTCCTCCAGAGTTCACTGTGTTGTGGAATGAAGTCCAGTCAGTGTGTGTTGTGGGAGGTACTGGGTGGCCCCAAACACCACTGAGAAGCTTGTGTTTGTTTTGTTTTGTTTTTTGTTGAATTTGTCGCCCACCTGTAGTTTAGTCAGGAGGGAGGGAGTTCACCAGATTGAGATCTGCTGAAACATCACATCACCACTATCTCTCCGAAAAGGAAAGTAGCCGCTCAAGGCTGTCACGCCCGCTTACCTCAGAAGCTTCTTACTGTTCATGTTTTCACAGGACGGATCACAGTATCACAGAGGCCACCTTTGGAAATGCTCTTTGCACGTGCAGTTGCGTGTTGTTTTGGAACATGTCTAAAAATGCAAGGAAAATAATAAATATCTTACACTCTTATTTGTCTATATCTGTTAAGCGGCTTTGGAGTTGGTTCTGTGCAGTGAAAACCGTGTATCTCCCCACGTGTGTGTATTTAGAATGTTGTAATAAACTGAACGTCCTTTAAAGGCATTGAGAGAATGATACAAAAACGCACACTGAATGTACACAGATTGCGGTGCTTAGTTGCAGATGAAACGACCCCATGTCGCATAAGAATTAAAAAATGTCATTGTTAATGATAGGACACTGACAGGGAGTATTTTGCAGCACGATGAATACTTTTACCATTTGTCAATTTGTTGATTATACTTTGGATGCACAGCTTCTACTTTTGATGGACCATTTGTATAGTTTGACAAATAGAAATGGATTTTTTTATTTTTATATATATATATATCCAGGCTGGTCTGGTGCATAGGGGACCCAGGTTCGATTCCCGGGTGAGCGTCCAGTGTCAGGAAGGGCATCCGACATAAAAACTCCTGCCAAATCAAATATGTGAATTGGATTTGCGACCCCATAAGGGAAAAAGCAGAGAGACATCATCACATTATATATACAGTACATTTAAAATATTGAGAACAACATTTTTATGGGAGTTATTTAATTTAAAACTTAAGTTATGAAATTAGCTATATAACTTTATATTTTGTCTAAAATACATATACTCGTTATTTATATATAATATGAACATTTGTTTTTTTTTCCTTTTTGTTATTCATTTTATTTATTTATTTATACACTGAAGGATTAAATGTCCTTTTAAGGTGTTGAGAAAATGTTACAAACACACAGTGAATGTGTAGAATGTGACGTATTACTGTAGATTAAACAAACCCACTGTGCATAAAAATCCAAAAATGTCATCATAATTATTAAAAGCCATTTTACCGCCCAATGGCTACTTGTACGATTTGTTAATTATACTTTGGACGCACGCCTTCTACTTGTGATGATGGAGCATTTGCACAGTTTGACGTATAAAAATAAATCATCCTTAAATACCAACACCGACATTTTTATGGGAATTATTTTACTGAAGCTACTGTTGTGTGTTTTTAGTTCCAGTTTTTGCACCTTTCACCTCGTGCAGTATTTTTCTCAGCGACGCCTCAAACGCAGCACGTGCAGGTGTTGAACCCCGGGTTGTGCCATTGGTTCTGACTCGACAAACATAAGCCCCCTGATAAATAAAAGAGGTCCCTCCCCCCCCGTACTCCGATAAGTGTAAAATACAGCAACTGATTTAAAAAAAAGGTGGAAATAAAAACATGTTTTCCAAGTTTCCTGTTGGTGGATATCCAACCCAACAGGCCTTATCTTCTATCTTGTGCAAGAGATGTCTTGCTAAAAGTCTGCTCTGCCTTTCTATTTTATTCTCAGGGGAGGAAATCTGAGGCCGTGGGCATGGTTCAAGTTCATGTGTGTGTGTGTGCATGTGCTGTGAGTGCTGGTATGTTTGCGTGCATGTCTAATTCATGTGTGCATATGGATAAGAAACCCCCGCGCTGGTCTGATCCCAAGGAAGAGAAACTGATTCCACCTGTGCATGACGGAGCTGCCCTTTACACCACCGAGCCCTGAAACTCTGTCCCATCGGAGGTACACTGCACCCTAAATGTTGCATGGGGAAGGGGGTTGGTGTGTGTGTGTGTGCGTGTGCAGGGTGGGTGGGTGGTGGTGTTGGTGGGCTTTATTGCATTGTGTCTAAATAGGAACCTGTCCGTCTTTCTCACTTTTCTTCAGCACCCACAGAGAATGTTTTTCTCTCCCCCTGTTACTGAAAGCCTCTTGGCAAATGGAGTGTGAGCAGAACCCGCGAGCTATTTCTGTTTGGTTTTATGTTTATGATAAATTAGCGGGCCTGCGTTGCTATAGAGGGGTCTTCTGAGAACGTTGATATGTTGTCTTTCATCGAAAGAGAATCAGATAGGGACGTTACCACCGAAGCGTTGCCAGATGAGGACAGAAAGGAGTACAAAGTGCTTAAAAAAAGAGAAAAAAAGTGATTGATTAGGTATTGATTGGCTCATTTTTCCCACTGGAAACCATTCTGTCGTCCGAGTCGATATTTATTATTCCCCATTCACATCCTCTTCCCTCTTTTCCAGTCTGTCTTTTTTTTTTTTGTGATCTTTCTCCAATATGATTAAATGTTTTTACCGTCTGTGCCCTTGCTCTTGAGCCCAGGGTGCGAGTGCCAGAGTTACATTACATCAAGACAAGTATGCTGCGCTCATGACAACCTACATTACACCGCCCTGATGTCATTACAACTCTGCTCCCCCCTGAAATTGGAGCGTCGTGGCACTCGGACAGCTAGCCAACCCCCCCCACGCCCCTCCCCCCCCTTCCCCCCCCCTCTCCCTGAGCTCTGCCCGAGGTGGGTTCTTTCGGT
>JAPTHA010000027.1:13367264-13385975 GCA_029814585.1 Gymnapogon annona
TCTCTCTCTCTCTCTCTCTCTCTCTCTCTCTCTCTCTCTCTCTCTCTCTCTCTCTCTCTCTCTCTCTCTCTCTGATACACTTCATAGGTATGTATAACAGCCTCTCTCCACTCCTGGCTGCATGCTCCACCCTCAGCCCTAGAGGACAGGCTGGTTGACCCAGGAGGAGGGGATAGTGGGGGAAAGGAGGTGGAGGTAAGAGCAGACGGAGCTCATATTCATTTCTGCTGGTGCTTCTGGAGGCACAGCACATTGCAAAAGCATAACGTGACGCGCAAAGGAGCCGGGGAGACACACATACACACTTATACTCACCACACACATATACACACACACACACGTACGCGCGGCTATCCAGTGGATTATTCTGACACATACTTGTGAACTACTACACTGCAAGGACAATAGAGTCAGCTGGAGTACAAAGGACGTGCACGGAGCTTGCACAACTTCTTTGTGACACTTGACAGAAAACAAGAGGGGGGGGGAAGAGAAAAAAAAAAAAAGAAAAGGGAGAAAAACGGTACCTGGTTTTGAAGCAGTGACATTTCTGCGTCTGGCTTAATTCATTGTGGACGCATCTGAGGCGCTCACACTCAACGGAATGACCGGGACTGACAGTGACTGAAGATGTAAACATTTGTGCTTTTTAATTGTGAACAGCTGCTTGTCACAACAGTCACAACCGCAGAGTTGGATCAAGTCAGTAAGTAAGTGTTCTTCTTTTTTCTTTTTTTTAAAATTATTATTATTGACTGTGCAGTGACTGCTTAATGTGATGACTTATTGAATGATAGCCATAATATTTATAGAATTAGTGCAATCACCCGGAGCTTACTCCAGTTATTGTCTGAAAACAATTTGCAGTCCTGCGGTCCAGTGGCTGCTCACAGATGGTCAGATAGTTTGTGAATGGATTTTACTGCTGACCAATCTAGGTCATCTCTGTGTACATCCACAGTATCTCATGTCTGCGTGAAATTCAAACATGTCAAGTGTCCTGGCCAGTGTTTTTACTATTTATTCTCTCTTTTTTTTTTTTTTTTTTACTTATTCATCAGTTGTAGACCTGTGCACGCGGTGACTCATTTTGGCATCAGCGTTATTAGTCTTATTGGTCTTAATCTAATGACATCATCGCTTCCCTAGACTACTATGATCATAAAAATCAAAACTAATCAAAATAATACTAGAATATGACAATAGAGCATTACACACAGAGCAGGTTATGCTAAAGGGATTTCAGTAAATTACTTTGTAGGTGACAGATGATGAGAATTGGCCTCATACTTTCAGCTGCTGCAATGGAAGCAACATGATTACACATTTACATCCATGTGTTCCTTTTCTCTCACAGTCACTTCATGAAGTGATTTGTTTATTGTAAACAACTGAGCTTTTGCGTTTCTCTCCCGCCTTAAAAGTTTTGTCAAGTGGTAAAACAAACAGGCGTGTTACTGTATTATATATTTCTGGTAAAGCGTACTTGTGTGTGCTCAATGAAAAAAATGGGGTTGTATATGTTATAAGAGACCCAATTTGTCCCCAAGTTCAACACACACACGACAGATGTGTATACACAGGATATCCACATCACGTATTCACCACATGCCTGGCGATGACAAATAAGAACAAATAAAAGGGAAATTCGCAATGTATTAGGCACTTTATGATTTTTTTTTTTTTTGGGTGCGGGGGGGAACTGCTCAAGGGAAGTGTCAGGTTGTTAATGTGATCTGCTGGAGCGTGTAATGTTAATGGAGTGTAATGGTGACGCCTCTAATTCTTTGTCCCACAGTCACCGAGCCGAGAGCAAAACGCACCAAGAGAGACGGACACGCATGAGGAAGCTTACCATGCACTGACAGCAAGGTGAGCGAGAGGTACACACTCGGGGGCGGGAGGGGGATCTTGGCTTTATGACCATGTATTTTAGTGTGTCTCTTTCATTTTGAATTTATGTCCCGTGCCCGTATTTGTAACTGCAAGTCTGTAGATGATTGGACAGAAATGTGCGTTCCCTGAGTTGGCGTATTTATGGTCCGCACATGTCCCCTTGTCTTCAAAGTTCATCGATTTATTGGGTGACTTTTGGAAGATCAGTGCGCCAACATGGAGGAAAAGACAAGCTGCTGCTAGGAGTTACTTAAAAAGTTTTTTGTTTTTTTTCCCCTGCTGCACGGTTGATGAAATCTGTCCGTTTTTACATGTGAATCTGCATATCAGTGTTTGATTTATCAGTGTCGGAGATATAGAGCAGGAAGCTGTTTGTATCAACCATAGAGCTCTAAGGGGTTTTTCCATTAATTATGCAGTTTCCTTCTTTTTTTTTTTTTTTTTTTTTTTGCTCGCTTTTGGCTGCATTTGCAAAACGCAAAAACAATTTCCCTGATTGTGGTCTCCGTCAGGAAAAATCATCATCATTACTGTTATTTTCACGGTCAATTTAGCTCAGTCTCTAACAGAGAATCATTTCATCGTGTTTGTTTCGTCGTATGGCGCAGATCTGACTGCATCCACCAGAAACTCTGGTAGAGCCCCGAGTGTTAACGCTGCAGCCCAGTTTTCCACTCTTCCAGGGATTGCTCTGAATTTTATATCTGTCTCTGTGACGTGATAGAGGATGAGGGCTGTTTTGTTTAGTGCCTTCGCTTGTTGGTGCTGTGCTAGTTAATGATACATAACAAGAAAAACAGTCAGTGGTCGAGTAGAGCAGACTTTATCAGACGCTGATAAGGGGACTTGGACCTTCTTCAACACTACACCGACGCAGTTCTGTTCACAATTATGGAAATAAACTTGAGGTTCTCAAATTAAACAAAAAAAAAAAAGAAAACAAAGCCAGAGGATACATAATAGAGGTCTAGAGATGTGGGCAAGTAATGACTGTATCAATGTGTGTAATGAGGTGTGGTCCCACATGATGGACGTTTAATGGGATGTTTGGCCAAGACACTGCAAGTACAAAGTATTTACTTTTATTGCTGCAGTCTGCGGTGGAGAGTAGAACCAGGACTGACACACACTGAAAGGGCCGAATAAATCATGGATGCGGAGCTGACTTTTAATGAGGCAGGTGCTTCTAGAAATGTAAATGCATAAATATATCCATACCTGGTTTTAACTAACTCTTTCAGACAGAGATTTTATGCCGCGTGGGACTGTGCCAGCAGGGATCTCATTTACTGATACAGAGGCCTTCAAAAAAAAAAAAAAAAAAAAAAGAAAGTCTAGTTTATAACCGCTTTATCATGCAGATCAAATCCCGCAGTCTCGATCTACAGTGTCACACGACTCACCCGGACCATTATTGTGCAAGACGCTATTGATTTATATGTAAATGATGAGTTCTTTTGGCTTTTTCCCTTGCGGGGTCGCCACAGCGAATCCATTTCGCATATTTGATTTGGCAGGGGTTTTTACGTCGGATGCCCTTCCTGACACAACCCACTGGACGCTCAACCCACGAATCAAACCCGGGTCCCGTATGCACCAGCCCCGTGCCTTACCAACTATGTAAATAAAGTTGTCTCTTCTGAGACTCCACCACAGGAATACCAAACATTTAACACCGTACAGCACGTGTCCCCCCACATCTGATTCATACATGTATTTTTCCAACCAGCTTTGATGCCAGATGAGGCCGGACCTTTTATAAATTCAGTTCCCCGCTGTTAAGAGGGACGACGAAGATTAAATCAAACGGCAATAACAAGCATATCAAGGGAGAGGTTCCTCAGCAGGTTTGATCCTTGATGATGAGAGGGCGATGGCGGGAACTGCATGAGAGGAAAGACGCTGGCGGACGAATTGGGAAAATTAGCACACACACAAAAAAAAAAAAAAGGTGAGGGTGAAAAATAGACGAGAGGAAGACGGACAGATTAAAGGGGAAGTCGCAGTAGGTGGTTCCGAGTGTTGACAGGGCCGCCCAGGAGGACTTAGAGGCGCTCATTAATCAGACTGGGTCAAACATGGTCAACGGGGACGCATCAAGGGGTGGACAGGCAAACACAAGACAGGTGAGAAAGTGCCGGCTTTTTCATTAAATTTGGATTACTTCACCCACTGCCTCGCACCTGTTTTGCTGCCACCAGCGCTTCGTGTTTCCCACTGATTAGGTTTGAATCCGCCGGGTCTGTCCGTGGTGGCACCTCCAAATGGACATTAGATGCTTTGTGCAAAAACAGGGACAAGAATTTGTTTTGCTGTCACCTAATCGGCATAAGAAAACACTGGCCAAAGTTTGACATCAAAACAAAAAGCGTGCAGCAAACACAAAGGCTTTTTGTGACATTGTTGATAGTGCCAAGAAATGCAATGGAAACTGACATCTGTGTATAAAATACGTACTAACTAGGGTGTGGAGGCTGGTGCCAATAGAGAGTGAACATTTGAATTGTTTCCTGCAAGTAATGGAGATCAAATGAGGAAATGATGAGGCGTTTTTAAAAGAAGAAGAAGACTTACCCATCTGTTCCAAAAAAACCCAAAACAAATCTTGCAGGTGCGAGGTGTAATTTCATAAGCTTAAATTCTAATGTCAGACCGCGACAGGTAAACGCATTATCGTCCAAACGCACTGGAAATATGAAAAGGCAAAAGTTGTCGTTCTGTGAAGTCTGAAATGGTGTTTTACTCTAAATGTGATGTTTTTGGGGTTCATATCACTGATGCATGGATGCATTTATTACATTTAACTGATGTCTATACTGAAGGCTGAGCTCATTTTTCATGATTTTACATACGGTCGTGTGATGTAATACTCCCCGGTGCCTCGTATTGAATAAGATCATCATACATATGTTGCACCACTATCCTGTGTGGACCACATGTCTCTTAAAAAAAAAAAGTCATCTTTTCATGAGCCCAGAAAGCCAGGCCTGTTTCCATTTTGGTGACGATGCATTTTCCAGCTTAATCCAAGAGGGATTTTAAAGAGTTGACATAGCTTATGAGAGAGGAGAATTTTCTCAACTCAATAATAGGAACACTTTATCCTTTACTTTTTAACAAACACTGAAAATCAACACGTTTGAAGATATGTGATGAACAATGTTTATAATCTGGGCGGTACATAGTACATACACTTGTATCGGAGTGAGAAGCGTGATGTACCGTTAGCCTTAAAGCAAAATTGTTGTTCTTCTTTGAATGTTATGTTCAAATAAACCTTATAAATAAAATAAATTAAAAAAAACATTGGCCGACATCTACTCAAATGACTTGAGGCTGAAAGGTTAAAGTTATAGCGAGATAGCTAACATGCTAAAGTCAGTTTGCTAGTGACCAGTCCTTTTGAACATGTGTTAAATTTGTGTTAGTAAACGATTGTTGTTATTGTTTTTTTCTTTTCATTTTATATTCAAATAAACCTTATAAATAAAGTCTAAAAAATATACATACATTGACCAACATCTTCTCAGTTGACTTGACGTTGACAAGTTAAAGTTACAGCGAGATAGCCAACATGCTAAAGTCAGTTTGCTACTGACCACTCCTTTCGAACACGTGTTCAATTTTTGTGTTAGTAAATTTTGGTTGTTATGTTTTTACCCACACTGTCATCCCACAGGTATGCAGCTCCTAATCATAAAAAAAACAATGAATAAAAATAAGTGTCACAGTCACTTCACGAGAAGAGCTAAATATAGTTCACTCCACCTTTACAAGCAAAAAAAACAAACTGCAAGAAAATGGGAATGAATAAAAAAAAAAAGATACATTCCAAAGTCCCATTCTGTCTCTGGTTTAAGTGGCTGGTACATGATGTCATTTGTAAAAAGAGATCAAAACATGTGTGAACAGCCAAAGAGAAGCCTGAATCTGTTGAAAGATGTGAATGCTTGCTGACTTTAATGCTTTCCTGCAAATTTTAACTACCTGTTTCTGTCACGATCCCTGAGGCGCCGCAGCCTCGTGTGTGGGAAAAGCACTATAGCACGGAAGAGAACACGAAAATGGATGCTTGCATTCCGCTGTCCCTCTGGAGAGGCAAGCGAAGCAAGGATTGACTCCCTAATTAATCAGAGTGAAAGCTTTAAAGGAAGAGAGGAAGCCATGTATCGAGCACTAACTACTAAAAACAGCGTCCACAGTTCTTCCAGTGTCAGGAGACGCAATCATTTCAGCTTTACCTTAAGTCGATCAGACACAGGGGCGTGCCACTCTGCCGGGCGTTATTAAAGAAAGAGCCGAGTAGAATAGATTTTCAAGACAAGGGGAACGCAAAACTAATACACTTTTAGTTTCTCCGTGTACTTTTTTACATGATGGAATTTTCTCCCAGGACAGGAAACGTCACTGGCAGGAGTCTGAGGCAGTGCGTGGGTCCACTGCACGTCCAGCCATTGAGCAATTTGAGGACGATCCATCCTGATTTTTTGGACCTGAAAAGCCACGCAAATGAGACATGAACATATTTGGAGAAAACACGGTGTGTCCTTCACCCGTCTCGAATAACAGGAACCGATTCGAATTTTCTAAGAATTAGTTCTTCAAGACACGCGCAACAATTGTTTGGGGGAAGATTTTCAGGAAATACCTTGTGTGCTCAAAAAATTCTAACATAATTCCGTAAGAGCATCAACAAAGGGTTTTCCCATCAGTAATTTATCATTTTTAAGTGGGGCCTATAGCTTGGCAACGGCCAAGCATTTACCATCTGCAAAAAATAGTCCTGAAATTTGATCACAAAACGCACACGTACGTCGGCTCTGTGACATTTGGAGTCGTTTTCATCGAAGTTCTCACATACGTTATACTATATCTCACGCGCATGAAGGCTAATGCTAAGTGGGCTGACACAGTATCATACAGTTCTGAGGACTATAGGCTTATTAGTTTGACTCTACCAGCATCAAAAGGACCCATAACATCAGAAAATAATGAGAAATAATTGTGATAAGGAGGAAAATGAGATACGAGTTGAGGAAAATGAGTGCACCGATGAGAGCGGAGCACGTGAACACCTTTAACGGAGGGTGTTTTCACTACTGTGTCATGGCTGATGTTACACGGAGGAGTGACTGCTTATTTACACCCAAAAGAATTTGTACGTACCTCAACAGACTGTAATATATAGCGCCGCTTCGCTCTGTGTGTAACTTTTGCCGTGCGCTGCAGCAGAAGAAGATATAGAGGGAGGGGTGGCTAGGGAGAGGGGCGTAGGGGGATTTGGGGGGGGTGAGCTTGCTAATGATCCGTTAAAGTCTGAAATGGATGTTGAGCAGGACTAAGGATGAAATGAAAAGTGGGGGGTGTGTGTGTTTCTGTCAACTCTACTGGCTCGTTGGCGCTTTGTGCCAGTGCCGAGTGTTACAAAAGCTGGCAAAACTTCCTTTTATTGAAACCAGTGCTGGTACAACTTCCTCTGTTGACTCCTCGGATGACAGGAGGCTTCAGTACAGACGTTCTGCGGCGCTGTGCGGTTTCAATAATGACAGTGGGACCAGAACAAAAACAAGGTTTTTCTTTGTCTTTGTGGGCAGTTGATGCATGTATAAAAAAACACAAAAAAAAAAAAACAAAACAAAACAAAACAAAAAAACAACGGTGACATTAAGTTAAAACTGTGGTTCGTGTACAGTGGACTGTTGGTGTGAGGCTGTGTACTCCATGTGTACTCGACTGTAATGGAGGAGACTTTTTTTTTTCGCTTCCCGCTATAAATAAACTACCGAGTTGCATTGAAGGGAAAATGTCAAGAGGCAATATTGAGAAGAAAAAAAAATTTGCAACTGCGATTGCGTCTATTTTAAGTGGTTTCCAGTCCTGTTTGTTTGCAAAAGGGGCTTTAACTGCAAAGAGAAGCCAACACATAAGTCTCTTAAAGTGTAATTCTGCTAATGACAGTGTAAAAGCCAAGAGCCTTTGGACTTGGATTGAACTCTGTAAGAAGTCAGCGATTTTTTTTTTCTCCCAGGGTCAAGTGTTATAGTGTTCCATCCTTAAATTATTTTTTGTGTTTTTTTTTTAAAATGTATTTATTATTTTATACACTACAAGACGACATTCCAAACCCACAATGGCAGGGTCAGAAACAAGAGACAAAACACACACACACACAAAAAAAAACAAAAAACAAAAATAAGCACATAAATAACTTATTTTTCTGTTAATAGGATTTTAGAGTGCATATCATTAGTGGACAGAACAGCCTGTACTTTGTGACTGCGTCTACACTGGCCTGTTAGAGCTGGAGGTGACCACAGCTACAGGAGGTACGAGGTGAGCTAATGCTAAATGAAGTCATACTGACTGTGTAAAATGGTAAACTTCGTCAAGCTCTGTGCAAAAAAGCCATTTTATGGTGTTGTTAGTAAAACTCCCATCACCACAAATACACCAGAGCTGCCAAACAAATACACCGTTGCCCATAAAGTTACAATAATTGCATTTTCCAACATGTTCCTTCTTTTTTTATTTCTATTTTTACACATCACTAATCGCCTTTTAACCAGGTGTAATGATTACGCACTAAGTAATAGTTAAACACTTTGTCCATCCAGAATGAATTGCTATTGTTCTGGGAAGAGGTGAAAAATACTCTCCAACATTATGAGCAAGAGTATATTCCATTACATAAAAAATAAACTGTATAAGTCTGACACGGGAGACATCAAGGCCTTCTATTGGACTTGACATCTGATTGGTCTGACCTGATGGATTAGTTGTAGTTGAACCACTTGTTAAAAACCCCAAGTCAAACCAGTGACACCAGAATGACTCCGGTAGAAGCTGCTGTGACTTTAAGATGTGTCCAACTGGGATCCAGGGTCCCTGTCTGATGAGACTAACAGAAGTCTGTGTCCCACGGGGCTCGTCCATTGCAGAAGACGACATTTGTAGCTTCTGTCTCATCATTTCCCTGGTGTTCAGTAGGTTACACTGGGCTGTCAAATGCACGTGTTTAAAGTTAACTTTTTACAGCGTCTCGCGTTTCACCCATCGTTCTCATGCTCCTCCACCTCGTTGTCCAAATATGGTCACTTCCAGCCCGTTGAAGCCGCCGCGGCACCAGCGAAAATGCAGAGTCCACAGTGCAAAAACTGTACAGCAGTCTGGGATGTTTGTTTACTGTCCACACTGTCACAGCTCGGACAGAAAACATTCTGAAACAGGATTTGTGATCGAATCGAAAAACCCAACATTTTGCTCTGCTTTTGATATCCACCACATATAAACATTTTTGTTTTGGTTGGCCTTTTGAAGGGAGATGAAGATAAAAATGGCGTGACAAACAATAAACCAGAATGCGCACTGTCTTTATGCCATTTTATTCCATCCTTATGATTCCATGAAGGTATGTACTTGTTATTACGTCTCTTTCACTTGTGTTTTTTGCTATTTTGTTTAAATCTCTTATTTCTTGCAAAATTGTACTCTTTATTTCTGTACTTTTTCACCCCTGTTTATGCAATTCTGCTGTCTTGTTGAACTTTTATTAATTGGGGTGTAACCCCTGTCTTAAAACTTTTGATGCAATCTTGATGAAATGTAATTTTGTTTCTCATACTTTTATCTGAACTTTTATTAATTAGTGTGTAACCATATATTAATGTGTCTATTCCGTGTACATTTTTTAACTGAAGTGAAGCACTTTGGGCTGCAATTCTTGTATGAAAGCTGCTATATAAATAAAGTTTTATTATTATTCCAATTATTATCATTATATAAGATGAATAAAGTTCTATTCTATTCTATTCTATTCTATTTCTGATCTCAAGAAAACATCGTCATATATTTATACATGTCCATTTTCCATTTTGTACGTAAACCCAAAAGCGTTTAAACCTTAAATTCTTTTTAATGAAATAACACGGGGAAATGTTCTCGTGCTATAGCCGTGGATTGATTTCTTAGGCGGCTCTGGTATTGTAACTGATCTATAAGCTGCAGATTTAGTGATGTGCTTATCCACACGGAGGCATAACTTGAAAGGGAGTTTCACCTCAGAATTTGGTCACATGGGCAAATATACATAATGAGATTATATAAGAGGTATGAAGAACTGCAGGAGCACAAAGAATCTTCTCATGAATTGTATTCCGTGATTACAGAGAGGGGCACGAGGCTTCCCAAGGTCTGAACAAAGAGATGCCAGCACATTATTTGATTAAAAAGGCTTATTATCCAAACCTTTAATTAAGGAATCAGGAGAAATCAATAGGCAGATAATAAAAGGAGAATATTACTGACTTTGATCCCGAGGTATGAGGAAATACTTCTGGACAAGGCAAAACATTTCCAATAAATTGAAAGATGAAGTGATGCGTGATGGAATGTATTAGAAGGTGGATGCGGTTTAACCATTTATGGTAAGGCAGTGTTCTCACGATGTGGCGGCAATGCACCTGAAACGTATGAAAAAAAAACAAACAAAAAAAAACCGGTGGAACAACTTCCTCTCAGACGATGTTGAGGCAACAGGTCTTAACACACAATTCAGATTTTTTGGGTGAAATCTGATATTTTTTGCATGCTTGTTCCGCCATGGATAGAGAATAACAAGGCTCCAAGGCACAGTGTTGAAGGGGAAAACATAGCATTTATTTAGAAAAAAACAGAACAAAAAGACACCGAATCTGAATCGTGGGAGATTCAGGTTCTGTCCAGTCCTTAAATGACAAAACAATCCGGGTTATGGAGTGGACTGACAACAGACGTCACCTTGACCTCAAAATAGAGGACTTGATTGCCAACGTGGATCAGTCGCGCAGCACGGGTCAGGTGACAGTTAAGACTAATTAGGTCATCCCTTGAGGGAGAGGGAGCGGGCTGAGGTACAGTATGTACGGACCACGGCATGTTAACATTACACGTTCAATTTGACTTTGGTCAGTTTTGAACATGAACGTAATGTGACCCTGAACTGACCCACCTGCCCAGAAGAGATCTTGATGTACATGGCCATGCAGGCACAGCTGTGTTTATGGAAGTAAATATGTTTTGCCTCTACTCCTCCTAGGACCACATTTGAAAGTGCCGTGTATTGGATTGGATAAAATTGGATTTCTGCCGCTGTCTTTAACAGGTTGGATATCTTTTGGCTTTTTCCCTTCCTGGGGTCGCCACAGCAAATTCAATTTGCATATTTGATTTGGCAGGAGTTTTTACGTCAGATGCCCTTCCTGACACAAACCACTGGAAGCTCATCCCAGGAATCGAACCCAGGTCCCCTATGAACCAGCCCAGCGCCTTACCAACTCAGCTATCCAGTATATGGGCAAAAATATGGGATTTGGGCCACATTTGAATACAGTCTAAACGTAGCTTTAGCTTCCAGTCGTAGTGGTGCATCATTCATATATCTAACTCCGTTCCCGCTGGCAAAGCTAGCATGTAACAGTTAACAATATGTTCTCCCGCGTTATCGCATCAAACCAACAGCAAGTACGCTATTACCCGCAAATTGCCCATTAGGTCTCAGAGGAGGAGTGAGGACAACCTTGTAATGTCTTGTTAGTTGCACTCAATTTCACAATCCACGTCTGGTTTTCTTTCTATTTTTAGACGAGTGAACAGTTTCCACGCACCCACTGACACTGATCCACTCCTAGCTCTTTACATAACTCCCCTCCATATTAGTCAAATCAATACAGTGTTAATCAGTGATAACTAAGAGCTCATGCAAACTCCTTAGGGCTATATTTGGCCACTACTTAGAGTATCTTATCAACGTCTCAGCACAGGCCTATGATTGGACCTTTTCTGAGTTGCATTTTTATTTCTCCGCCTCTTTCATTCAAACTTTCATCCTGCTCATCCCAGACTGTTGACTGAGTTGGGTTTAATTGACTAGAGCAGTGTTATCAAAGTCATTTTAGTTCTGCGGCCAAATTCAGGCAGATTTGGTGTGAAGTGGGCGGGGCCAGTAAAATCAGAACAATTCCATATCAATAATGTCAACGGAAAACTTTCCTCATTTGATAAAAATGTTTATGACTACAAACTGTCCAATAAAACAAGGTGGATAACATTAACAACCTCAAAGTTCTGAAGAAAATCAAGTGCAATTTTAACAGTATTATGCCTCAGTTTATAATTTATACATGTTCATTACAACTTACAGATCACAGTGGATCGACAATTACACAAAACATTTAGTAACAGGTAGGATATTATTAAAATTCCACTTGCTTCTCTTCAGACATTTCAGGTTGTTTATAGTTGTTTGGGTTATTTACTGTGTTTTTGGTAAAATTATACTTTGTTTTAGTGTAAATTCCATCAAAATTCCATCAAAATATTTGCATTCCCACAGAGAAAATTTAGAAGTTGTGAATATTTATAGGTTATTATGATATTTTTCACAGTTTGTATGTGGAATCTGAACTATAAGTTTTGCAAATATCTGAGGTGTAATTTTTTTATTTCATAAATTCATCCCATGGGCCAGATTGGAACCTTTGTCGGGCCGCATGTTTAGCACCCCTAGACT
This sequence comes from Gymnapogon annona, assembly GCA_029814585.1. Taxonomy (NCBI): domain Eukaryota; kingdom Metazoa; phylum Chordata; class Actinopteri; order Kurtiformes; family Apogonidae; genus Gymnapogon; species Gymnapogon annona. The sequence continues at coordinate 13,379,707 of JAPTHA010000027.1, forward strand.
ACAGCATCCCATGACTCCGTTTCTTAATTTGCCATCCAATTCCTATCAAGTTACTTTTCTTTTCAGCTATTTATTTATAAGTGAAGAAAAAATAAACAGGAGACTTATTGAGATCAAGGCCGATTGTAACCGAGAGGGGAAGAAAAGAATGCCTGGACATGTACGAGGGTAAGAGAAAGAGAGAGGGAGAGGGAGAGAGAGAGAGAGAGAGAGTTAGAGACGGGGCGAGATGAGGAAGGGGGAGCAAAAGCAGCAGTAAAAGCAGGAATGTAGGGGGGCAAACGAAGGATGAGAGTGATTATGAGAGCAGAGGTGAAGGAGTAATAGTAAGGGGTTTGTGGGGGGGGTTGAGGGATAAGTTGTCAAATCAACCTTGAGAAAGTATGGAAGTGAAAATAAACCAGGCTGAACTTGCGTCAAACAGAAGTCGAAGCTTTGGAGAGATGCACAAACAGACACGAGCAAACAACTTAATAGAAAACTGCCAGCGGTATCCAAAAACCCAAAAAAAAAACGCAATGATGATCACATGGCAGAAATCTGTGGTTTTCATTACGACGTTTCACCGAATCACACGACTTATCTAGGTGAAAAATGAAACTCACATCAAAAACAAAGTGTCTCTGTGATTACGACCCACCTCAGCAAACATAAAAGAAACGTTAAATAGAAAATGACTCAGCTGACAAATGTGATCACAACTGATGGAAATTGAATAAAGGAGCCCATCATGATACTGATAACGTGAGAGTTCTGAGCAAGTCATTTGTTTCTTTATGTGGTTAAATGAAATCAATAGTTGTGTGAACCTGAAGAAAATAACCTACTGGATGAAAAAAAGAAGTAGGATGCTTTACAAGATATTAGATTAGATTAGATACCTTTATTAGTCCCCCTGCGGGGAAATTTCAGGTTACAGCAGCACATATAAGACAAGACACACACAGAGAAATACTGCAAATATGATGAAAAATAAGAGTAAAACATAATAATATAAATTTATAAATACGAATAAGAACAGATTGAGTGCAACAGTAAAGATCAATAAAGAGACAACGTCAGTTATATAGTAATAAGGCAACCATTTTATAAACTACATGGAAAATTTACCACTACACCACATTGGTTCAGCTCTATATACCCGAGCTGGGCTTGTAGGAATTAGAAAGTGTGAGGTCAACGTATGTTTCAGTGTGACTCGTGCCATTCACCTCTTAATCAGTTTTTTTTTGTTGTTGTTTTTTTATTTTGCTTTCTTTTGTTGTTGTTTTTTGTCTGTTGTCTCTGATCCTGTCATTACGGGTTGGGAAAGTCGTCTTGTAGTGTATGAATGTAACTGTAATATAGTCTAATGAAAAATCAAATATCAAACGTGCATCAAAAACAAAGCATCTCCGTGATTACAACCCACCTCAGCAAACATAGAGGAGATGTTAAGTAGAAAAGGACTCAGCTGAAGCCGATACTGATAATGTGACGCTTCTGAACGAGTCATTTGTTTCTTCATGTGGTTAGAAGAAGTCAACAGTTGTGTGAACCTTGATAAAATAACCTACAACATATGGAACCATTTATAAACTACATGGAAAGTTTACAAGCGCACCACATTGGTTCAGCTCAGTATATAAACTTGCAGGACTTAGGAGGTCAGAGGTCAACATATATCTCTCTGTGACTCGTGTGGTTCACTCTGTTTCGGTTTTTTTTTTCGTGTTTTTCGGATGTACTTCAATATAGGGCAACCATTTATAAACTAAACTAGATGGAAAATTTGCCAGCGCATCACATTGGTTCAGATCAATATATATACTTTCAGGGCATAGGAGGTCAGAGGTCAACATATGTCTCTCTGTTTCCTTTTTTTTGGGTTTCGTCTGTTGTCTCTGATCCGGTCGCTGTGAATGTCTGGTGAAGCGGCTGGATATCTCAGTTGTTAAGGCCCCGGGCTGGTGCATAGTGGACCTGGGTTCGATTCCCGGGATGAGCATCCAGTGTGGGTCCTTGGGCAAGACCCTTCATGCTACTGCCTACAACTGTAGCCTCAATGTCTCATTGGTTCCAAGCCCAGATAAATACACGGGTTGTGTCAGGAAGGGCATCTGACGTAAAAACTCCTGCCAAATCAAGTGTGCTGTGGCAACACCGTAAGGGAAAAAGAACTCATCAGTGTATTGGTTTGAATGTAACTGTAATATTGTCTAATGAACCATAAAAAATCAAATACGATTAAAAAAAAACGCACCTCGAAAACAAAGCATCTCTGTGATTAGAAACATAAAGGAGATGTTAAGTAGGAAGTGACTCAGCTGACAAATGTGAACACAACTGATAGAAATTGAATAAAGGAGCCCGACATGATACTGATAATGTGAGAGTTCTGAACAAGTCATTTGCTTGTTTAAATTATCGTCCTCATCTGGGCGTGTGGTCTTATGACCTTGCACCAGTCTGGCTGGTCCTCACCACTTAAGTACGTGACATTGTGAGAACTCTGCACAGGGCAGGAGATGAAGCTGCAGACTGTGACGCTCCCTCTACATTGGATTCTGCGTTTGCCTTTCAGGAATGGAAAGCATCAGCGTGGAAACGGGCTGGGATGGGTTAGCCCTCTCCTCTCTAGTCGCCGCGGGAAAGAGCAACTTCTCTTCCTCGCCGCTGTTTGTTTCGGAGCTCCACTCCCTCAACACGTCTCACAGCGGGGGCTCCTTTTTTGGGATCTTCCCCGAGAACGGCTCCACTACCACGCCTCACACCCTGCCGCAGCCCAAGGTCAGGGACGTGGGCCTGGCCCGGGCCGAGATCGCTGTTCTCGGGGTGGTGCTGGCTCTGACCACCCTGGGGAACAGCTTCGTCCTGTGGGTGCTGCTGAGGAGGAGGAAGCACAACGCGCCCATGCACATCTTCATGGTTAACCTCTGTGTGGCCGACCTGGTGGTGGCTTTTTTCCAGGTCAGTTTATTAGAAGAGTGGAGTTGAAGTTTGTTTTGTGTTTCACAGGCAGAGATATGACAACGCCTCTTTGTTGTTAAGTTTTGTTTTTGATATATGATATGATATGATACCATAGGCCTTTAATGTCAAGGAAGTAGCAAGGATACATTTCTTTGGCACAGCAGCAAAGCAAACATACATCTATACATAGATAAACCCAAATATAAAGCACAGCAATAAACAAGCAGACTTCGAAAACCTACATAGAAAAAAAAGATACACATATACACATGTAAATCAAAAACTGCATGTATATATATATATATGTATACATATACATATATGCACAAACACAATATATATAATATATATAATGTGTGTGTGTGTATATATACATACATACATACATACATACACACACACAAACAATATAAGCACACCATATACACACGACAAAAATATCAAAAATACACAAACAAACAAATATTCCTATACATTTATACGCATCCAGACATTTATATATACGCAACATGTGATAAATATACATATATATATATATATATATATATACCTGTAACAAATATACAATAAACATGTAATAAGTACACAAAGGGGCTGGAGTGGCATGTGATTGAATGATCTTTGGTGGAGTGACCTGTGTTTGCAGTTTAAAGACGTTTACGTTTCAGCTGTGAGCGCTATGCTAATGGTGGCTGCGGACCCTTTCTCTCCGAAGGACGCATTCAGCCCCTCGTTATTGTTATTATCTCCGGGGCGTCAATCATGTATACTGTCTTTGTCTTTGTTGTCCATGTTGTGCAGGATGTCAGTTTGTTGTGTATTTGTTCTGCTCTGTTCTTTTTTTCTACTCTTTGTATTGAGCTGATGTTTGTGAAATTTCTCCTCTGGGGACTAATAAAGATAAAGATATATTCAATTCAATTCAATTCAAAAAAACCCAAACCAATAGACATACATACAGGCAGACATAATAAACACACATAAATGCATATGTGAATACAAACACACAAATCGATAACAAATGGATAACCAATGACAAACCGATAACAGTGCAGGATGACAAGAAAACGGCTGTGGCCCATACAGTTGGAGGCCTATATAGTATCATCAAAAAAAGACTAAAATGTGCCTCCTCCCAGGAGACAAAAGGTCAACCAAGACCAGCGTTTAATCCATTCACTCCAAATAAAACAACATCTTCCAATTAAATTTACAAATTCAATTGTTGTATTCTTATATTCCGCTGATTTGTTCTTGTTTCTGCTGTCATGTGAGAACCACGAACGCAGAAAACATATCCATTTTGAGCTTTGTGATCATGCAGTTAATACCGGAGGGTTTTCAAAAAGGTCACGGAGTCTCTTATACTTCAGGAGGATTTCCTTTGACACTTGATGCTATATATAGTAAAGTGTACATCAGTGGTAGAAGAAGTAATCATATCCTTTACGCAATATATCACGCTATGAAAATCCTCCTGCACAAGGAAAGTCTCTCAACCCTATTCGTGCAAAAGCAAACACGTGTACATCATCGGGTTTGTAACAGCGCTTGTCCTATGACAACCACGTATCTCAAAAATGTGGACTTGGCATAACAACAGGTTTGGTTTCTGCTTCGTGACAATGCATTTTTTAGGTAATCCTAGAAGGCTTTAAAGACGCACAATGGAACAGTTAATCCTTTAATTTATCACAAATATTCAAAACTAACACATACATCAGTGTTGATTCAGTTAGACTGACCCAATTTTCGACAAAGAGCGGCAATAAATTACTTCCACTCAACCAGAACGACATGAAAAACTGCATTCTGACAAGAAACGGCCGTCAGATTAATACAGCGGAGTAAAAAAAAAAAAAAAAGTGTAGCATTTGTTGCACAGGTGTACTGGAGGAGAAGTATATTAGTGCATAGAGTTGAAAGTTGTACTCCTGCACAAGTGTGGTACTATTCAAAATAACAAAATGAGTAAAAAAAAAAAAAAAAAAAAAAAAAAAGGACTTGGATGCATTGTAAATGTCTTGGCGTGATGACAAAATATCACATTTGCCGTTGTGGTATTGGCTTTGTATAGTGTTTTTCCTTGCCAGCATGGAAATCTTACTATTCAGCGTTGATCTGACAAGGTGATAAAATGTCACCTGAGCGTATCGAATGATGGTCATTTGCATTGTATTGTGTGTAAAGATTTTTGGTTAAAGATTGACAGAGCTCTTTTGAACAACGAAAAACAAAAACAAGGTCTAATTTCTTTTTTTTTGTTTGCTTTCCATCTCTTTTCTTAGGTTCTTCCTCAGCTGATCTGGGATATCACAGAGAGATTTCAGGGGCCTGACTTTCTCTGCCGGTCTATCAAGTACTTGCAGATTGTTGGCATGTTTGCCTCTTCATATATGATAGTTGCCATGACAGTAGACCGGCACCATGCCATCTGCTGCCCTTTGCAGGCCTATCGAGGGGGGGCAATGTCCCGCTGGAACACCCCAGTCATGGTAGCATGGGGCTTGGCTTTAGTCCTCAGCATACCACAGGTAGGGAGTGGCAAGCACAGACAAAAACAAAACCTCTTGTTACACATACACACACACACACATGCACACATGCGAAAAAAAAACACATGGCGAAATAGGAAATGAGTTCTCAGCAGGCGTTCACACCCTGATTCCTATACAGCAGAGCTTGAGACCGAGTTATATTTAGCAGCGCGAGGTCACTGCAGTTCAGCTATTGGAGGAGAACAGTGACAGTGGTGTGTGCAGACATGCTGACCGCCCTCCATTTGTTGGGTCTGTCAGGTGTTCATCTTCTCTCGCTCTGAAGTGGCTCCTGGTGAGTTTGAATGCTGGGGAAACTTCACCGAGCCGTGGGGGCTGAAGGCCTACATCACCTGGATGACTGTGGCGGTCTTCGTGCTGCCTGCGCTCATCATCACCGTCTGTCAGGTAACACTGGTCGCTCCGCCTTTATATTTCATCTGTACATTAACGTCTCTTGGCTCCACTAGAACCTTTATCACAGGCCGATCGATACAGGGGGGAGGAGTATTACCAGAAATGAGGGCCGCCATATCAGAAGTTAATGCACATTCAGCTAATAAAATACTAATACACTGCATTATTAACTGTTTAATCCTTTGATGCATTTTTTTTCCTGAGTGTTTTTATTCCTCTTTAGGAATGAAAAAAAAAACAGAGATTTAATTTTTAACTTTTTTAAAATTAACTTATTTTTCATGGCGTTACATGTCCACTCATTTGGACACCATGTCTTTAAAGAAACATGTATTTAAAATGCAATATCAGAAAGTGAAACTA
>JAPTHA010000027.1:13417853-13430869 GCA_029814585.1 Gymnapogon annona
ACTGGTTCCTAATCCTATCCATCCTGGTCACTCCCAAAGAGAACCTCAGCATCTTCATCTCTGCTCCTCCAGCTCTGACTCCTGTCTTTTCCTCAATGTCACTGTCTCTAGTCCATACAACATGGCAGGTCTCACCACAGATTTATACACCTTTCCTTTCATTTTAGTTGAAACTCTTCTATCACACATCACACCTGAGACTTTTCTCCACCCGTTCTCAAAAACCCTCAGAAATATTTTTTTTCCCTTGACAAAGCTAAAACATAAACTGTTTTTATAACCTTTTATTGTATGCTTTTTCTCTTAATGGATATCACACGTGGGGGTCGGGGGGGGTGACTTGACTTTCTACAAAGTGGAAATGATCGTCTCATTTATCAATTTGTCATAATGGTATCATTATGTGGAGCGGTTGATTAAATGACCCATGACTGCATTCCTGATTTCATTTGCTTTTATGCCTCATCAGAAACCATTATTGTACAATATTTAGTTTTATTATTTACATATAATAAGTTACTTAGCTATCTGTAATGGTGAAGTTGAACCTTGATCCCTGTCTCCTTTACATACAGACGCCAAAAATGGGGGTCTTTCAGAAAAATAATTTGGGGGGGTAGTTTGAGTAAAAAAAACCCAAAAAAACGCCAAGGATCAAGTGAAAATAAAGGGAAAAAGGTCATAAGTATCATTACCCTGGTTCAAAATCAAATCTGGTTGGTTTACCTGCTATATTCATGAAGAAATAAGTGCGTCTGGCGTCATTGGAGAGTCATGGCAGACTAAAGGGGACTATTTTTTGATAGATGCAAATAGTTCAACAGAAAAACTACTGCCATTTTAATGCGACTGCTGACTGATGTAAATGTCATTATGGAAATATGATAATCTATTACGGTAACTAGAGCCTTCTCAGTTCTTCACGCCGGCCCTTTAACGCTGTGGTTTTTCTCTTGTGAATGTAATGGATGACTGCAGCAGCACACCCCACTGGTTTCCCCTTTTTAATGCGTGGGTGTCCCCGGTGAAGCCGTGGTTTTTCTAATCCTGTGGGATTAAAGAGTTGCAAGTCCAGCCCATTGTGCGCTCAACACTTTTGACAGCTGTGAGCCCTCGTGCACGGACTGGTACTGGGAGTGTGTCAGGGCACATTTGCTCTTACAGGCCGTCCTCCTCCGTCATGCACTTCTCATACACCGGTCCTGGTACTTGGCTCTGACTGGGGAAGACGCTCTCGTGCTGGAGGATGATTCCCTTCACCAGCGCATTGATCAGAGGCTGCAGTGTGACCACGTCGTCATCCTGAGCCCCTCGTACCAGACTGGGGCCGAAACACACAGCCAGGTTGTACGGCTGCATCATGTTCTCGTCACTGTACTGAGACACGCTAAAGAGATGGGAAGAAAAATCAGAGAACAAAAAACACAAGCACAGTAACGACAACAGTTATTGAGTGCATTTTACTGTTAAGACCCTCATCTCATCTACAACCCTCTTATGAGAGATGCTGTGGTCATTATATTAGCAAGCTTTATTAAACCTTTTTTCTCTGTATTTTATTTGTTTTCCTTATGCAATTGGGCATTTAGAATAGGAAGATAATGTGCTAAATTGTGTTAAAGTTAAGTTTTTCGTATGACCAGCAGGCCCACTAAGATATAGCATGAGGTAAATAAAATGCACATCCCATAACCCAGGCTCAAAATTGTCCTAAAATGTTTCCGACGCTTGCTCGCAATAAGAAGAGTCAGTGCCCGTGGTATTGAGGTTAAAACAGCCTAGATAACTGACCTACTTTTAAAAAACATATCATGAAATGATTCAGCATCTGCATCAGATCAGTCACACTAGATCGAAAAAAAGATGAAATGTGGAGGAAATGAATGTTGAGTCCCACTCTGTTAATATGTGTACCTTGAGGCTTTATGACTGCGAAAAACTTTTACTGAAGAAGTGGAATATACGTCCAAGATCTCCATTCAGGAGTTCAACAAAAGTCCCACCTTTCAGAGCTCTGATTCACTTTGGACTGCATCGTCTTTCTCTTTAAAGTGCTAAATTATTTGAATGTCACAAAGAATTGTAATTAAAACCACTGGCATGCCATGACATTAATGGTTATGCATTTATGTCAGTACGCATTGGAAATTTCCGAGTGGGACTAATAAAGGGATCTAATCAGTAGGTATTTTTCTACCACCATGGTTGTCCAGTGTAATCATTTGATGCATGATCCTCTGTCATTTTTTATAGGCATAACTTTAAAAAAAAACATTTACTCTGCTTACAGTGCTGTATACATTTGTGCGCAATATTTGTAATGTTTACATTTATGTGTGCCATATTACACTGTTTATATTATTTATACTTATCATATGGTTGTCTGTGTATATATTACATGTATATATCTAAACATATGATGTCCCCTTTGCACTGCAGTCCCTCATGGCTTTGGAGACTTTAGTATTTATGCTGTTTGTCAGATGCCAAACAACGGCATCTGACCCACTGTGTGTGTCAGTGCAATGACAATAAAGGAAGTTCAAGTCTAAAATGGTACAAATCCAAACGTTTGTGTAATAATGACTATAAAACCACCCTTCCTGTTATTTCTATGAGAAATATTAAGGGCTTCTTCAGCCAGTGGTTGTATTGACTTCAATATGTGTCCCGCCTTTCACTTTGGACTGCACTGAATTTGTCTTTTAGTTACCAAATCATCCAAATGTTGCTTAGAAGTTAAACTAAAAACACTGGTAGGATATGACATTAATGGTTAAGTATTAGCTGCATAACTCAAAATCCTGATTTTAGATTTGGCATCAGTGCGTCCAATGTAGGTAAAAGCAGGGATTTTTCTCAGGAGCAAAACCATTGTTGTCCAGCGTAATCATTTAATGGATGATCCTCTTTTTGTCATTTTTTTACAGACATAACTTAAAAAAAAAATTAAATGTTACAAATCCAAATGTTTGTGTAATTATGACTATAAAATCAGCCTTCCTGTTATTTATATGAGAAATATTAAGTGGTTCTTCAGCCAGTGGTTGTGGTTGTATTCATTTGAAATATCTACAGAAAACTTCCATTTCTGGCTGGAATACGAGACAGATCTCCAGTCGGGAATTCAATAAAAGACATCTTTCACTTTGGACTGCAGTGAATTTTTCTTTTAGTTACTAAATCATCCAAATGTTGCTTGGAATTTAAGCTAAAACCACTGGTATGACATGACATTAATGGTTATGCATTGGTCATGCACGACTCAAAATCCTGATTTTAGATTTGGCATCAGCGAATGTAATGTAGGTAAAAGAAGATATATTTCTACCAGGAGTAAAATCATTGCTGTCCAGTGTAATCATTCAGTGAATGATACTCTTTTTTTTTTTTTTAGAATTTTTATATAGATTTAACTTAAAAATACGCATTTAAAATGGCATACATCCAAACATTTGTATAATATTGACTATAAAATCAGCCTTCCTGTTATTTATATGAGAAATATTAAGTGGTTCTTCAGCCAGTGGTTGTGGTTGTATTCACTTGAAATATCTACAGAAAACTTCCATTTCTGGCTGGAATACGAGACAGATCTCCAGTCAGGAATTCAATAAAAGCCCTATCTTTCATTTTGGACTGTGCTGAATTTTTGTTTTAGTTACTAAATCATCCAAATGTTGCTTGGAATTTAAACTAAAACCACTGGTATGACATGACATTAATGGTTATATATTAGCTGCATGACTCAAAATCCTTATTTTAGATTTGGTATCAGTGCGTCCAATGTGTGTAAAGGAGCCAAATCATTGTTGTCGATTGTAATTATTTAATGGATGATAATCGTTTGGTTTTTTTTAAAAATAGATTTAACTTAAAAATGCACAATATGGCAGAAATCCAAACGTTTGTTTAATAATGAATATATAATCAGCCTTCCTGTCATTTCTATGAGAAATATTGAGGGCTTTTTCAGCCAGTGGTTGTATTCACTTCAATAAAAGTCCTATCATTCACTTTGGACAGCACTGATTTTTTCATTTATTACCAAATAATCCAAATATTGCTTGGAATTAAAACTAAAAACACCTGTATGATATGGCATTAATGGTTAAGTATTAGCTGCATAACTCAAAATCCTGATTTTAGATTTGGCATCAGTGATTTAACTTAAAAGTAAACATTTAAAATGGCAGAAATGCTAATGTTTGCGTAATTATGACCATGAAATCAACCTTAGCGTTATTTCCATGAGAAATATTAGGAGCTTCCTCAGCCAGTGGTTGTGGTCATATTCATTCAACACATCTACAGACAACTTTGCATATGTTCCAGACACTTACTGATGAAGGAATGCAAAGAGGTATCTCATGACCACGATGACAGGCTGGGGATAGGAGGTGATGATGGTTTTGAGCTGAGCCGCTCTCTCGGCCTCGTTCTTTATTTCTGCGAGAGGACGACGACAGACTGATCAATTCCTGCTGCGCACCCTCGACGACGCTCGCGCACACGTACGCATAGACACTCACGTGCACTCTCCAGGAGCTGGCCGGTGCTGTGGATGGGGAACAGTGGGTTCTCCAGGCCTCTGAAGTACAGCTTCAACACTCCAGCCACAGAGTCCAGGTCGTAGCGCTGCTCCGCCAGGGGGTCTTCTCCTGCAGGGAAGCCCACAGCGCACTGCCCAACATTATTAATGCTCCACGGTGACAACACACACATCAAGGACGTGTATGGGTCGTGACAAGACTGGAACATGGTAAGGACACGTGCATACCTCGCTCGAACGCATCCCTCAGGTTGTTGACCTCCATTTGGGATCCTGGGACGCGGAATATGCCTTCATGATGGAGGCCTGAAGCACGGGCGAAGCAGTAGAACATCACAACAGAATAAGACTAGTTTAAGAGACAATGCAGCGTGTTCATCTATATTATTAAATAAATGTTATTAAAGCGCCTGCTTTGGATAAAAGCATCTGCTAAATGCATAAATAAAAATATCATCATCCTTGTCAATTTTGGTTCCAATTTCCTTGTTGTATTGTACATACAAAAAAGGGTAAAGTACTGTACATTTGTAATTTCCCTGAGTGGGACAATAAAGGAATCTAATCTAATAATGTACTGTACATGTGTGAATAGATTAGATTAGATATGCCTTTAATTGTCCCACCAGGGGAAATTTCAGATACAGCAGCAGAATACCAAGAGTAGAAAAACAGAGTAGACAGATATACAGCAATTGAATTCTTGTACAACATAGACAGTATACATGATTGAAGTCCCAGAGATGATAATTAGGAGTTATCGTTGTTCTTCGTGTGCCGTCTATTCATGGTTGTTGTGTTATGAGTTATATAAGTCAATGGAATAACTTAAAATGAACATACATTGCAAGCCATTTCTAAAATATCACCCTGTAAATTATTTGGAAGACAAACGCTTTTGTTTTTAACAGGAATGCAATTTAGTTTGGAAACTCACCGTTTAGGTTAATAAAGCGAATGCAACTTTTCACAACAACTGGAATCCGTTGTCCTGAGGCCTAGAAGAAACCAAACGTGTTTTTACATATACGCAAACACGCATGCATTTAATATATGCATTACCTATATCACACACCTTAGCTCACACTTGTTCATCTGTCTACTAACATACTGTGACCTACAATAACCTTTACTGAACATTGTGACTTTGCGCAACTGCACCATTACAACAGCACCGCTGGTCCAGAGCCATCGGCTGTTTTATACTCTGGTCTTTTACTTACATCCTTATATTTATACTGAATATCTTTTTAACATACATTTCTGATGTTATAACTGGGAATTTTATACTTCTTTGCATGCCTCTTATGTAAATACATTTTTCTCTTTTACTTTTCATATGCCATTATAGTATTATGTTTCCACCTTGTTATGCTGGTGAAATGTGAATTTCTCATGGAGATGAATAAAGTATATTAGTCTGTCTGTCTATTTATCTACCTACCTACCTATCTGTTGGAAGAACTTTGTGTTATCATGTGTGCATATGTGTGCAATACCTGCATGCCTTTTTGTCTGTGTGGTAAATGAGTGTGTGTGAAAAGAGTTGTGCAAATAGACACCAAGCTGAACCATAACAATTAGTGACTTTGAAATTGTAAAAGGATGAAGACTGAAGGCTGAAGAGGCCTGCCATGGGACAGATCAGCTATACAAGGAGGAAATTGCTCTGCATCTTGCATGTTGTGAACAATACCAAGTTGTAATGTGTTAACCACGGTTGTGACTATCTGGTTGCCTTAGATTAACACATGTGGAACTAGGGAAAGACCCATTTCTAATAAAAAGAGGAGATGGAGGAGAAGGTGCCAGAGTAGACAGGTGGATGTAGCTGCGGCCCTTCTCTCTCTCTCTCTCTCTCCTCGTGAGTAAAGAACAACTTGCCTCTCTGTGTGTTCTTTGACTATTTTCAGGTATAACCCTAACACTATCCATTCATCTATCCCTCCATCTATCATTATAAGCACCTGTATGAAGGACAACATGTCTCCGTTGAAAAGCTTGTGACTGTGCAGCAGGTTTGCACTGGAGGGGTTCCTCCTCACGCGCATGGACTTTGCAGTAGGTCTGCAGAGAGAGAGAGAGAGAGGGTAAAGTCATCTCCGAGCACAGTGTGTTTGGACTCGCTGTAAATGTGTAGCGTCTACAGTGAGTCAGGTTGACAAATGGCTTTCGCAGTTTGATCCGACACTTCACGTCTTCTCTTTTTACCTCGGCTTTTGTCCTTTTGTGGCTTCAGCTACAAAGAAGCACAAAAAAAAGAATACGGCACCGTTAAAAAAAAAAAAACAACAACACAATTGAAACAGGAAGGAACAATAATTTACTGGAAAATAAACCTGCAGTACTATGCATAAATCACTGGGAGACTGTACGTGGAGTCAGCAGTATTTCGCTTTGTGGCGTTATTCTGTGAGAAATGCAGAAGTGATACCTTTTTCCACAGCCACTTTAAGCAGGTCATGTTTGGATTGTAGTTTAGGTACCAGGGAGCTGTTCACGAGGTAGTCTTTTACTCTCTGCAAAACAAATCGAACGTTGTTTAGGATTCTTCACATCACCACCGTCAACCACAAACTAGAAAGACAAAAAGTCCAGCTAATTTTCCATGTAATTTAAAAAAAAAAAGGTTGCCGTATCTTGTAAAACTTTAAATGCTTGGTATAGACTGACCCAGTTCAATTTCCTCCATCAGCTGTATATTTCCCCACATAAAGTATATGAACATAACTCCAGTGTATCACCTGTGTGTTTTAGATGTGGTAGGGAGGAAGGAACATTCCTTCATTCATGTCCTAATTTGCAGGGGTTTTGTGGGGGGAGGGGGGTATGTGAAACTATGGAATATCCATGGGGTCACATTTCCACTGGACCCTGAAGTCTGTGTACTAGTGAATCTAACTAAACTCAAACTGTCAAAGTATGTGAAGAAACTGACAGTTGACAATCACTAAGAAATGTATTGATAGAAAAATGGAAATTAGACTCCGCCCCCCTTCCAATCAAGATGCGATTGAAGAAATCAACAGTTGTGTGAACCTGGAGAAAATAACCTTCTGGATGAAAAAAAGAAGGATCTACTACAAGATATGGAACCATTTATAAACTACATGGAAAATTTACCAGCACATCACATTGGTTCAGCTCTTTATACCCGAGTAGGGCTTGTAGGACTTAGTAGGAGGTCATTGGTCAACATGTCTCTCTGTGACTCATGCGGATCACTTCATTTAAGGTTCTGTTTTGCTGACTCTGACCCTGTCATTGTGGGTCGGGAGTGTTGACTGGTGGTGTATGAATGTAACTATAATATTATAATATACATATGTTACCCGATAAAAAAAAAAAATCAATATTTTAAAAACATAATGAGTTAAATCCAACTGTGTGACATGAGGCTTGGTTTCACATTCTTATCACAGATGGGATCATTTTACACATTAAACTACATAAACATAACTCCAGTGTATCACCTGTGTGTTTTAGATGTGGTAGGGAGGAAGGAACATTCCTTCATTCGTGTCCTAATTTGCAGGGGTTCGTGGGGGGAGGGGGGTACGTGAAACTATGGAATATCCCTGGGGTCACATTTCCACTGGACCCTAAAGTCTGTCTTCTAGTGAATCTAACTAAACTCAAACTGTCAAAGCATGTGAAGAAACTGACAGAAATTCTGTCGACAATCAATAAGAAATACATTAAATAATGTCTCACTCAATTAAGATGGAGTGAGATGAAGTCAACGGTCGTGTGAACCTGGAGAAAATAACCTACCGGATGCAAAAAACAAGTAGGATGTTCGAGAAGATATGGAACCATTTCTAAAGTACAGTCAAACCTCGGCGCTCGACCAGTATTTGTTGGAGAAGCTTGGTCGAACACTGAATTAATGTTCCCCGTTTGAAATAGAAAGAATTTAATTCGTTCGAGTGTGAAATAGCTTCACATTTTAAAATCCTAACGTTATTTATACATCAAAATAAACAGAAATAAAGTAACAATAACAAAATGTAAATAGTAACACATAATAAAATAGAACCAATGTAATTTTTTTTCTTCCCTTTGTGTGATTCTGTTGTTTGGTCATCGCCGCCACTCCTACCGCCACATCATTTGCTTTTATAACGTCCATTTGTATGAGTTCCTTTTTTTGAATTGTGGCGCACAGTTTTACGTTTCACACAGATACCGGTATCACTGTTTTTTTTCTGAGACATTATAGGGGAACAATGGAAATAACAAAGTCAAAAATAAGGCAATAAACACCACACACACACACACGTCAACGTGGGAGCGCGCAGGAAGTCAGCAAATGGTTTCAGTCGCTCAGGTATCATTGGGTGGCCGAGTAGAGCAGAGGTGGAACTCTGGGTTTTTGTTCGGATACAGAGGAGGGAAATATTAAAACTTTTGGTTCGAGTACCGATTTGTTCGAACTGTGAAACGTTCGAGTACCGAGGTTTGACTGTATATGAAAAACCTACCAGTACAACAGACTGGTTCAGCTCTTTGTATACAGGTAGTGCTTGTAGGACCTAGGAGGTCAGAGGTCAACATGTGTCTGTTATGCCTCATATGGTTCATATTTTTGTTTTACGTCTGTGTGTGTGTTTTTCTCTTTGTTGTTCTTGTTTGTCTGTAGTCTGTTGTCTCCGACCCTGCTGTTATGGGTGGGGGGGGTTGTCTTGTATTGTATTAATACTGTAATAACTAATGTTGTCTTATGTAAAAAATCTAAATCAGTCTGTTTCAGTGAAGTGAAACAGACTGACTTCATGAGCTCACAGTGAAATAGACTTGTTCCAGCTCCTGCAGGTTGGCCCTGCGTCGGGCCGTGCTGGGCCGGGTTGCCAGGTTCTCTGTGCTGGGCCGGGTTGCCAGGTTCTCCGTGCTGCCCTCCTGAGACGACGCGCTACTACTGTTCAGCTCCAGGTCGTCGTCGCTGATGTTCTCCAGAAGCGAAGACTGAGCGGCCGACATGCTCTTACTCGCCTGTACAGGAGTGGCACAGAGAGCGAAACCTGATACAGCAACAGACAATTATGGGCTGTAAATATCCCTCGATTCATTGGCATTTGCGGTGACGCCAGAAGCTCAGCAAAGGTCGAAAAACGTTTGAACAGTGGAAGAAAACAATTCACTTGGAAAACCAACACACGTGTCCTTCAGCTTCAAGTAAACGATCCAAAACAAAGAAATGATTAACAGTTTCACGAATCCTTAAAATTGATAGTGTATTGGATCAGTTGGACTGGATAAGTTTTCTCCTATTTCAAATCTCCAGACCTGAAGCCCATTTAAAATAAAATAAATACATATGGAATCCTGGAGTGTGATCAAGAGGAAGATGAATGCTCTCAAAGTATGAAGCAAAGACAAACCGCTTGTATTTTTGCTCCAGGTGCGACATCCAGGAGCCAACAGTGTTGTGAAAGACTGGGGGGAGAACATGCTAAAACACATGAGCTATTCCACTAAACACTCATTTCTATCAAAGCCTTAGCACGTTTGAACGTTGGTGAGGGTTTTCCCCTCACGCAATATCTGGAGGTAAAGATGCAACTCATCTCTAGAATAAAGAAATCTTACATCAATCTTAATAAAGACTTCAGTTTTTACGTTTCTGCCATTGTGTGTGTGTCAGTGCTGCCTCTTGGCCAGGTCGTCACTGGAAACGAGAACTGGTTCTTAATCGACTTTTTTTATAAAAGTAAAAGGTTAATTAATTAATTCGTTGATTGATTGATTCATTCATCCATCTTCCAAACCCACTGCATCCTTTGCAGGGTCAGTGGAGCCTATCCCAGCTATAGGACCCCATGCCCAGGGGATCCTGGACCAGTCGCCAGTTTATCGCAGGGTCATCATTCACACACATTCATAAAGGGATGGGCGAGGTGGGTGAAGTGTCTTGCCCAAGGACACAATGGCACATGATCAGGAGAGAGCAGGAATCGAACCGCCAACCCTTCGGTTACCAGACGACCTGCTCTACCACCTGAGAGCCCGCCCCCATGGTTAAATCAGTGATTCTTAACCTTGTTGGAGGTACCGAACCCCACCAGTTTCATACACACATTCACCAAACCCTTCTTTAGTGAAAAATAAAATAGGATTTTTTCAAATTCAAGACGTTGGTATATGTTTGTTTGGTTTGTTTTTTTTACACTGGTGCACAAAATGAACCGTGCATGAACTCAACTTGGCATTGCAAATCATGCAGATAGGACGCCGACTCCCATGAATCCATGTTGTACACATTTGTCCGACCACTTTCTTTGATTGCTCGACATAGTTAGTATGGATTAAAATATTAAGAAAGAAATCACACAGCGACTGTCACACATTGAATACCGAGCGCAATAAATTCCCTGCGGCACTGATTGGTCAAGCAATGTAACGTGATCATCTGCAGCCAGTGATGGCCAAGTGAGGCGTTTCATCACGAATTGACACGATGAGTCGGGTGTGTCTTGACCTCAGCGGCGGAGGTTCCGCCAAACCCCTGAGACGGACTCACGAACCCCTAGGGTTCAATCGAACCCAGGTTAAGAAACACTGGGTTAAATATATAAAATAAATGTTCAATTTACTCCACATACAGGTCCTGAAAATATTATTATTAAACTATTAAATAGCACGTTAAAAAAAAAGCCTTAGAGTCGTGGAATTTAATAATTATAGATGTGGACACTTTACTGTTTTAAATTGAGAGTTTATGGTTTTGAAGTGAACTTCCTCCACAGTTTCCTAGTGCACTTTACAGCCTTTTGCAGGATAAATAATATTTTAAGAGAGTCAACACCGTTGGAAACAGCTGTCCCAAACAGACTGTGATTATGCGTTAACGGTTGTGCGATGATGCGTACCTCCTCAGTTTCTTGGGTGACGGCTTTCAGTCTCGTCTGAATCTGCTTGTATCTGGTCTCCAGCTCGCATCTCATCTCACTCTCTGCACTGACCTCCGCAACCTGAGAGACAAGTGGGCGGTTTAACGCCGACCATCGGAAATTCACTGAAATAAGCGTTCCTTCCACAGACCCACCTGGTCTCCGTCGTGAGGCTGGTAGGGGAAGCGCAGCGGCATGCAGAAGGTGTTATGGTGGTCCTGCAGAAGGGCGTCTCTGTCGTGGCTCTGGTCCAGTCCCAACACAGCGCCCTGGAGCTGCTGGAGGCCCATGCCCAGGTTCTGCTGAGCCCGCCTCTGACTGGACAAGTAGGCCTGCATGACCCGGCTCAGAGACAGGTGGTACCCAACATCTGCACACTGACAAACATCATTCAATAGCATGTTATTGTAGTTTGATATCTTCAGTCCATGTAAGGTATCGCACCGGATTTGACAAAAGCTAAAACTTCTAATGATGGAACCACTCCTTCTTAATACTGCATTGGTTTTGTACAGTACAACGTATATGATTTTATACACACACACACACACACACAGTTATTTATTTTTTGGGGGGCGGGGGTTCGACCTATACAGCAGATCCTCAATTATGATGTTGTACCTTTAAACTCTAGTCATAATACATCATTACACATTACACTAATTTCCTAGAGGAACCTTCCCAAGGGATTAATAAAGTTCTATCTATCTATCTATCTATCTATCTATCTATCGTTAACCACATCTCTAACTGAACATTCCCAGTTTCGGCTCTGCCACTGTGGTACAATGACCTGTGTCTGTGCCTGGAGCCACAGACTCTTACGTCCAACTCATCTTTACAAATACACTGTTATTCACTCAGTGTGTGGATATATAAAATTGGTTGTGTCCTTGTACACTTCACTTTTCCCCCCCCATTTTCAGATTTGATGTAAACAGAGTTGGTTTATTGCTGGTAATTTATATATTTATTGCATTTTTTAAGGTTATTTGAACTTCAAATTAAAACAAGAAAAAAAAAACAATTTGCTTACACATGTTCAAAAGCAGTGGGCAGAAGCCTAAACTTATTAACCCCCCCCCTTCTCCCTGCACTATGTTTAATGTCTATACATACATGCAGATATAAAGTATGTGTGTGTGTGTGTGTCTATCCCTCTTCCCTGAAATAACACCACTGCCTCCACAAATGGCAAGACTAATCCATTTAAAATACACACATTATCACAAAGAAAATGATATAAACCAAGGGTCCCAACAACAACAAACACAAAAAAGGACCAACTTACACTGAACATAAATGAATAGATCCACAGATGCACAGTGACAATTATATTGAACAATATCTTTCTAGCACTCTGAAATGCTATGAATGAAGAGGGCATTTACAAATCAAATCTATTATTATTATGTTTTCTTTGACAACTCTGTTGATAGCCATGAGTGAAAACATGTTGATATGTATTTGGAGTGAAATACATATTAGTGATATATAGATATATAGTGGTCTCACTGTTTATAGTACTGTTTGCACTGATGTGCAGTATTTTCACTGTTTATAGTACTGTTGAC
>JAPTHA010000027.1:13439313-13449629 GCA_029814585.1 Gymnapogon annona
TTTATGTAAGAGAGCATATCATTTTTAAAGTGGGTAAATGAAGGGATCTGTTTACTGTACTTGCATTTGTGAAGATATAATTTGGATTGTAGTATTAGTAAGTTAATAATAAAGAATCTGTCCTTTTCATGTTCCCTAAAAAAGCAAAATACAACATTTTCCCACTTTGTAAAAAGCATTAGTGCTCTCGTTCCGCAACCAAGGTGTGACGTTATGGTGACGTCACATGCATGTGACCTTCTCGCTGAGGGCATTGAAAAATGAGGCCGCATGTTTACAATAAACAAACATCAATGCCGCCAGAGGGATGTAGCCCTGGGGGAACGCCCACATCCACACTAGACGCTGTCACTCTGGGCGGAGGACTTTTGTGGGACGAAAGGTTTTTGTCCCACAAAAAACAAATTTGTGCGACAGATGGACAGATACTTCAGGTATCTTCGACGCGCAATTTATACGTCACAGTCTAAGTCACACTAACCGCATAACAGATGAATATGGACTGAAACCACTCAACATTAGTTTTTTTTATTTGTTGTCATAGCAATACATTTTGGGTTCACATTCACAGTTAGTTGTGCTTAAAAAATGGCAATTTTCCATCCTTTACTTCCGATGATATTTATTTTATGGATTGTTTGTAAACGATGTTGTAAACGCTAATATTTGGGGTAAATATCATATTCACTGTTGTAAATGGAAGAACGTCAAACCCTGCTTTAATGTGTTTTTGTGCGAATTCATCAATTGATTAAGTCATTTAGAGTTAGTAATGATTTGGACAAAAAAAATCCCAGAAAATTTTCTAATAATTTGGACAAAAAAATCCTACAAAATGTTCTTGTATATCAAAGTCCTTTCCGTTTTAAATATCTCATGCCTTGACCTTTAGTGCTCGTTTTGTTCAGTTTATTTTCGTTATTTGTTTTTTTAACAATCACATTTCTTTCATATTTTCATTAAAGTCAAAACGTCTTGATCTTAAATGTTGTTTACACAGTCGTATATTGTGTTCGTATGTATCAAACATGCTCATATGTGTAGAAGTTGGTGATGTCGGTGTCTTTAGTTTTTTTTTTTTTTTGAGGGACAAGTGCTGTGTTAGTGGGGATGAAACTTGCACCTACCAGATTGACCCCGAAAGTAAAATCCAATCCAAAAAGGAACATCTGGGCCTGTAAAAATCCAAGGTGGAGAGCTTTTTTTTTATTTGTCCGAGAACTTAATGACTCGTATTTGTCAAAAACTAAAAAAAAAAATAACCACAATCATTGGTGTCACTCTGATGCAATCATCATCATGTGTTTCATATCAGATCTGTGGTGAAGCCTGCATTAGTGTCTGCACTGCTCTAGAGATACCACTAGATGTCACTATATTCAACTGTGAAATACAATACTTATTGTTGAAAATGTGCGACATAAGCAACCTTTCACAGAGCAGGTTTCACCGTTTTACAAGGTCTTTTTTAAGTACCACGGTCATTCAGTCTACATCTAGTTTACATCTAGGACTCTTTGCACAACTGTACCTTTTGCTCCATTGTTATTTTAACTAAATTATATGTTTATACATATATAGTATGTTTATGTTTTTTTGTTTGTTTGCTGCTCCGTATGCCCTAAATTGCCCTTCGGGATAAATAAAGTCTTTTGAATTGAATATTTACATATTTGACAGTGTCCAAAACATTTCTCAAAAAAAACTTATCAGTGATAGCGTTAAAAGAATGATCTACATAATGGGAATAATCCACTGGTTTTAACTTATGCTTTCAAACCTCCTTAAACTGTAAATAGTCATTGTACAATAAAAGTGTTTCCTATAATGTATTTTTGCTTCATTTTACTACTGGAAGAGTTTGATCTGTTGTATTCTGTAAATTCAGATTCTCTGTCCTTTAAGGACTACATACCAACACACACACATGAACTGACAACAATAGGTTTCACTGGACAGTAATGGTAAAAGATGATACTCTGGGAAGTTAACAGTAAAGGTAGTCGTCCCAAGTACCTAAATTGCCTTAGTAGAACTATAAAGATGCATTAAAATTAAAATGAGTGCATCACCACATTAAATTAGTACATTGTACTCATCTACATCCCATCACTGCATGGTGAAATAAGTAAAACAATAAAAAAAAATTTATTTCAAAGATTTATTTGTGATGTGTTAAATAAGAGACCTAATTAAGACAAATGAATATCACAGTTCATTTTCAATCTTTTAAATGTGACTGAAGTTTTGGCCACAACCAACATCAAGCCAATAAAAATGTTGAGTTTTCTGAAGTTACCACTCCAGTTCATGTTATTATGGGGTACTCTTTATTCATCACTGCAGAAAGAGAGACTTAAGAAAACCAGTGATGGAAATATGGAAACAGATGTAGTAGACAAACGCTTTGGAAAGCCAGAGATTCTGCCAAAGGCTGATAAAAAGGGGAAATGAAGGTTGAATTAAAAAATATCTAGGCCTGCAGCGTCATTGTGAATCGGATGAAGAATCTTTCACATCTGTGCTTTCTGTTGCCTCGCTGACTTCGCTCAGCTCTTTGCTCTCTCCTCCGCTGTCTCTCTCGCTCTCTCTCTCCTGGTCTCCAGACCCGGATGGGCTTTGTCCAGACGGCGCCTCCTGACATACACGCACCCCAGGCTTTCTCAGCTGCGGGACATGTACACGAAAACACGATGTGATTAGAAACTGGCTCTGTGTGTGACTTCAGCTCAGCTACACGTGCTTTGTGGCCTCTGATGAACCAAATTCTGTCGATGGATGACAGATCCCGTCACCGTTACATGTTTCTAGCAAATAAATTGAGAGTAAAGACCAACCTCGTCAGCCATGTGTGCCAGGTCTCTTTTCATGGCATAGGCATCTTCCCCGTCTGCATAGTATTTAGGCTCTACTTCGCTGATCCTTTGATGAAGAAAAAAAACACACAATTAAACATTAGTTTTAGAAAGCATTAACAATCAATTCCCTTGTTTATTTCAAGAACGTGTTAAAAAAGTGCCATAATATATTGTGGGATATGGTATATATGTATATATACACACACACACACACACACATACTGTTTTTATTCTGTGTTGTATTTTCTATTTGTTTTTATTTTTTGTGTTATACAGTGTGTACTGCTACTGGAACAATAATTTCCCAGAGGAACTTCCCGAGGGATTAATAAGGATTAATAAACATCTCTCTCTATCTATCTATCTATCTATCTATCTATCTGATATGTAACATGTAAGCCAAAGTCCACACCAATAGAGGGCAGTAAAGTGTCAGCATTTCCAAAAAAAGAAGCGTGCAGATATGTTGTATTGTTCAAAGACCTACCTCACTCAGTGCTAAGTTCTGGCCATGTTTTTATAGTAAAAAACATATCTTCACCTTCTGGATTCTTTCACTCAGAAGCACAAATCAGCAATTATGCTGAAATGATGTAATGTTTGAAATATATCATCCGAAGTATTGACTGACAGAAACATTTTCATGATCATGACAATATAGACTTGTTCCCATTTTTACTACTTCTACAGATGCTTAGAGGATGACAGGGGGAGATTTGATATAAAAGCGTTGATGAGCACTGGTACTTTCAATGTGTTTTTGTATAAAATTATTCTCTTAAAATGTATTCTGAAATTTCGCCGAGTGGGACAAATAAAGGTATATCTAATCTAATCTAAGTCTACGGTAGCCCTAACCCTAAGCCTGGTACACCCTAAATTCCCAATTGTGCCATTTCATTGCATGACGTGTAGCAGGAAGCATTACTGTGGCTTCCACCATACACTATATCAAAATGTATCAAAATTTTTTATTTAAAAAAATTATACTTCAACAATTAGGGGAATGATTCAGATCGTTGGGCTTCAGAATTGTTATAAACTGAGAGAAACATGAATATTCTTGGTGTAAATTATTCACCTCCAAGTTGAGACCAGGAAGAGTTTAAGAGATTTTATGCCCTGTTTAATCAGAAGTATAATTATTCAAACAGTGCAATTTAATCACGAGCAGCAATTCCAAATGTCTCACTTGGGTAAAAATACTATACTTACTGAAATTTGAGTGTGTTTGAATACAGGTGCAGAGCTGCCCGGTTGCTGTAGGAGGAAGAGATTGAAGAACTGTTACATTCCTTATTATCAGAGGATAATGAATCACGCACAAATACTTAAATCTGGAGAACAATATATTAAAAGACATTACACTATCAAGTAACCGTGATGTAATTAAAGGCAGGGTCTGAGCACCTTTTGCGGACATGAAGCGAGACATATTTTGCATTGAAATTTTCTATCATGGCCCGGCTGGCCTGGTCCATCAGCTTCTGAGCCAAACCCAGTCGTCTGTGGGAGCGTTTCACTGCCTGGAATACAAAGAAAAACATCTCGACTATTTCTACATACTCTTTCGTTAACAGGCAGAAAATGTGAAGGACTGACATGGTACGTTTCTCACCAGGGATGTGATGTGTCCATGTGGTACATCGTCTGGATCCTCCTCCCTACAGAGTCAAGGAACAATAGAGATCCAATTATAAAGACTGATCAAACAGGGTGACATGTTTTAACAATGGCCATTTCTACTCACATCTTTGCTAGCACATATCCCACTATTTTTCCATTTTCGTCTTCTGCAATGTACGAGAGCTGAAAACAAAATCAGAGATTAAATGGACACTCATTCTTGGTATGAATCTGACTGACATATGCAATGGACTGTGTAGAAATGTAAAAAAAAAAAACATCAGTCAGCAGTTCAGTCACCTGAGGCCAGGATAGTCCGTGATAGAAATAATATTTCATCTGATAGTTCTCTGGAAGACACAGCAGGTTGCAGTGCTGCATATTCATAAGGTCTTCCGGCTGGGAATACAAGACAGGAACCAATGTCACACAAGTGCAAGAAACTATTTTCAACGGGCGATATTTGGTCAGCTAACGTGCACTAGCTAGCTTAGCTGTTAGCTCAGTTAAAAGAAACAGCATGGCATTCGACAGGGTTTCAGTAAACTTACCCTTGCGTTTCTAATGTTCATTTTGACAACTTTTCTTCTTTTCGGGATAGGGGAAACCGAAATCAAGCGCACCGATCAATCAATCAATTCATAATATTCAGACTATAACGTTAAATAGTCTTTCTCGTTAGCTTATTGGGTCGGGTTGCTAGGAAAGGAAGGAAGGGAGGCATGAACGTGCTACGACATATTATTTCCGGTATACGTTTTCTGCTGGACTTCAGAATAAAAGCATCAACCCTTCGATTTACCTACGTTAAATATATAAACGCTTTTATTTTCATATAAATAAGGCGTGTGCATGTTACAAGGCGGAAGTTGTATTTTCCACACTTTCTACCCGCTTCATCGGCGAACGTAAACGGACACCAAAGACCCTGGTTCGCACGTAACTGTCATAAGATCAGCTGCAAATAATTTTTGTAAGATATAAAGGGAATAACATAATAAAAATTTTCATGTTATAAGTGGATGTGTAAGACACACTTTAAATACGTGGTTTCCGACCTTAAGTTACAATATCCTTCACCTTATGCAAAACCAATTTTGCATTGAGCAGTAATACTATATATTAACGTCTCAATATTATAAACTTCAAGCACACGCACTTAAATGTGACATAAATAGTGCATACAAAAACAAATAAGTGAGATACTGTAAAGTGGCAACAATATTAGGCATTTTAAAATTATTTTTGATGACAGCATTAATTCCTTGCAACTCAATATTATTCAAACTATGATGCAACAGGTTCTATTATTGAAGCATGGGTAACGTGTAAATACACTGCCTAGAGGTATTGGTAATTTCCTATAACGACTCTAATTTCCCCTTGTAATAAAGGTAAATCTAATCTAATCTAATCTAATATTGCTCTGCTGTGCTTCATACACAGTCTTCTGTACGATAACAAATGAGCTATTCTGATTTCAGTGTTTTAAATGGTCTCTATACAGTCCTGGGGAGACTTCTTTGGAAGTATAGTCTTGTAGCTTCACAGTGCAAGAAACTGAACTACCAGGAAGGCCATCTATGTTCCATACCTTGACATAAAATCTCGTTAGAGAGAGAGAGAGAGATCAGAAATAATTGCGCTACAAAATATACAAACGCAATTATAACCCAAACAGATGAAATAAATAATAAAACCCCAAATCAAAAACAATATAAACATTTTAAAACATTCTAGGGAGGAAAATTAGTAATAACATAATAATTATCCTGTTTTTTTTCATTTTAATTCACAGGTGTCAAACATGTGGCCCGGGGGCCAAATCCGGCCCACCAAAGGGTCCAGTCTGGCCCTTCAGATGAATCTGTGCAATGCTGAAGTTACACTGAAGATATTAACAATAATATTCATTCAGGTTCCACATTCAGACCAATTCCATCTCATGTGATGTGGGTCAGACTAATAAAATACGAACACTCCATACCATACCATACTATAATGATATCCTACAAATACTCACAACTCCAAACATGATCATGTATTTAGAGTAAAACAAAGTAGTATCTAACAAAAAATGTTAATAAGCTGAACAAATATGAATGACCTGAAATGACTTAAAAGCAGTACACTTTTAACAATATTCTGCCTGTTATTAAATATTATGTCATTTATAATGTACAGTGCATGTGTAAATGTTAAACTGAAGCATAATATTGTTAAAATTACACTTATGTTTTCAGTTTGTTTGTATTTAGTCACATTGCTTTAAAGGACAGTTTTTAGATGTGAACATATACAATTTGACTTATTTCACTCAAAAAACATAGAGAAAAGTTGGAGTTGACATTATTTACATATTATTATGGTGTTATTTTACTGGTTCGGCCCACTTCAGATCAAATGTACCTGAATGTGGCCCCGGAATGAAATGAGTTTGACACCCCTGCTCTAAGTCAATGTTGATACTTGTAATTCATAATATAGTGTTATTGCTGCCTTTTCGATTTTTTTTATCAAAAAGAAAAATAAGGGATAATGTCAGAAGCTCATCAACCAGATGACATATAGTGGAAAATGTGTAGAGTATGCAGTTTGGCGTGACAGTGGCAGCAGGGATGTGAGTGAAGTTGGCTCAGCCACTTTCTTGAAATAATGAAAAATCAGTGCCAATGGTTAGTGCTTCGTTTGTGCTGTCATTCATTCCATTGTAATTTTTTTCTTCTTTTCTTCTTTTTCCTTTTTGTGTATGCTGTAAATTGCTAAAAATACATACTTGAATTGTTGCATACTTGATGCATACTTGAATTGTTGCATGACATGTAAATAAAAAGAAAAAAAGAGGTGTGAAATAAATCCTCCGGCAATTTGTTGCAGTTCAATAGGCTCCAAGTGTACTTCAGGTACACTGACATCCAATCAGCACAGCAACATGCAAATTCAACAGGTGTCACCAGGGAGGGACAAGAGAGGAAACGGATATTTTTAGTATAACCGTGTGCCTGTCGAATGTCTCCAGCATTTCAGTCAAGACAATGACCTGAATAGATCTTCAAAAAAAAAAAGATAGAGAGGGAGAGAAAGGTGAAAAGCTCTTCTTAAATCGTTGATCAGACGCCGTGGTGCGTTCAGGACTGATGGGGATAGTCGGAGAGTCAACTTGCTGCAGAATCTCCCTGACATTTCGAAGTCATGGGTGTGAAAAGTGACCATTCAATTCTGTGGACAAACGGGAAGGACTCGCGCCGTGGATGAAAGCGTCCTTTCCCACATGGAGACGGACCTCAGGCTGGAGTCAAGCCTGTGGATCGGTAATAAACGGTACCGGGCGATCCTGACGGGATGGCACTTCAACTGGACCGAGGTGGACAAGAAGAACCACAACAAGAAAACAAGTAGGTGTCACATTAAGAGTCAGGTAATAGTCCAAATCACGCAGGTTAAAGGCGCGGATCTGGACATATGGATGCACTTTTACGCACGCGGAAGGACCCGTTTTGAGTTACGGGAAACTAAGAAAACCGAAACAGGACTGGCAAGAAAGTACCCCGTCAGAAAGAACACCACAAACATCATCCCATATGTCATTCTGTCACCAAACGTGTCATTTTCACGAGGGAGGGAAGGTTTTAATTTCGCGAATAAACGTGAAGAACGAGTTGAACAGCACCGACATGAGACGCACCTCCACGAGATGTTTACAGAAAATACCGGAGGTGCACGACTCTCCAACGTGCACATGCACAGGGTTTAAAGTTGACGTAAGAGCTGCACCACAGCATCACACAATCCAAACAGATACAAAGACGAAGTTACGCACAAGTTAAAACGGACAGTTCTGATCTATTGTCTTTGTCGCTCAGACGTGTCGTGTGTGTGTGTGCTTGTGTGCGTGGGTTTTAATAATGTAGTGACACAACATTTTCCATCATACTGGGCAGCCCATCAAAAAAGAAAGGAAAAAAAAAAGTTTGTAATTGACGCTCAACAGTATGTGTGTCAACTTTACACAGAGAGGAATGGTGATGCACATTTGACTGTTTCAGTTCAGATTAAAATGGAGTTTGCTCCAAAAGTATATGACGCCCAAAAAAACCCAAACAAAATCCACTGATGTGTGGGTATCATATACTATGGATACAAAGAAACCTGACACACAACAGGGAAAGGGACAGCGGTGATTTGTTGTCACAACAGAACAGAAGACAAGGTCAGGTTTAATTCTTAAAACAATGCATTCTTGTGACCTTTTTTTTTTTTAATTAAAGACATGACATCACCAACACCACTGCCAAAACAGACAACACACCCTATAGACACACAAAAAATAAAGCACTACTCTCAATACAACCTGTCTCTGACGCATCTCTGACATGCTTGACACCTGTCCATCATCTGTCCTAATGCTTGCTGTGTCTTTGCTTGTGTTGTTAAGCATCAGTGCCGGTTGCTGAGGTGGTTGCCGTGGAGGAGGGCCGAGTGGAGATCCTGCCCCACAAGTCGGTCGAGGATTCAGACAAAGACTTCACAGGTGAGTCGTCCTATGTGAAGATTGCTGAGGAGTTGTTAACTAAATAACCTGTAGCCATGAGAGCTGCATCTGTCCTTCAGTGCAGAATTAAACAAACAAAAAAGGAGGGGAAAAAAAGGACATGAATAATTTACACACAGGCCCAGAGGACACTACGGCTTCATATTTACTCTAACACACGCCTGTCGTTACTCAAGTTACAATTTGATGGTAAATATTGTGGTTGTACGTGTCTGTCTGTCCTCCATTTGCAGTTTGCTATGTGAAGCGGAGCAGCAGTGGTGGTTCCTTTGGGTTGCTATGGAGACTAGGCCGGACCCAGTTTAGCTGCCCGAGTCGGGTCCTCAGAGACCAGTGGATCAAACACCTCAGAACTGCCCTCAAAACTCACAGTGAGGATGGACGCGGCGTTGCACTTCAGCGGCAATTTACTGGAGATGTACAGCATCATAAGTGATTCTACAGGGAGTCCCATGAGTCTCCGTACATGGGACGCACAATACATTCCATACATATATGGTTCTAACAAATTCTCTAATAAATCCAGGAGGACACGCATTGAAATGTGTTCCCGACAAAATGGCCATCACATAGAGCATAATATTTAAATAAAAATGGTTTATGTCAAGAAACGTTTATTCTTCCCCTGTATGGAGACTTATGGGACACCCTGTACAACATAGATGTACAGCATCTTGTATTTGGGCCATTGACGTGCAAGACCTTTTGGGATGTACATTTTTAAACACTAAAAATAAGGATATATTTGGCCATTGTTCAAACCTTATGGGTTTATTATATACAAGAATTATGCAAAAACCCAAATTAAGAGGATTTTTGTGTTTTTAAATGTGAATTAATAGGACGAAGCCTTAGAAAAAGTCACTTGGGGTGACTGGAATTTATTTTATCTCAAAATTGATCAATTTCTTTAACATTCATAATAGTTTAACAAGTATCAGTAATAATATAAACTGTTTACGAAGGACACGCTTGTGTACGTTTTCATTTTTTGTCAACCATGATTTTATAAATCTATTCTATAATGACAGCGTCTCCCTTGTTATTCAGTTTCAATGCATATTTTTAGTTTAAGAGCCGTACAATGAATTTAAAACGTCTACAGATAGTATCCACATAACCATAGTATACACTGATTAATATTGATTTAACATGTGTACAGATAGTATACACATAACCATAATATACTGTACACTGATTAATTTTGGAGGCAAAACTGATGGATATTGTGTTTTGATTTTAGCACAATTATTCCCAATCCTTGGTCACGACACATGATG
>JAPTHA010000027.1:13457629-13479594 GCA_029814585.1 Gymnapogon annona
ATACTATATGTATTTTAAATCAGTTTTATGGGTTTTAAACTATAAATGGGCATTTAAAACTGTATAACAAGGGAGACAGTCATTATAGAATACACTTATAAAATATGGATGACAAAAAATGAAAATGCACACAAGCCTGTCCTTAAACAATTTATTTAATTACTGATACTTGTTAAACTATTAGGAATGTTAAAGAAGGGTGACCATGGGTTAGTAATAATTGTACTAATTTCAAAACACAATATCCATCAGTTTTGACTCCAATATTAATCAGTGGTATAGTATGGTTATGTGAATACTATCTGTACACATTTTAAATCAGTTTTATGGGTTTTAAACTCGAAATGGGTATTGAAACTGCATAACAAGGGAGACACTGTTATTATAAACAAAAAATCATGGAAATTAAAAAGCACACAAGCATGTCCTTAAACAGTTTATTTAATTCTGATACTTGTTAAAGTATTAGAATGTTAAATAAACATACTGAAATAAGTTTCAGTCACCCCGGATGACCTTTTTTAAGGGTATTTCCTATTAATTCACCTTTAAAAAACACTAAAATCCTCGTGGGTTTTTACATACAAATGCTTGTGTACAATACATTCCAAAGGTTTGAACAGTGACCAAATATATCCTTATATTTAGTATTTAAAAATTGACCTCTTGAAAAGTCTTATCTGTCAGTGACCCATATATACAGAACTATAATGCAGGGACTTGCTGCTGTAAAATGACAGGACACTGGACAACACGAGTGGGTGAAAATGTCACAATGCAATTATTGTGAACAACATTGTAACTCCAACTCGAGTCCGTTTTCTTGACTGTAAATGAAAACACAAAAACGACTCATTCAAACAAACCTAAAGTGGCAAAAAAAGGACAAAAAGAAAACAACTCAAACATAAAACCTGTGGAGCAACTTTTCATTGAGTGTATTTTCATTTGGCCACAACACTTCAAATATGGTTAAGAGATTTTGCTCAGTTTTTTCCCCTCCTATTTCTGCAATGAGATCAACCCTAATCATGCACTTAAAATTTTGAACCATTTGTGATACAATTATTTCTAATATATTTCTGAATTTTGTTGTGCGGCCTTTTCAAAAACATCATCTTATAGAATCCATGTTGTCAGACTTGGTGTTGTAGTAAATACCATCTAAATTGAAACCAAGTCATGACCGACACAAGACCAAGTCCAAAAGTTATGAAAAACTGTTAAACAAATGGAGAACATGCACTAGGCGTTTTGTGATCTCCCTCCAACTTCAGTGTCGACTGATCTCAACATAAAAGCCTCTTTGTCTGCGTGATTAAAAATACACTTCACACAACCGAGGCCTTGACAACTTTGTCTTGAGACTAATGCCAAGTACTGCGGCACTATACATTCTATTTAAACTAAATTAACGTTAAGTCTAAGGACAAACACTGCGTACGTGACAGAGACATCAGATAGTGTTACTAAAGTTTAGTCGTACATGAGTGTTTCTATGAAACCTACTGTATTTAAGCTGATTGGATTTAGTGAATAGTTTGCAGTTCAGTGTCTTAATGCCAGTCTTGAGTCTTCATCTGGTGGTGTTGAGACACTGCTAAACTCTTCAGAATCTTCCAGTTTTGTGCAAAAAGTGAGGTGAAACACAATGAGATGTTCCACTTTGCTGTTCTGTAAGATAGAATGAGTTCAGTATGTGGAACTTTATGGAATATCCATGGGGCCACATTCCCACTGGAAACTTGGAAACTCAAACTGTCAAAGTATGTGAAGACAGAAATTCTGTGACAATCACTAAGAAATGTATTGATAGAAAATGGAAATTAGACTCCACCCCCCTTCCAATCAAGATGTGGTTGAAGAAGTCAACAGTTGTGTGAACCTGGAGAAAATAACCTACTGGATGAAAAAAAGAAGGATGTACTACAAGATATGGAACCAACTATAAACTACATGGAAAATTTACCAGCACACCACATTGGTTCAGCTCTTTATACCCGAGTAGGGCTTGTAGAACTTAGTAGGTGGTCAGAGGTCAACATGTCTCTCTGTGACTAATGCGGTTCACTTTATTTATGGTTCCGTTTTGCTGACTCTGATCCTGTCATTGTGGGTCGAGTGTTGACTTGTGTATGAATGTAACTGTAATATTATTATTACAATATATATATATTACCTAATTAAAAAAATCACAAAAAAATATTTTTTTAAAAAGACATTGAATTAAATACAACTGTGTGCCATGTTAATGATTGGATCATTTTACACATGACTACTTAGTTAAATTACTTACCAAATGTGTAAATAACAATTAATACTATAATAATAAGAATAATTAATAAAAAATTTTTTGTTCTTTGTCTTCATGCCTTTGTCTATTTTCTGGAATTGGGGAAAACTGACCACGTTTTAACTCATTGATGCAGAAACAGAAAAAAATACAGATGGGTTGACACACTATTAGACACTGTTGTTTTAAATGGGTGGGTGGTGTGTGTGTGTGTGTGTGTGTGTGTAAGGGGAGAGGGGGGGCAAAGTTAACGAAACTGTGAGACTCTGGCAAAGGACATATCTTTTCTGGCAGCGGGTTGTAACAGGATTCCCTCTCTTCTCTCAGGGTTCACGGCCAGTTGGTGCGCCTGTACGCTCGGGGCATCGAGGACAGAACGGCCATGCAGGACTGCACAGAGACGGACAAGAATGAAAGGAGCCGCATCCTCCACAGGTGATGGCCGCAGTGTGTGAAACGCACTGTGTAACGTTACTGCAGTCTGTCAGTCAGAACCAAGGACTTCCTAATATTTCAGGCACTGGTTTTATTATTATAGCAGTGATGTATTTATTCTTGAAAAAAAAATCGTAAATATTTATAATGTTGCCCATGACGAGTGTAACCCAGATTTTTCTGTGCCTCGAGGCGACTTGCTGTTTTGTATGTTTTATATATATATAATAATAATAAATTTAATTTGTTGGGCGCCTTTCAGGGCACTCATATACAGTATATACATATTCGTTTGAGTGCGGTAAAGTCATGACATGTCAACCGATTCAATAGAAAATTCATCTTTATACAATAAAATGTTGGTTTGACCTGATTGCGTCATGCTTTATTGTTGTGTAACAGTGATATTACAGTACGTGGGACTGAATTTAGCAGCTGTAACTTCCTTCCACATACGGATTCTGCACTAAAGCTACCTCTACCTACCTACAGCTACCCCTTATCTTTTACACTTCATACTTTAACTCTTGTAATTCCATTTAATAGCTATGTCTTACTTATTTTATTTCGCATGCCTTTATTTCTATTTAGTGTGCTGCATTTTACTGATTTGATGCAGGTAGAAAAACGCATTTCACAGCACTTTGTACAATGTGTAACTGTGCAAGTGACAAATAAAGCTCATTTTACCTTAAACCAACTAAATCTAACATTTACAAATTGGGTCAACTAGACTGAGTTTCATACACCAGGAGGCAACACTCCCAACCCACAATGGGAGTGTTGGGTACACAAAACAGAGACAAGGTGTCCTAGTCCTGCACAAACTGATGAAGCCACCGTGGATAAGAGGTGAAACGTCTACTAAGACAAAACTCAGTCGAGTTGACCTGATGCAATGGCCTCGAGATGCCTTTGACCTGGACCAATGAGAATTCACAAAATGATCCTTGATTTTAGTGGCGTACTACACGCGGGGAAATGTCTCAATATCAGAGATGCTGTTAATGAGGAAACGAAACGTCACGTGGAAGAACAAAGAGTATAACCCAAGAGGAGTTGTTTAAACCCGTGTTCCTTCTGCTCCGTCCGGCCCGTAGCTCTCCATGTTTTTTCTTCTACTACTCTATCACCTTTGTGTGTGTGTGTTCAGACGAGACTCCCAGTCAGACTGTGCACCTGTGAAGAAGCAAATACAGGTGACAACGACACTAATCAGTCTACTGTAGAACAAGTCATGTGGACTTTAATGAAATAAAAAAAGGGACATCTAAATGTCTCTTCCGAATGGTTCTTTGATGTATGGTGCTTTGAATGTTGACTGTTCTTACCTGCCTTAGGACAAAGGATGAAAAATAGCTCCTGTGCTAATCCCAGCATATTTACATTGATGCTCTATGCAGACATGTTGATTAATGTGCATTGTCCCAATTCCAATAAATACATTTAAAAAAAGGTAATAGAAAAGTCAGGTCATGCGTTGTTAGAGACAGACCAGTGTTATGAATAATTGTGGATAGTTATTGGATTGATCTTACCTGGAGGTCATCCTCACATCCAGAAGGACATTGACTGACTGGTTTTACACAAGTAAGCCCAGTATAAATATGACTTATGTTACTGTTTTGGTCTTGGCCGTCATGGTGGCTCAGTGCTGACTGTGAACACTAGCCTGCTGACGGCAAAGAACACAGCATATTCAACATTCAAGTGAGCAGAGGTAATATTTCTACACCTGCACAACCAGTGATGAATACCGTGGTGCTATTTAAGGCGTAGTCATAGAAGTGCAATACCACCGTGTTAAATGTGAATAAGTACAGTGCAGACAAACAAGTGAACGACAATTTATTTTGATTTCAAACTCACAGGTGAAAGTTCAGAATCAGAATAATGTGTTAAAGTTCTATATGTGATTGAGGTTTAAAGGTGATTTTTTTTTTCATGCACCAAACATCGAACAGTGAGACAGCAGCAAAAAAAAAAAAAAGACTTTATTGGTTGTAAACATGCCTACAGTGTTCATGCGAGTGTGTGTGCAACAGAGAGCGTCATGTGTGGGGCTTCACCCACTTGTATGTTCCCTCATAGCGAAATCCCACCCGTTTCACCAGCTCATCAGCCTCGCGTGGACCACGGCTGTGGACACAAGGACAAGGACCATCAACCATCTGTATTTGTCTGTACAGATATTTCAGTGCGTATGACAACAGGTCCAATACACTAATCATTAAGATAAAAGATTATGATGAGAAGGTGATCCAGTGTGGTGATTAAAAAAAAAAAAAAATCTAGATCCTTAGATCCAAAGAAATCCATATCTTAATTCTTATTTATTCCGATGTAACAGATGACCTGTTTTTGTTGATGGTTTGATTTTGTTTGTGGTTTTTAAAATGTTTTAATTTTATTGTATTACTTTTTAAAAATTAATTACATTTCATTTATTTCTTTATTTTGTTTTTATGTTTGAGTGTTTGTGTTTTGTTAGTAAACAGTTCAATAAAAATATTGTGGAAAAAAAATTAAAAGGTGTATGAAATGTATATAGTAAACTCCGTAAATATTCCGTTTTACCTTCCATATGTGTACGGTATGGGACGTGTCTTCTGTTCCTCTATTTGGTGGAGGAGTGGGGTGAAGATCCTCCACGCTTCCCGCAATTCATCACTGGGACAGGAAGAGTTCATGTAAAAACAAAACAAAATAAAACAAAACACTTTAATACATCAAAAGTGTACAAAATTGGCAGGATGGTAAATGTTACTGCTAACCTGCGAACAAAGTGCATCTGATTTCCACAGAAGACATCAAGTATCAGCCTCTCATAAGCGTCTGGTAGTTTCACATTCTGGAGGATAAGATGTCAGTGCTTTAACAATAGTGCACAGTACACCGTGAGAGTGCGCACTGAGTATCGTTGCCAGGCGTGGACTGCATTAAAACATGAACCATTAACTAGTGTCGCTGCCCTTTGTTGAACGTTACCAACACTGCCCCAGTCTGTAAAGTGAAGAGTCAAAGGAACCGACATGCTGGACTAAACCTCATCGGTCCATATTTTGTAACAGAAAAGTGGTTCATCTATCCACATGTGGCAGATTCCTCTGGTTTCTACAGATCAATGGGACACTCAAAAGTATGGAACACCTTGTATCTGCTCCTGTAAGTGAGGTCCAGCTCCGTCTCTTCGGGACTAAAATAGACCCCGGGCCTCTTGGTCATCATCTTCAGGTAAATGGCCTCGTTGGGCTGAACCCGCACCACCAGCTCGTTCCTCTTACAGCGTTCACCAAAGATGTCGCCTGGTACATCGGTGAACTGCAGGCGTACTTCAGCCTTTCGCTCATTCAGAGCTTTACCGCAACGCAGAATGAAAGGAACGCCTGAGGAATGGTGGGGAAAGAAAAAGAGAAAGCGGGAGAGAGCTGTCAAATATACCAAAGGTTGGAGGAAGTCAACCCCTGGAGAAAAGAACCTCTTGGATGCAAAAAAGAAGTAGGATGTTTTATAAGATATGTCAACCATTCTTAAACTACATGGAAAATTTACTGGCACACCACATTGGTTCAGCTCTATATATGAGCAGAGCTTGTGGGACTCAGGAGGTGTGAGGTTAAAATATGTCTCTACAGGACTCATGCGGTTCACTTATTTATGTGGGTTTTTTTTATCGTCTTTTGTCTCTGATCCAGTCATTGTGGGTTGTGGCTTGTCATGTATAAATGTAAATATAATATCGACTTAGGAGGTCAGAGGACAACATATGCGTCTCTGACTCACTTATTTCTGCATTTTTTTGTCCTCTACTTATGTTAGTTTTTTTGTTTTGTCTGTTGTCTCTGATCCTGTCAATATGGGTCTTGTAGTGTGCACGTGACTAATACTTTCTAATGAAAAATCTAAATATAATCTTTTTAAAAATATATAAATGAACTCTTAATGAATGGTGGGGACAGAAAAAGAGCGAAAGCAGTCAAAAATCCAGAGGATGGAGGAAGTCTAACTTCTTGTCTAATAAACCGTCTCAAGTTTAGAGTCTTACATGTATTAGAACAAGATCAGTGAGAACAAACAATACGTGTGTGTGTCAATGTAAGTAAGAAGTATTACTATGCTCATTTTGTGAAGTGTCAAGTCACGGGTAATAAAGTTCAAAGTTGACTCTATTCAAGCGTCTCAGTTTCGAGTCCGCAATAGAAGAAGAAGCAGTGAAGAACAAGGAAGAGTTAAGACGTCTCACCGTCCCATCTTTCATTACGGACATAGAGCACTGCTGTTGCAAAAGTCGGCGTGCAGGATCCCTCTGGAACGGTGGGGTCGTCGAGGTAACCCAGCTTGGCGTGGCCCTCCCCATCAGGGGCCCCCACATACTGGCCGAGCACCACATCTGACACAGTGACAGGAGCAACGCACTTCAACACCTTCACCTGAAATGAGCAGGATGACTGGACTGCAATGACCACTATTGGAGAATAAATCCAGACTTTGTTTTTTTAACGAACCCATAGTTTGCGTTACCTTCTCATCCCTCACATCATCAGGGTTGGTGGAGGTAGGCTTCTCCATGGCAACCAAGCAGAGCATCTGAAGCAAATGGTTCTGCATGACATCTCTTCAAGAAGAAAGTAACAAATCAGGGAAAGGCAACATCTCATTTGGATCATCCCTCATGAGTTCAGTGTAAATACATTCAGATTGTTATTCCTGAAATTGGAATCTACTTAATTTTAAATTAGTTACTAATACTGAACCTGAGTTCAGTATCAATTTACTGATCAATAAACTTGATTGATATTGTTTGACAGCACAAATAAAGTGGCACTATATGGTAGTTTAATACCATCTCTCACCTAATTATACCAAAATCATCAAAGTAGCCTCCACGGCCCTGGGTACCAAACGGCTCCTTGAAGGTCAGGACTACACAGGCCACACTGGTCCGGTTCCATATAGGTCCAAAGATCCGATTTCCAAACCTGGCAGTAAGAAAACAAAAGACAACCAAACGCTTGCATCAAGTGTCTCAGGGAGGAACACTGTGCACAACAAGCACAACCTGTACCTGAGAACCATGAGGTTCTGGACCATTTCCTTTCCCAGGTAATGGTCTATGCGGTAGATCTGGTCCTCTGTGAACAGGGAGGAGAGGTGGACCGACAGCTTCTGTGAGGTCAGGAGGTCACGACCAAAAGGCTTCTCAACAATGACCCGGTTCCAGCCTCTGTGACCAACACACAGCATGTGATCAGTCAGAAGACACGGCTGGCTGTATATGTGGTTAAAAATCATCAAACACTGACCTCTGGCTCATGCAGTGGCCTCTGATGTTTCTAGTGACATCATGGTAGACGGTGGGCGGCAGGGCCAGGTAGAAGAGTCGGTTGGCGTCGGCTCCACCAGGAAGAGATGACAAGTGAGCGTTGAGCCGACTGAATGAGCTGCCGTCATCATACCTGCCACTCAGGTAGGAGTTCTTACTGAAGAAAGTGGAAAGACACTTACTGTCTTCCTCAGTCACCTTTGGAAAACACAGAGAACAAACTACATGATGACACGCACCAAACCATACTCTTACTTTAATAATACTCAAAAACTTTTATAGTATAGTATTGTCTTGTATTTTTTCATAATATAATATCTATTACAATCAGATACCCATTAAAAAGTCTTATTTTGTCCACTACCTTCATATGAGGAAGACATGCTGTCTTGAGGTCCTGTAGGGTCAGGTTGGACCGAGCAAAACCCACAAAATAGGTTTCATCTGGGAGCAGACCATCTCTGAATAACCACCTAGAAAAAGCGAAGAAAAAGAAAAGAGATTCAGTCACAAGCAGCGGTCAGGACATTGGGCCAGAGTTAAACCCTGCAATACTTTATGCACCTAACCAACTTAAAAAAAGCTTTGACTCTCTTCAGTATTATTTACTCACCAGTGTTGACTGTTCAGTATTATTTACTCACCACAGTGTTGGATAGATCTTCTTTTTGGCCAGATCCCCCTATGCAAACAATAAAAATAAAGCCAAAAGATTAGTAGTCGTCTCCACCCCGTAACAAGTGTGGCTCAAATCAATGAAAAGTCCGAAGAGCATGTCAACTTAAGAGTGACTGGTGAACCAGATCAGATGAGGTTTGTCAATATTACCATTAAGTTTTTTGTGCCTCGCTTACTATATATATATATATATATATATATATATATAAAACCATTTGGCTTCAATATTATCTCATCCTTAAACTGTTAACAAAGAAAAGGTACAGGCAGCACATTTCAGTCAACATGTGCTCACTCTGTCAACTGTGCTCATTCACTGACGGCACCACATTATCTGGTTCAGCGTTGCCATGTGAGGCTTTGTGAGTCTCTTCACATTAAAAACCTCCAGTTAAACGGTTTTCTTTTCCTTCAATGTTAGAGAAGTGAAAAAAACAATGTGAAACAGTTAAGGTTTTTTTGAGGTTGGTGTATAACACTTCAAAAATGCGGTGGTCATTTGGGAGCTGCAGGAATGATTTAAAGTAGACAGCTGAAACTCATGTCATTCAGACTTTGTACTCACTGAGGCTCCCAGGATGATGAAGGTGTGTGCGTTGGAGTGACTGGAAGACAGGTCTCCATAGAGCTCCCTCCTGAGCTGTCCAAACACTTCAGAACGATTCAAAGCCTCGGTGCTCATCCTCTGGGCTGCCTGCTCTCAGTCTGACCCTCTTCCCTGGTTTTCTTGGGTTTAAATAACACACAGTATGTTGAAATTTCAACTGTCATCATTGCATAGCAGAAAACTCCAGCAACGTCACACTGCCACCTACTGTTACAGAGACACACTGCCCATAATGCTGAGACTTCCTCATGGGAGTGCAAGGTACAGCACATTGGATCTGTTCCACATGTTCAGACAACTGCACGCATGAAGTAAAACCTCTACATTCCTAAAGATCAGGTTTGGCAACATGACGAAACATTTTTTCTTTCTTCCATTCACATTGGCTCGTGTGTCACGTCAAAGCCGACAAGGTGGAAACTGGCCGGAACATTCCTCGTATCTAAACCACTCCTTAGATAAATGTTGCGCAAACATTAACTAGTACCTCTGACTGTCAAAATGTTATTGCGTTGCTGTTGTTCAGGGTTTTTTTTTTTTTTTTTTTTTTAAATCAGACCAGAAAGCCTGCAACATTATCGCAGAGCTAAACAATGATTAAATGCTGCCACGCTGACATTTAAAAGGCAATTGAAGCATCAAACAGAAACGGTTATCTGTACAGGAAAAGACACTTGAGAAATCATTACTCATCACGAATAGTCTCTTAAATAATTTACTTGACACCATATTTTTATTAAAAAAAAAACATCTTGCTTTTTTTTTAAAGACTTGCTCATATTTTGCCATTTAAACATCAGTTGTCACACATAAAGTCACTTGTTGGCGATTTTTCCAAACTGGAGTGTAAATGCATTTAATTATTGCAAATCCCAGCCTTTGCCTCATGATCAAAGCTGCCGCTCCCCCCCATGTCAACGGTGTGCTTTGTAGGAGGATGCCCCCACCACCTTCAGTTATACGAGTTCCATCATAAATAAATTTAAAACGACTTAAGGCCAACCGGAGTTTCATCAGATGTGACCGTCTTGACCTTTTCCCCTCAGTTTTTCACCGTCTGCTCAGAACGGCGAAAGGACCCCCAAGCTCCACAGTATGGAATCTCTCTGGACCAGTGATCATCCGACCCATCGTGGGGAGTCAAACTGAGGCGCCACAGGTCATGTCATTGGCAGTCAGGGAGGTCAGCTGAAGGTCCAGTGCTGGAAGAGGTCAGCGGCATTGCACTGGTCCATCGTAATCTGGCCTCCTTTCAGCTGTAAACACCTACCACTGCTGGGATTCTTTAGAAGATTTTCCTGGACAGACAAACAAAACAAAAAAAATCAGAGAAAGTGTGTGTAATCAGAGACATCAACAGTGCATGTATTGAATGTTGACTCAACAGGATCAGATACAATCAAAATATTTAAACACCCAGCCTGAAAATGTCCTCAAAGGGACACACCTAAGCAAACCGGTCTGTTGGACAATTACTGCAGTGATCTGTGAAAGAGTAGTCAGAGGAGTGTGTGAGGACATTTTCACATAGGGTTTCGGTACAAGAATCTAAACCTGAACCCCATTGAGATGCAGTGTTCCAGCTCCCCCACAATCAATACAAAGCCTCTGCTAAAACTTAGGGGAATTATGGTCTTCAAAACACTTCATATGCATTGCGTGCACAGAATACCCCAATGACTGTGTTCTGTACTCAAAACACACATCACCTGCTAAATGAACCATCTAATTTGGCGGTATTTTAACTACATGAATTTCCCAGCTTTCCCTCAGACATTTCTATGGCATTCCTGCACAGCATTGCTGGTAGAAAAAAAGAAATTTAAGCGCCACTCTGCAATATCTACAAATACACCTGCAGGGAGTGTTGAGCTCAGACACTAAACATATATCCCACTGCAGGAAGAAAATACAGTCAAACCTCAGTACTCGAACCAAAAATTTTAATATTTACCAACCTGGGTGCCGAACAAAATCCTGGAGCTCAAACTCAGCTCTACTCGACCCCCCGACTGCTTTACTCAGCCACCTGATGATACCAAAGTGACTGTTCGCACGTTGACTTGTGTGTATGCGTTGTTTGTTGCCTTATTTTTTACTTTGTTATTTCCACTGGGCCATTATAATGTCTCTGAAGAAAAACAAGTGACATTGGGGGCTAGAGCTGAACGATCTATCGTTTTAGACCGAAAATCACGATTTCAGCCAACACAATTTTCGGATAGTCGAAACCGTCGGTTTTTTTACATTTCTCACACGGTAGTCTGAGTGGTGACTCTGTGTCAGCTACCAAACAAGAAGCTCTATGCTGCGCGTGGACAGGTCACGTGTTCTACACTCCCATTAGTGTCGCTGCTCATTCAACTTCAGACATGGCAAAAGCGGATCCGAGGGATTTGACTGCGCAATTCGCCTCTTCCTGGTCCAGTCAGCCCTTCCTGGTCCAGTCAGCCACTGGTGAATTACATGCGCGCGATTTGTCTCATGATTACAGTAGACAGCTCTTGTTTCTGTTGCGGTTCGCAACAGCTGCAACAGAAACAAAATGAGATGAATAAATGAGTTTTAATTCTACTTGGTACTTGGTACGGGATCAGATTATGTCGCGTTATTGAGCCAATCCAGTTTTTTGTCATGGTTCTTCTCAAACTGAAAGTTTCTTCTGAACTATGCTGTGTTTTACGGAACACCTACAAACACAATGTAAAGATACTTTCTGTTTTCATTTAAAAATAAAAGTACTTCCCAAAATAATTTAAAAGAAGTTTTCTCTTAATTTTTCCAATAAATACCCCGTGGAACTGGCTTGTATGGGTTTAGTACTTCGTGTAGTACCAGCACACAAAATATGAAGTACTTTTACTGTATACTTTTGGAGTAATTGTACTGCAAAATCACCTTCAGGCAACAAAACTCTTTTTTTTTTTGTCCAAGACTGTGCAAGATGCAAAATTAAAAAATTAATACCAAAAAATCCCAATGAGTAGTTTATGAAAATGGCTTGGATTGTATTAGTATTATTTAGTAATTATTTTGTTGCTGCTGGGCTAGTACCTGATATTTTGTAGATGGGAAACGGAAAATAAGCAGCTGACTTAAGAAAGAGGCTCTCTTTTTATTTTTATAATTTTGAGTTATTATGACTGTTGTTCCTCAGGCTCCAAATGTTAATAAACAGTCCTGCATTTACTTTAGTTTTCATTCTTGCATTAGCTTTATTGAATTTATTGTTTGAATTAATTTGCACCTGCCTTCGCCCTATGTGGCTGGGATAGGCTCCAGCGACCCCCGCGACCCTGCAAAGGATTCAGCGGCTTGGAGAATGAATGAATGAATGAATTTGCACTGAAACTTAGTAAAACAAAAAAAATCGTGGTTGAAATCGAAATATCTGCCAGAAAAATCGCAATACAACTCTTTTCTGGAAATCGTTCAGCCCTACTGGTGGCGGTGTGACACGTAAAACTGTGCACACCACTATCGAATCCAAGAAGGAACTAATACAAATGGACATTATAAAAGTGATGTGGCGCAAGGAGTGAGGGCGATTCCCAAACAACGGAATCACCAAAAGGGAAGAAAAAAATTACATTGGTTATATTTTATTATATGTTACTATTATTTACATACAATTCGTTGTTACTTTATTTCTGTCTAATTTGATGTATAAATAATGTTAGGATTATCAAACAGGAAGCAATTTCACACTCAAGAACGAATTAAATGCTATTTCTATTATTTCAAATGAGGAACATTAATTCGGTACTCGACCAATTCCGTGTTCAGCCAGGCTTCTCGAACGAATTATGGTCCAGCACCGAGGTTTGACTGTATGTCAAATATGAGGAGACTGACTGAATTATTATTTACTGATATGGCTTGAATATTTACTCATTCGTCTTCTGACCTGCTTTATCGTCAAGATGAGTGATTTAGATTAACCTATTGACCTGTTAGCACACGTCTTTGGATGGAAGCAGTCCAGGGAAATCCCACACAAACACGGGGGAGAACCCGCAGAGTCCTAGTGAACACTGTGTTAACCACATGGCTGTATTAAGACTTGGTTAATG
Organism: Gymnapogon annona; assembly: GCA_029814585.1. Classification (NCBI taxonomy): domain Eukaryota; kingdom Metazoa; phylum Chordata; class Actinopteri; order Kurtiformes; family Apogonidae; genus Gymnapogon; species Gymnapogon annona. Next base: position 13,471,039 of record JAPTHA010000027.1, read on the forward strand.
AGTCATTCAGCGCTGCTCACCGCTGTAAAGACCCATTCCTGTCCAGGGGACACAGCGGTACCTTTGCCTTTCAACTGGCAAATCTCAATCTTTACTGGCTCTGGATGTGGTGTGGCGTGTAAACACAGCTGCTTTCCGATGTTGTGGCGTAGCTCCTTATGTGATGTGTATTCAAAATACTAGGAAAGAAAACCCATCTCATTATTCAGTCCAGTGCCAGGACAAACATCAAATTATCTTCATTTTTGTAGTGTTAAGAGTACATACCTGGTTCCCTCCCATGTTATGACACTGGTACATGATCAGAGGTTTACCCCCCTGGTTGTTCTCCCCGACATCCAGGCAGGTCTGAGACCCTGAATTTCTTATCTAGTGCAAATAGACACACAATGACGCTGTTACAACAATGCAACATGTGCTCCGTGTTTTACAGACGACACAGAATACAGGGTGATGTGACTCACTGCTCCAAATTTTTCGGGAGTGAAGTCGGGCACAAATGCTTCTGGATAGACCGTGTTTAGGTACCATGTGAAGTTTTTGCAGTGCAGCCTCTCTCTCAGTTTCAAACGATCTGATATGTCCCCAAACTGGTTCTGAAAGAACAGAAGGACAATTTTATGATGCAATAGAATTACCACACACAAAAAATGTGGAGGGTGACAATGGAAACTGTGTTTTTCTCAGACGATATTTTATATAATAACAATAAAAAAAAACACAAACACTAACCTGACTAGCCATAACTGCTGCATTTTTGTTGCGACGGTAGAAGATTTTCTTGTAGTCATCCATCCATACTTCAGCGAGACGCACCTGGTTGCGTGTAATAACCTCTGTACCTTTGGGGAAAGTGTGAGGACTCTTGGTGCGGAAGACATGTCCCACCACAGAACAGGGGATGATCTCCAGCTGTCCTCCACACTGCCACACCTGCGAGTCACAAAACAACCTTTAAAACTTGAACGAAACTATAACGAGCAGACTAACGAGATGTACAAGACTGACCCTGAATGACATTTCCACATTCTCACCACCCCAGATCTCCATCTTGTCATCATAGGTCCCAATGTGCTCAAAGTACTTCTTTGTGATTGAGAAGAGACCTCCGGCAAAAGTTGGAGTTCTGAAAGTTTCACAAAAATGTTTATAGCACAATGAATCACGTTCCATGATAAATAATCACGGCCTCACTTACTTTACAGGGTAGGTTTCATCCTGGCGCAGCTTCTTTGCATATTCTGGAATGGGCTCCCAGCCAAATGTTAGGCTCCAGTCAAAGTTACCACGGTTGTAGGCTCGGTTGGTGGCCAGAGGCTTACTGAAGCGAAATGTATTCAGGTCGATAGAGCTGATTTCTGGACTGACCACAGCAGTGGGTTCTTCAACAATTCGGGTCAACAGTGGTTCCAACCATCCATGGAAACACTCACCTGGATGAAAACAAGGAGAAGACAGGGCTGCCATGGTAAGAAAAATAAAATACAAATCTAGGATTCTGTTGGGTTTCTATTACAACTAATGCAAGAGTCTGATTAGATCAGCAAGATATGTAAAGCGCTGTGGGATAACTGTTGTTATAAGTTGGGTCTATATACATAAACTTTGTTTTGATTTGAATACATACTTAACCTAAGTAAATGGTCAGTTGTGGTAGAAAACAATTATTGCAGTCAGAACATAAAAAACATTTTAGAAATTTGGAAAATATTTAAAATCAAACAAATTAAACAAAATGTGCCAATGCAATGTAATGATAATTATCACATTTTTTTAACTCTTGGGGAATTCAAGACCGTCATTAAAGACAGAGAAATGAGGTTAACTGGCTCTTGTAATTGCACTGTATAATGATGTAACCCCTCTCTTGTTTTCTGTAGTGTTTGACTGTGATCGTATTTTGTTTGTGTCTTTGCTGTAACCAGTTTTGTGCTGCCGTCTTGGCCAGGTCGCTCTTGAAAAAGAGGTTTTAATCTCAATGAGTTTTTTACCTGGTTAAATAAAGGATACTACAACTACTACTACTACAAAAATTCAGCATGTCTGAGTCAGCATGTCTTTATAGTAGTAGTACTGCAACATTAACTAATAAAATACTGAGCAACTATTTAAATATCAACTGAATATAACTGCAGCTGCTATTTTCATTCTTCTGGTCTTTTTGTTTATTCTTTACGTCTAAACTAAATATTTTTGGATTCTGGGCTAAATCTGACATTTGAGGGCACTGTCCTGGGCTTTGGAAAGCGATCTTGGGACACTGTAAATAAACACTTATCAGAATGAAAATAATTATTAGTTGTAGCCCCAATACTAAGTAAGGATGTGTAGCCACTGGATTAAAGTATTTTGACCCCTGACTTGTGTCCTCTCATTATGATAGTATCCTGCGTATTAAAGTGGCAGAGCCAGTGATGCAGCGAGACATTCGCCGCTGCATGAACAGATAACTGAAGTGTGTGAGGGGCTTCTTCTTACAATGCGCATCAAGGAAGGTGAGCACCTCGCCCTGAGCGATGCTGGCACCCAGCAGCCGAGCGGTGATGAGGCCCTTTCTCTCCAACTGTCGCACCACACGGACAATCTTCAGCTGACTCACAAACTCCTCCAGCTGTCTCTTGAGGTGTTCTACAAGAGAGGACAGACCAGTGAACAGGTAACTTCAAAACAAAAGTCTCTAAGTGGTGCAGTTCAGATGCATCACAGTTATAACTAAAGGTAGATCTTAACCCCAGAACAGAAGGTTACTTCCGGAGTTTGATATGACTAACTTCGCTGGTAAAACACAACAAGTCATTCAAGTATTTTAATAATTTCAGAATAACAAATCCTGTTAAACCACAGAAGGTGAATAGTGTACATTTTGGAGAACCTTAATGATTAAAGAGAAAGTCCAACATTCCCGTCCAACACCATGGCCATCAGCTGCGTTATGGTCAGTTGTTATATTCTACATTCAAGCAATTTCAGTCAATAATATATTTGGACATAGCTCAGTATTTTCATAGCTGTATTCGATAACCATAACAGTACATTTTTCCTCAGTAACTATGGTAAAATGCAGTAATTACATCCATTTGATGATGTGCCACTGCATTTTACAGTATGTGACTAATTATTCCCCAGGAGTGATGTGGACATCAGTTCAGTGTTGGTAGTGACTACAGACAGACAGATGTACACACACCTTTGGCCTCAGCCATCAGTAATGCTGGGTGTGTTCAGGCACAATTGGCCAGTGACTGAAATGTAAACAGCGAAGATTATAAGATGCAATTGTTCAAATGCCCCACAGTCACAGACAAACCAACAGCCACTCCCAGATGCAGCATAGTGGAAACACTGCTGGTAAATTCAGACAAACAGCCGTTCAGAGTGTGCTTACAACCACAAAGTTTCTGTCTGACTGAATCCACAAACCACGTCTGAAACTTGTGAAGGATGCTGCACTGGCTGCAAAAAGAGGAACTAGCATACTGAGGGTACACACACAGTATGTTTTAGACATAACCAGTGCATATATTAAGCTCTTTGACTTGCTCAATGAAAAATATTTCACACAAATGCTAACGATGATACACATAGCAGCGTGCATAACATTTACATAAGCACCTTATATGCAGCAAATGGAGAGTTAAATATGGACATTAAGAGACCATATTTACACATTACGAAACTTTTGGCGCAACAACTGACACGATGTAAGGCGAAAAACAAGCTTCAACAATTATACCAATTGATTTGCATATTAGTTTTTTGAGTATAAGGGGGTTAGCAAACATGACGTGGTTTAACCATCTTTCCTACTTTACAGAGCCCACGTAATTATATTGTACTTCACTGTTGGTTTATTATGGGTACCACTTTATTAATAGGAAGTATTTAACATACGGAGTATAAAACACCGTGTTATGGGAAAAACATGCTGCAAAGCCCTTGTACTTCAGACACACTGCTCTTATCTCACCTGTTGTGTGTTCAGCTCTCACTGAAGTCAATGTGTGTTTGCTTATGGTGACATTTATAGGTAGAGGTGCCTTCAGAGGATCAGATGTACTTTACGACTCTGTTCTCAGGCTGGTTGTCAAGCCCAACACTGTGGACAGCATTTTGAGCCTCTTACTTCCTCTAGGGTAAAGTGCACAATTAACTGGAATCACCTCTGTGACATTTTCATTGTCTTCTGACACACAACTGGCTTAATGTAGGGGCTTGTGTCGTTTCTGCTTATATCAATGAAGGTCATAAACATGTTTGCACTTAGCACAGATTGAAATACCACTTCATTTTCAAGTCGTCAATTCATTACTTATTACTACCTCAGCCTCATGACTTATTAATATCCTCCTACAAAAATTAACAAAGAACAACAATTAGTTCTTCCGGGTACTAGACTTCATCCCATTTATGAAATAACTGAAACACACTTCCCAACGGCTCTTACTTTAATTTGGGAAAATTTTCCTTTTGAAGTACATTTTTTTAAATAAAAAAGTTGAATAGCGTCATTTTTTTTACCTTAACTAATTAAAACATTACTTATGTCCAGTATACATACAGTATAATAAAAGTATTTCCTTACTGTTTGTTTTTTATATTGGAATTTGGAAGTAAAAAAAGAAGAAGCAAACTAGAATATTCTGCTGCGTGATCACCTTGATTGAGCTTTCTGGAAGGCAAATAATCAAATTGATTTTAACTGCATTAAAATACATCTTATCTGTCGTAATAAACACTGATTAAGTTATAGCCACAATCAGAGACTGAAAATAAGATACTTCTACTTCAACCTTGGTTTCATATAAACTCTTTGCTGACAGAGTGAAGAGTACGTTGTATGTTTTGTCTTTATGAGTGCGTTTATGCTTCCCACCTGCTGTACTGGCGTCATCTACCAAAATGATCTCTTTCAGCAGGATTGCAGGGGAAGTGTGAAGGACACTGAAGACCGTCCTGAGCAGCGTGGACCAGGCCTCGTTGTGGAACACTATGATGACGCTGGTGGAAGGCAGAGGAGGACAGCGACGAAACATTCTCTCCACACACCTGGTAAAGATGAGCCAGGCCAAACAACAGGGTCCGAAAAGTAGGAAACAGCAAATATCAGATGAAATGAAAGTCACAGAAGGTGACAGACAATAACAAAACCTTTGTTTCCAGAGAGCTCATGTGTTTCTCAAACTTGAAATAATGCAAAGTAAACAGGTCCTAAATTGAGATGAGATACAAACAACCAAGCCTCATTTATCAAAATCATTAATGCTTGTACAGTCATATTAATGCTCATCCACTTTGGCTAATTGTGTCCTTGCAGTTCAGAGAACTAAAAGTCTGAATTTAAAACTACTACAATAACAAAAATCACTGCCAGCGGAAATAAAATGAGAATTTAAAATTCACAAATGAGTAAAAGATGAACTGAATATGCCTTAAAAAATCAGCTTCCGTGGTTGCAACATAATAAGAGTAAACATTCAATTCTATCCCAAGATAATTTCTGCAGGTCATCCCCATACTCTCTTAGCAACATTTGCTCTCTTTAGCAAATAAAAGCAAAAACTCCAAAGATAAATTCTGTGATGTTGGTGGTTTGGTATTATTTGAACGTATACATACTTTCATCCTGGGCATTCTCCAAAACAAAACTTATAAAATACTAAAATAGCACTCAAAATACAACTAGCACTGAATAAGTACACATAGAAACTCCCAAGTACTAAAGTGAATTCAAAAGCTGCAGAGGAGGACTAAACAGATATATTAGCTGTACAAGTTTAGAGAGTCACAGATGATATGAAAATGCATGTAAATAATTTACTTCCCTAACAATGACCTCGCTGTTGCAGTTATTTGGCCCGTGGTGCACATTATCAGCATTTGTGTTTATTACACAATGATTAGCCCCACAATACTTTAAGGACATGATCTTACTCTGGAGGCCTTGAGTCATGTCCAAGACTACGGCTGAGTGAGATACGGTCACTGGCAAACTGGTTGAAACAGTGTCTTGTCATGCCTTCCTCCTTCTCCTTCTGTTCCTCGGGGGTCAGTATGTCTTTGTGAAATGGCTCTCCATCAGCACCTGGGGCCTTCCGGTCCTGAGGTGGTCGCTCCAGGTGAGGTTTCAGCTCAGCCTTTGTGTAGAATCCAGGAGGGCAGTTGGCATCTGGGGTGGGCTGCTCCTTTGCCGGCGGGGCCTCAGGAGCTCTGATTTGAAAGCCCATATTGCCAATGTTGTTGACAGCCTCTCGGACCATCACCATCACCTTGTCTCGTTTCTCCACTAGATCCTGAAACCAGGGATCTCCAGACGGAGCAGAGCCGACGTCCCTTTGAAGTATAAACAGGGCCACCACGAAGAGAGTCCCTCCGAAAAGTGCCAGTTTTAGGGGGGACATGCGCCGACGCAGCAAACGCATGTTTCAGTGTTTCACTCTTGACCCGTACAAGCTGTAAAACAGGAAAAGCATAATAACTTCCCTAGAGCAGGAAAATGATCCTTTACTAGTGTCACCTGACCTTATTTAACTTACTCACAGAACTATTCCTGAAATGAAAGCGTTGAGAGAAGACGTTTGAAAGCGGTTTGTGCGTCTCTACAAGTGTCATAGCAGCGAGTGATCTCGCCTTCCTCGCTCCTCCCTCCTGGTTCCTTTAGGAAACGCTCTCACAGGACTGGTGGGGAGGGGAGAGGGAACAAACACGCCACACCTCTCTGTAAACACCTGAACTCACCTGCTCAGGCCACAGTCCTTCAGGACCCACGTGGTAGCAGATGGGCTACGACGCGGCTGGATCAACCACCGAGTGCCACGGCAGTTAATGAGTGACGCACAGGGCTCTGCTCACACACCTGCTCCACAGGCACCACTCCAGTACAACACCTTATCAGTGGCAGTCAGCCAAGATGCCCGTACTTGACTAAACCCTGCACAATAAAGATTTAATGGAGCACTAATATTGAGCAACTGTGTTTTTAATCCTGTACATAATAGTGATTTACTTCGGTGTGTATTCCAGGTAGTGCATTGTGTATTACAGTATATCTATTGTGTTCTTGCCAGAGGAATGAACAGACTGCACTTTATAGAGGTACTTGTCACAGCATCAGCATATGCAAAAAAAAAAAATTGCCTAAAATGTCTGAAGGAGGAACTGGACCAAATCAACATGGCAGACGCAGGGTATCTGCAGGTTTAAGGAAGTTAAATGCAAGACCTTTTAAGACATTTTTCAAGGCCACTTTAATCAAATTTAAGGCCTTTTATCTGGGAGACAGCAAAAAGTGTCAACACACTGCAAACAGTTTGTCCATATAATGGAACTGCTGAAAAATAACAAACAGTGCATGTAGCCTCGACGCCCACAACTGAACAACTGCTGTTGGTTATGCTCCGTCACTGTACAATGTAAGAAAATACATTACTATTTTGTTTGTGTTTCTGGCATTTTTTAAGACTTTTTTTTTACATTACTGATTTCTATCAACATTAACAAAGAGGAAGAAAAACAAAAAACAAAAACCCCAACAACAATCATTAGAAACATTAAAAAGAAATGTATATACATGCACATACATTCATACGCGCAATCATCATATGCCCACACATATACGTACTCATACACATATATACGTATACACACATATAAATGCATATACATATATACATACATACCCATACACATATGTTGTACACACATATCAATTCTGCTGTAATGTTCTGAATAAATTCATACAATGAATCCCATATTTCTATATTTTCTGATTCACTATTATTTGATTTAAGTGCAAATTTTTCTACTGATCAATTCCATAGCTTGTACAGACCAATCATAATGAGTTGGACTGTCAGCATCTATCCATCTTTTCAATATTGTTGTTTTAGTAACAGAGCATATAGACAAAAATGCCTTTTTATTCTTTGTTGCTGCTTTACTAAATTGATGAAGATCCCCAAGAACACGTTTGTGGTGTCATTGGAATGTTTATGTTTAGAAATTGTTAAGACTTTTGTCAGGCGGATTTAAGGAGTAATTGTCACATTTAAGGATAATAAAGGACTTAATTTTGGACAAGCAGATTTAAAACTTCTTAAGGACCTGCGGACACCCAGCAGACAGAAGGGAGAATCCGTGCCCAAAACTGTGTGTGTTTATTACATATGAACTATTAACTGCTACTATGAACTGTGGAACTGTTGACTCAGATTGGCGCCTACATGTGCATTTCCTCAAAATGTGAAACACGATTGCAACCCTGGACATCTATCTGTCCTCAGTGATCATTCACTCTTACTTGGCCATGATTAATTTATTCCATTCTCAGGCCAGACTCTCTTAATAATTGATTCATGAGGACACTCTTAAGGAGCAAAGCATAGAGTCCAGTGGGCATTTGTCACTGGTGGATAACCAGTCTGTCCGCTTCAGCCGCCTCTACAAAACAAACCAAACAGGCAAAGAGGAAGCACACGAGCATAATGGAGACAGACAGACAGACACACACACACACACACACACACACACACACACACACACACACACACACACACACAC
>JAPTHA010000027.1:13498250-13508751 GCA_029814585.1 Gymnapogon annona
CAATAAACAATATTCCCGTTGCATTCATTCAATACAAGACCACATTCCCATGCCACAATGACAGGATCAGAGACAACAGACAAAATACAAAAAGAAGTACACTACACAAAGAGGACAAAAAAAGAAGACAAAACAAGCAAATAGAAATAAGTGAACCGCATGAGTCACATAGAGACATATGCTGACCTCTGACCTCCTAAGTTATACAAGCCCTGCTCGGGTAAATACAGCTGAACCAATGTGGTGTGCTGGTAAATTTTCGATGAAGTTTAGAAATGGTTCCATATTAAGTAAAACATCCTATTTCTTTTTCTCATCCAGTAGGTTATTTATTGAAACTTTTAAAAAAAATATTATTTTGGTTTTGTTTTTTCATTCGACAATATTACGGTTACATTCATGCACTAAAAGACAACATTCACAACACACAATGACAGGATCAGAGACGACAGACAAAAAAGATAAGTACAAAAAACACAAAACTGGTACAATGACAAAGACAAAAAAACAAAGACAAAAAAACACGCAAGTGAACCACATGAGTCACAGAGAGTCACATTCTGACCTCGTAAGTCCTACAAGACCTGCTCTGGTATATAGAGCCGAACCAATATGGTGTGCCGGTAAATTTTCCATCTAGTTTATAAATGGTTCCATATCTTGTAGAACATCCTACTTCTTCTTCTGCATCCATCAGGTTATTTACTGAAACTTAACATCTTTGTTGTGTAGTTCACAAGTATCGGAAACACTTTGTAAAACACAACGCGCTGATTGATCGTAGCCCAAAGGCAGTACCATAGACGACTGAGCATTCCTTCAGCTCAGAACAACAAGAAAATGCTGAGACCTGGGACTAGAAGTGACACAGGTCTCATTACAGTCGTCATGTCTAATTCTCTGCAAGAACCATCTCACGAGATAATAAAGCAGTTGTAATGCTGATGTTGTAATGAGGATGTGCATAGACCTGCTTTTTTTTCCAAACACAAACTAGTGAGAAATCAATTAGGGAATTGAAAAGACACAGACCAATAAGTACTCCAATAAGTGTTTTCTGTTTGCATCCTTAGTAAATTAGGATTTTTTCTTCTCCCTTGAATGACATCTGCCTGAAGGATGCTACGTTTCTAAGCCTGTAGTACAATAGAAATGTCTTAAAGTTCATTTTTATATACACATAGCCTGAGCACTGCATATAATTATTTTAACATTTTACCAAGATCAACACTGTGACAAACCTATTATACATGAACGCCGTTGCCCATGAAGTTGGATAAATAAAACGTATTCTTCCCTGTTGTCATGAAATGATTGTGATTTTGGGACAAAATTGGATTGTTGATGGATAAAATGTAACTGGGACGCAGTATGTAATCACCAAACCAGGTCAAACGTCATTACTGATGTGTTTAAATAGGAATATAAACAGGAATGCGTCTGAAAACCAAATTATTCTGACTTCAAAGCCAGCATTGCACGTTATGATTCATCCTGAGCACAAAGACAGTGAAGCAGATGAAACAACAGGTGAGTGTGTATTGAGAGCTGATACGACCCAATCAAAGGTGGCTATTGATGTGTGTAAATAGGAATATGAAAATAAAAATATTCCACCTTAATGTTCAACAGTGTTTGCAGCAGATTGTGATGACAGATGACAGACTGTGTGCATACGTGCACATATGCACATTTAGTTTTGGGTACTGAGGATAGCAGATAACTGTACCCATACCAATAGATTGGTTTCTTTACTGGGTCTTTGTGTGTTTTTTTAAGCTCTTACACCCAAGCAGGGCTTGTAGGACTTAGGAAGTATGAGGTCAACATATGTGTCTCTGTGACTCATGTGGTTCACTTATTTACGGGTTGTCGTGGGTTGTGAATGTTGTCTTTTAGTGTATGAATGTAACTGCAATATTGTCTAATGAAAAATCTAAATGAAATATATTTTTAAAAAAAATAAATAATAGCTATCAGTACCAATACCAATACGTTGGTGTCTGTACTTCGTCTGAAACGCTTTGTGTGTGTGTGTGTGTGTGTGTGTTTTATTCCAATTCACCATATAAATGAAATGAACAGGAATTTACTTTATAGCCGGCAGTATACGTTGCCATACATGCTGAGCACATGCGGCAGATGAAACAACTGATTAATGTGTAGTACGGGTGAAGGAGTCGGCCTGTGCTACGACTGACAGGATGATTTAGAGCTCATATGTTATGAGTACACGACCGGATCCGACTGTATATATTCAACAGCGGGCTTTGATATGAGAGCGTTACAGTCTGCCCGCTAAGCACTAACAACAAAACGCCATAAAAACATCAAACATGGGGCCAAAACACTCACTTGTCTTTGCTGGATGCTTCGTCGATGCCCTGAGACAAAGACAAAAACAGACAGACGTGAGTGCCATTGGAAGCAAAAACAGAAACGGTACAAAGGAGAGAAGCGATGATGACGGAGGGAGAGTGTGACTGAAACATAGACAGACCCAGACATCTGCACGGCTAATCCCTGAGAGCCAGACTGATGTTTTAATTAATGCTTGGAAGCTTCAAATTACACCCACTTTACCCCTAAGGGCTCAAACCTTCTGAGATGGAGAGGACAAAAGGAGGAGGAGAAGGAGGAGAGGGTAAGAATGGAGGGAAGACAAGGAAATGAGACTCGTACGATGAAGGGAAACAGGAAGTGAGGGAAATGGAGGGAGAAAGGATCCAGCTGAGGCCTCATCAGACTAACTCCAATAGTGAATGATGTGCCGGGAATCCCATGAAGCCCTGTAGTACGACTACTCCAGCCTTTGATGGATGGAACACATCCATTTATATGTATGTATGTGTGTACGAGGCGTGTATGAAAAGTTTAAGTGTATAAGAAGCGTTGATTCATGGTCAAACCTATGTTTTTTTTTGAAAGTTCAACCTTTTGTAATTCTAACACGCTTCTTATATTTTTTTGCAGATGTTTGAATAAGCAAGGGTCAAGGATGTAGTGAAAAAAACGGAGAAAAGAGAAATTCGTGCAATTTACAATCATCAAATCGAAGTTCGAATCCACAATTCACATTTGTGGATTCAAACTTGTTCCCCATCCATCTTATTCGCCAGACCTGGCCCCCTCCCATTTCTATCTTTTCCCCCCAAATGAAAAAGCCTTGGCTGGTCGCCATTTTACCAGTGATGATTATGTCATAGCTGCAGTTAAGGGGTTTCTTGAGTCCCAAACAAAAGAGTTCTTCTATGGCGGGATAAAAGCGCTTCATTGCCGTTGGAGCAAGTGTTCAGCCCTTGAGGGGGACTATGTTGAAAAATAAATGATCAAAAATCCCTCATGCCTTTTAGTTTTTCTGATGCTTAAAACTTTTCATACAGCCCTCGTAAGTATGTATGTACATATTTCTTAATATTGGGCATAAATATGATACGTTGTATCAGGTTCATTGATGGATAAGACTTTTCAAAAAGAAAAAAAAAAAAGTAATACAAACATAAGAAAATATTTGGCCATTGTTCTATCCTCTGGAATGTATTCCTTGCATTTATCCCAAAACCCAATGTAAGAGGATTTGAGTGTTTTTAAAAGTGAATTAATAGGACATGGCTTTAAAAAAAGTCATCTTGTGTGAGTTTCATTTATCTCAAAATTACTATATTTCTTTAACATTGTTAATAGTTTAACAAGTATCAGTAAATAAACAAAAATTATTGCTTATTTACAATAAACAACAAATAAGGACAGGCTTGTGTGCCCTTTCATTATTTGTCATCCATGATTTTATACATTTTATCTACACTGGCAGTTTCTGTCTTGTCATGCAGTTTTAATACCCACTTTTAGTTCACAAATCATAGATACTCATTTAAAATGTGTACATAACCATAGTATACCACTGATTGTAGCTGGGATAAATCTGATGGATATTGTGTTTTGAATTTAGTACAATTATTACCAATCCTCGGTCACCACACATGACGTTTTGACACTTCAGATGCAGAAAAATTGCCAATAATGAAAATGTTGTAAAAAATGCTGTAAACAGGGACGGTATATGACATACATGCTATCCTTTTATGTGTTTTGGGTATTTTTTTCAATGGAAAAAATTCAGTTGGACATAAAAAATAGGCGTCACATCATGTGACCCATATGTATTGTTATTTTGTAAATATTTCTATTGCTGTTTTTCTTCATTTTCATATCTTTTTATAGAGTATCTTTATACAGACACGGAGCACCTGTAAGGAAGCAATTTTCCTCGGGATTAATAAAGTATTCTGATTTGATGTGATCTGATCATATTTCTAGCGATGTTCTTACTGCCTCCGCTTGGCTATTAATACATGTACGTGGTTGTCAGATTCTGTCAGCTTAACTTTAGACGTACACAGACCAGTCATCAAATCCCCATGTTGCCATTATATGTATCTGCAAAGACGCACAGTATCAGAGGAGCACATCACTGGAACATCTGGGGCTTCTCTGTCTTTCCTCAATACAATGGATAGTGAATATAAACTGATATGATAACACTTGGATCGGAGGTCAAAAATTTATCTAAATAAGATAAATACATTGTGAGTTCTTTTTATTGCATCTTTGTGGACCTTTTCCTGTATTATACCATAACATGTTTCCTTAACTCTTACACAGTACTATCCCTGCCTTAACTGTCAGTGTAGCTGCAGAAACTGTAATAAAGGGGATTACTGTACTCTTCAAAACAACTGGAGATTGGAAACCAAGTCGGCTGTTCTTTTTTTGTTGGAAAACAAGTGAACTGCACAGTCTGCGTGAGCCACGTTTCAACATTTCTGCCACTTAGCTCAAAAACAGGTGGTATTATATTATGAAATAATAATAAATTCGGTTTATATTTTGGTATTATAGAAGTATAGAACTATGTCTCTTTATTGATCTTCATGTTGCACTCAATCTGTTCTTTTCTTTATTTATATTTATGTATATATATTATTAGGAATGGCTCATATTTTCGAATTTTTATCATTTTTGCAGAATCTCTTATGTGTGTTTTGTCTTGTGTGTGCTGCTGTAACATGAAATTTCCCCATGTGGAACTAATAAAGGTGTATCTAATCTAATCTATATGGATGGATATTTATTTGAGACTCAGATGATTATTTTAGACTCAATCTATTGACTTGAATAAAATTCTAAAATAGAATGGAATAGAAAAGAAAAGAATAGAATAGAATATCCGAATGCCAAAAGCAGCATGAATCATTTACAACATTGTAATGAGGACGTGAGTTTAATTAGAGGTCTGGTTGTCTACAGAAAAGTGTCCAGGTCATGCACATATGTAGCATCTTCTTCTTTCAGGTCAATGTGTTGTGTGTGAACTGTTCACAGACACTTTTCCAGACATGGCTTAAGCCTAGTCCAAGGAAACAACAAATATTCCATGAAGATCTCCGACGAAAACAAAAAAGAAAAAGAAAAAGTTTTAGTCTTTATCCATGTCTGGAAAACTGATCCAGTGTGTGTTTACAGGATATTGGTTAAAACATCTGCTTGAACAAAAGGCCTCTGGCGACTTCACGCACATATCTTTAACCGAGTCTTTTAAGGAGAGAACGGAATATGGACTGGATATTCAGAGTGGTATGAAACGTGTTGGAGTGGATTTAAACAGGTGCCATGTGCTGGGCTAAGTGCTCCCTGCGTGTGACTCACCATCTGCCTTAAGACTTTGGACTCCTTGGTTCTGGAGAAAGATCTGTCAGGAACCCAGCGTGGCATCAAACCTTCAGCAGAATTAGCACGCGCTCTCTGCATTTTGGCCATCATGGCTTTCTCCTCTTTCTACGGAGGAGAGGAGAGAAGAGAAACCTCAGCAGGATAGGTGTTAGAGCAGATGCTACGACAAACAAGGTCTTCTGTGTCAGCTCATAATCCATTATATTGTTTGTGTGAAATATGGCACCAGTGTGAAATTGCAGAGAGGTCAAGGATATGCTTGTCTGTGTGTATGTGTGTGTGTGTGTGTGTGTGTGTGTGTGTGTGTGTGTGTGTGTGTGTGTGTGTGTGTGTGTGTGTGTGTGTGCATGCTCCTACCCTTTTCTGGCTACAGCCAAGCACCAGGAAGGTTTCAATGTTGTTCTCCTTCAGGTAAGCGTTCCTCTCTCCTCCGAAGCCCGGCTCTACCTCGTAGTCTCCGTTCAGATACTGTAGAGTGGCTTTGGTGATGTGGATGCGCCTACACTCACACAACGCGGCAAACACATATGAAGCGAAATTAAAACTACAATATATCATGGTCTTATCACTAAAGATTTTTAACACAAAGCAAAAAAAAAAATTCTTATGCTAATTTCTGAATTCAGAACTAGTGTTTAGAATCACATCTGATACATGAAGTGCAGATAAGTGCCCAATGCACTCATTGACTGTATTCAAGTAAAATACCTTACATGATTAAATACCTTTATTTTTGACAACCACATTTGAACACCAAAAGGATTTTATTATTACCTTTTATTACTGTACTAGATCAGTGGTCTCCAATTGCGGACTGGTATCGGGTCGGACAGAATACATAACTTGCATTATTTCTGTTTTATTTATTACAAGATTCTGAACGATGTTTTATTTTGGAAAAACTACTGGGTTCTCTCTGCCACATCTGGATATGACTCAGTCTTTATGCATATCAAGATACACCCTCGGTCACATATTAAAACGAACTGCAACACATAATCCATTACCGCTAAATTTAAACATTAAACGCCAAATTGAAGCCCACAAGCTGGAAAAACGAACAAAAATCAAATATCTTTGTAAAGTTTCTTTGCTCAAGGTAAAAGAGAGGCCTTTACTCATGTTGTTGGCACGATGTTACGAGTACGCTGGTAACAAAGTTTCATACACAGTAGATTCATAGTTAGTATTATATTTAGAAAACACCAGTTTTTTTGCCTGTCATTTTATTTTGTAGTATTTATCTGCCACAACTTAAAGGCTGCTCCGTGAAAATATTGTATGACATTAAGCTAGTCCCAAAAAAGGTTGGAGAATACTGTACTACATGATTGTAGCAGAAATCCAAAATCCATTTAATTAAAATTTAATTGCCGATTGCTGAGAAAAACAGATATAGTATTAACCTACAGTACACGTGTGAGTAGGAATAAATGGAGAATGTGTGTGTGAATATCTGCACGTGCCTAATATGTCCACATCAATCAAAAATTCCAGATGGCTTAAAAAAAAAGGGGGGGCTTAGATGAGCTGTCATGGAGTGGGAGGGGCTTACCCAGCTTTCCCTCCAGCCTCCATTTTATTGGCCAGCGTCACGTCATTGGACCAGACATCAAATTGCCACTTGCGCAGGCCCAGCACCCCACAGTGAACCCGCCCACTGTGGATGCCTACCCGCATGTTCACATTAACGCCCGTCACCTCTCTCACCAACCTGCAGATACACACACACACACACACACACACACACACATTGCTCAAACCTCCAGGTTCACCATCATTCACTATGAGGCTCAATAGATGTTACTTCCCCTCAGACTGTATGTGTGTGTGTGAGTGTGTATATGTGTCGGACTTACGAGATGGCCTCGATCATGTCAACTCCCATCTCGACACAGCAGTGGGCGTGGTCAGCCCGGGGTTCAGGCAGCCCTGACACACAGTAGTAACAGTCTCCAAGAATTTTAATACGCAGGCAGTGGTTTTCCTGCACACACAGACACATATGTAGCATTCAGTCTGTCATGATCACTCTGTAATACATCATTTAGGTGACTCATCGTCATTGTCATAGCGTGGTCGAACTGATAGTGTTACACAATGCTTAAGTAATCCCCCCCCCCAGTCCCACCGACCACCACTACCACCACCAGTGCATCACGTCGACTGTGTCACACTAACAGTACGGTTACATAAGTGATGGCGGGTTCTCCTGTGGAGACGGTGTCAGGCGGCAGGTGTCAGGGCTCACCGATGCCAGCTTGTCAAAGCGAGCAAACAGTTCGTTGAGCGTCATGACCAGCTCCTGCGCCGTGCACTGCGACGCCAGGCTGGTGAAGCCCTCTATGTCTGCAAACAGGATGCTGCGGGAGAGAGGGGAAAGGAAAACAGAGAGACAAGGAGAGCGAGAATGAGATCAATCGATAAAGTATGGAGTTAGCGTGGCCTCACACCTCCCTCTCTCTCTCTGTCTCTCGCTCGCTCCTCGCCATCTGGACATGTGCTCAGAGGACATGGATGTTGGTTCAGCTCTGGATCTCATCGTCTTGGCCAATGTAGGTCACCTCCGCTAGCCCAACCCTCCGAGACCAGCCCCCTCAGCCCCCCACCCCCTGTCTGCATGCTTTTCATTGCTAACTTTTGATAGTAATGAAAGGTGGGACTAAACATCAGCACAGACACGGAGTTCCACTTAAAGGCAACAGATGGCACCAGTGGTCCCATGAGGTCATCCGTGGCTAACGGAGCAATATCTTGGGGAGAAACCGGCCTTTAATTACAACAGTCCAGAGCCTGTGTGAGATTCTGACTGAAGCCACTTTAAACCGCAAGACATTTGTTTATCTTTAATGGGAAGCTTCATCCAAACGACAAAAAAACACTATGTTCTCACCATGTCCTCTTGTGGGATGTAGTCGTTCTGTAGCTACGGCGCCGTCCTCCACCTCAGCTCTAACACTATACTGTATATGTCTTTACAAAAGAAGGCTTACAGTATAAATTGACATCGCTAGAGTTATTTTTACTGTTTAATCCGGGGGTGTCAAACATGCGACACAGGGGCCAAAACCGTCCCGCCATAAGGGTCCAATCTGGCCTGTAAGACATAAAGCTATGAACAATCTATAAATATAAGTGGATTGTACAGGTAAAATAATAGCAAAATAACCTATAAATAATCTATAAATGTAAGTTTAATAAAATAACACCAACCAAAGTTTCTTTTTATTTTCGGTTTTCATTATCTATAAGTAGAATTTCAACAAAATTCTGCGTTTTACTATATGTTTTGTGTCTTTGTAGATCCACTGTGACCTCTAACAAGTGTAAATGAAACCCTGAAACATAATCTTGGTCAAACTGCACTTTTACTTTCGTGTGTTAAAACAAAGATTTTATAGGTCGTTATACTTTCTTTTTTTTCTTTTTTTTACTGGTCAGGCACATTTCCCATCATATTGAGCTGTATGTGGGAATCTCCATATGCCATTTGATAACCTGACCAGAGGTATTAAAAAAAAAAAATACTATGTGTGGGTTTTTTTCACCTATTGTTTTAAGCCTATGTCTGTGACAAAACCTGGAAAGCAAGAACATGAAACATAATCACCGAGAACAACAGCGATGGACCAGAAATACACATCTCTATATTAAGGTAAAGGCATGTAATAGTTTGTTTTACACATTTCCTTTTCCAGGGCTAAACTTTACGCCCAATGAAAAAGAGGAACCCCCCTAAATATGGCAGCTCCCTGTACTGTGATATTTTAGCTTCACTGTTCCATAGTGATGTGTCGTCTATCTTTACCTACATTCTATGTTTAGCACAGAGAGGAGGTGACAGTTTTGTTTTGTTTTTTTTATTACCTGCCTCACTGTCGCTTTAAGGATAAAGTTAGAACTCACGTGTATAATTACACCCCATAATAGGGGAGTATGACTGGTAAATAAAAAATAAGCTCTGTTAACTGACCATAATTAAAAAACACACGCCTGCATTACAAGCTCCGCTGATGTAACCTGAGCCGCCGTCGCCTCAGGAAACATTAATAACTTAGATGTAGTTGTTGTCTAGTGCAGATGCTTTTCAAAATGACCGGCGCATCACTTAGGGAGACAGAGTAGGTTTTAATCTTGGGTTACGTTTGGGTAATGGATTGTTCCTGTAAGTTTACACCTTTGTAGAGCAGTAAGGTTGCAACAGCTTGTTCCACTAAGTGCATCACCTGCACCTATTTGGGTCACCTCTGACAGCAGATCTGCGCTGTAACCTCCTTTCATCCTCACCCGCCGCCGCCACCGTACAAAAACGCACACTCCGGGCTCAACCGGGCACTAATAAATGAAGACTTTTCCCGGCCATTTGTTTTTTGTTTTTTTTTGGTTTTGTTTTTTTTGGAAGTTGACATACAGCGTTGACGGATGAAAACAAGGAGCAGGTTTATGTGTATGGTTTTGCTACAGAGCAAACAGCATCATGTCTAAGTCAATATTGTTAGTAGGGTGCCGGTGCTGTCAATGTCAATAAAACGCAACGCACACAATACACACTGACAGGGAAATAGGTGTTGAAGTTACTCTGTAACTGAGACACCGCTCTGTGTTGTGGGGTCAAAACCACTGGTACGAGCAGACAGGTTCTACAAATGTGTTCTTCCCTATGTGTAACTATGGTTGTATGAAAACGTTCAAATTCACATACACACACGCACACACACACACACACACACACACACACACACACACACACACACACACACACACACACACA
>JAPTHA010000027.1:13528913-13540173 GCA_029814585.1 Gymnapogon annona
AAGATATGGAACCATTTATAAACTGCATGGAAAATTTACCAGCACACCACATTGGTTCAGCTCTATATACCCGAGCAGGTCTTGTAGGGCTTAGGAGGTCAGAGGTCAACATATGTCTCTCCTTGACTCATGCGGTTCAGTTATTTATGTGGGGTTTTTACGTCTGTTTTTTTGTCAGAGGAACCATCGACACATCTCTGCTGTCAGACACATTGAGGACCGACCCCGTCGACAGCAGCGTCACACAAACCCAGACGAGAAGCTTCTCCTCCATCTCCATTAAAACCCACACAGAGCAGAGCAGGGCCCGTGTCTGTCCCGTCATTGATTGTTCACGGAACTGGAACACACTGTGTTTGGGGTCCAAGCCCTGGGGCGGCGACATCAGTCCACCAGAGCACCAACGCAGCCAACCAGTCAGAGCTAAAGTACATAGAGGCAACAAACCAGTACGTCTGTAGTCGCGGTGTCTGGTCTGGGGCACGGACACTTAACACACAAGCTCACTGGACCAGTAGAGTTAAGTCAATATTGCCTCGTTCAGATTGGCTCCACATTCATCATGTTGCCTAATAGCAAAAAGGAAAAAAAAAAAAGAAAAAAAGAAAGAAATCCAGCTGCATGACTCCACAGGGACCGGACTCGACCACGCGGAGCACGTAAGGGTGTTTATTACAGCATTTACTGCAGTCAGACTCTAACACTTCACGTAAAAACTACCAGTGAAATACTCCGGCCATGATTACGTCTCTGTTGGGAGTGTGGAATGTTCCCGGAACCCTTAAAACGAAGCATCAACTAATCAGCGACACACGTTTCTGACAAATTCAAGATACTGTCAGATACATGCAAACAGCACTGATTAGTTTGATGAACAAAAGCTGAAAATCTAGTGTGATTGAAGATGACAGTCGCTCAATTTTGATGCCAAACTTCACATCATTGTCTTGAGTACTTTCTTAACTTTTCACTGACAGTAAAGTTGAATCTACTCTCTCAATCCCTCATTTTCTGAACCCGCTTCATCCTTTGCGGGGTCGCGGGGGTCACTGGAGCCTATCCCAGATCCTCAAAGGCGAAGGCGTGGGGGTTGGGGGGTGGACAATTCAACAGTTCATCCCAGGGAGGAATCACACACATTCATACAAGGGTGGGCATGGTGGGTGAAATGTCTTGCCCAAGGACAGAACAGCACATGATCAGGAGAGAGCGGGAATGGAACCGCCAACCCTTCGGTTATTGGACAACCTATTCTACCACCTCAGCCATAACCGCCCCTCCAAGTTGAATCTAATCTAATCTAATCTAATAATGTTGAGATAGCTGCAACTTTCATGTGTACCAGGACGCCATGAATTCGGGTTGAGGGGCAAAAAAAAAAGAAGGGGGGGGGGCTTAAGTGCCTTGCTCAAGGGCAAACCGGCCAACAACCTCTCTACAGAATCACACCAGCAACATTTCATTCACGAGTCACACTTGTCACGCGTTCAACGTGCTTCAACATTAGTTTCCGGATCACTTTAATCCATGTTGAATTTTTCAGTCAGGGGAATTGTTTTAAATGTTCGTCTTCTAGTTTGTCAGAAACCTTCATCACATTTCAACCATAACCAGTCATTTTAAAACACCAATCAATCATTTTGTTTTCTTCCACTGTTGCTCAGAAATTTAAAAAAAAAAAAATTGAAAAGAACTATTGACTTGACATTTATCGTGATAATTATTAACAATTGGCATTTTTAAAAATGGTGATAAGACATTAAATCTACAGGAACAGGAAGTCCTGCCAGTCCTGGATATTTGTCTATAGAGTTTAGGTATGAATGCATTTTTAAGAAAGAAGAACTAAAGCAGTTATAAATCGATGCCACACTGTTCACGGCTTTGTATCCTGTTATTAAAATGCCAACCATGGGCACGGGTCTGTTCAAACCCCACATGTTTGATCAGACGTGCACTATCAGACTGTGCAAAGTCTCATTATTTTCGTTTTGGCTTCGTTTTACTTGAGCTGATGTCAAACGAATTTCCACTTGGACATAAGATAAAGATGGTCCGTTTCTGCATCTGTATGTCGGAGCACAGAGTATAAAAGACCTAGTTAGTTATAAAAATGTACCGTCGAAAGGTTTGATATATGAATCCAGTAACAGATGAGAGCGTACAAAAGGGTCGAACAAAGAGATTTAGTTTGTTCGTCCATAAAAGAGCAGAACTTTAGCGAGGGAGTCGAGAGACGCTCGAACTTCTCTAACTCCCCTCCGGAGAACAAATAACAAAAAAAAGACATTTAAGAGGTCACTGTTTAATTTATTGTTGCTTATTATTTATTTGATAAGAGTTCAATTATTTAGAACAGTTCAGGATGTTCAGCTGTTCTTAGGAATTTAAAAAATTAAATCTCCCTTTGTGCTTTTTTTTTTGCGTTTCATGACTTCAATATTTTAATCTGATTTAAGACGGAATCTAATTCATTGTGCAAAATCACGTGTTGCTGCTAGAGTTTTGGGGGCTTTTCGGGTTCGTGAAAAAGCAATTTCATAGAATATACCATTAACACAGCACGTATGCAAAGGAAATCTAATGCATTTTTATCTAATTTAAGACAGAATCTGATTTATTGTTATAGATCATGAGTAGCTGCTTCACTTTTGGGGGCTTTTTGGGTTCACAAATAACTAAAAGCAACTTCATAGACAAGCACCAACAAAACCCAGACATTTTGGTTTAGAATATCTATTAAAAATGCCCAAATCTGTTTAGATATTTTTTTACACACACACACACACACACCAGTACGAGGAACTAATCATTTTGTTTTCCATCAAATTCATTGCACAATCCGAGTATCCCACCCCACCCTGTTTCATTTGACTACAATAGGCTCCTTGTTTTAGGGAATTGCAGCCTGAATGGCACCATGCTACATTATCATGATATTCCTCCACAATGCGGCACACAGGCTCATTCAACCCAGATGACCTTCCACAAACCCCAACAGAGCTGCCAATAGCTGCCCTACAGTACAAAACATAGGCTCATTAAAAAATCTCATTTGAAAAGCGGCCAACATGTACAGCACCATCTACTTTTAGTACAGCACCTCTGACATGGAAAAGCGGCGGAGGAGTCTGTACAATGTGTTGTCCCATATTGATGGGCAGAGAAAGTAGGGCGTTTCCACTCATGAATACAGTAACAACCATTGTGCTCCGTTTTCATGGTATGGCGATGGACGGTAGCAGTGGGTCACGATTAGTGCAAGTAATGCCTCTGTTTACTCATAAATACAAATGTACACATTAACTTTCAAAGACGGTCGCCTTTAAGATGCAAAGAGAAATTAGACGAGCATTTACATAACAATTCGTCATCAGGTGGTGTTTATAGGTGTAATGAAGTAATTATGTATTTATGATCCGTGACCGCGTCTTTATGTGCGCGTGCCACACTATGACGCAAACGAATCAGTAGTTAAGTTTAATGGTGCGATGATGGAGTCCTCACTGTCATATTTCATTTCAGCCAAAAAAAACTAAACAAAACAAAATGTAATAATAAGTGTTATCGTGACGTCAGACTTTAGTGGTCTCTCAAGTCATTTATTCTTATGAACAGCATAATCATTGCTTCCTTTCTGATTAGATTCCCCATAGTTCTATCATTTATTCTTGAATTAATGTTCCTCTTTTTTTTGGTGTAAAATAAACTGCATCCTCCCTGTATATGTAATAACCATGTCTTGCTTACATTATTACTGACCGTTATAAATTTGTCATTTAATTTCGTGATCCTTCCTGTACAAAAGTGTAAAATGAAAAAATAAATCTGGATAGAGATCACACAAAAAAAAAAGTACTGCATTTTACTCCGTTGCGTTACATTTCTCCTTCCTGTTGCGTAACAAAAAAACATATTAAAAAAAACAAAATATTCAAATGAAAAACAGATGGTCTAGTGCTACAGACTACAATAACTCTTTGCAGATGCACACGATTTAACTGAGAAAATTAACAGCCCTTTTGTGTCGTATGCTGTTATTACACTCGGATGCGCTTCAGTAACCGTACAAATGTCGTGTGTTTTTTTATGTGGTTATATCTTTGGAAGGGGGTCATGAGGGACGAGTGCTTACCTGTTTGATAATGAACTCGTCGTCCTGGTTGAGTTGCCAGGCGGTCACGACGTGTATCGTGGACAGCACAGCTCCGCTGAGTACCGCCGCTCTCATCCTGACTGGTAATAGTGTGTAGATGATGTATATAAAGAAGACAGTCCACCAGACGCCCTCCGAGGCACTGCGGGGGTCCACCATCAACACCCCAAAAACCTGCACGACAACCAGCACCCCGATGACCAGGTAGCTAACGATCCACATGTAGTCCTGGTGGAACCCGTTTCGGTTGCACACCACCATCATGGCCAGGAAGAGCGCCATGGCGATGGACAGTACTGAGATGTAGGCGGCGTACGGGTTCCTGTGGACGCAGTGGAAGGCCAGCATGACCCCGCACACCACCACCAGGACCCCCATCAGCATGGTGAGAGAGCTCTGGTTGAGTCTGAAGAAGTAGCGCTGGTAGAGGCGCTCCAGCTTGGCCGAACTGAACTTCTTGGACTGGAAAACCCAAACCACCCGCATCCAACAGTCGGCCGCCGTCATGGCTGTGCAGCCGCCGTCTGCTAATTCCTCCTCCTTCCTGTTTTTCAGCTCGCTGTCCTCAAAGCCCAGGTCCACCGCTTTGAGACCCAGATCTCCACCTCCGCCCATCCTTTTCCCGTAGTGGTCCTCCTGCCAACCGCACCGGAGCCCGAAGCTGGTGCCGGCTCCGCAGTGGTAATGCTGAGAGCCTGCATGTGGGGGGTCCAGGTCCTCAGGGTCCCTCAGGCAGCTCATGTAGCGTGGGTTGCAGAGTGATGAGCTGTGCGTTCTCTTTTTCCCATTGCGCTCTCCCCATGCTGTCTTTCGCTCGTCCACTCTGCTTACGAAGAGGCCTCTGGCCCACGACATCCTTAACAGAGACGACAGGACACATGCAGGCAACAGCAACCGTTAAATACCACCGGTCCGAAAGGTACACGTTCCGGTAAAGTCACCGAGGCGCTCTAGTGGAAGACACATTGCGTATCCTTTCACCTGTGTGGGCTTGGTTACGTGTCGCAACTTTGGCCGGGCCTCTAATTCATCCCAGCCAGCACACAACATGAGCTCAGACTGGCCAGAGGCATCAGAGGTGTGTGTGCATGTGTGCCGCCCTCCTCTTTAGAATCAGTCAGCGTGTCCGTCCACCACCTACTGCCTCTGGATGCCACCTGTTTTCCTGGAAAACACACACACACACACACACACATAATTGAGGCTTGAGCTGACATCGCCTGAAGAAATAGCTCCCAAGGATGGAGTGCATTATGCGTATGTAAACATAAAGGGAAAATAAACAACTGTTGAACTGTGATGGCACTGTGCATATGTGTGTGTGTGTGTGTGTGTGTGTATTTCTCTGGCAGAACTTTGTCAATCAATAGCAGAGCCAGAGAATAACGTCCAGCAAATGGCTTGTCCGTTCCATTTTCCATCTCCCACCAGGCCGGGGCTGCATTTCCATGGCAATGGTTTGCTGTTTTGTTTGCAAAACACTCAGTTGTGACAGAAAAATCCTCCCCACAAATATTGTCTTATGCAGTCAGGCCCCGCTGGTCACACTTTGCCATCAAACCATCGCCACCTGGTCTCTGCCAATGGCGTGGCCTGTACTTTGTAAACCTTCATCATAGGGTCTTCTGGGGAGGGGACGGGGACGAACAACTGGTCTTGGTGGATCGCACTTCTCAGTGTAGACTCCATCGCTGCTATCTGTCCCTCACATCTTGAGCGGACAGGGATGGGTGTGCTCTATTTGACAACAAAGACCTACACTGAGTGGGAACCATCAGAGATCAAGAGCTCTCCAGTCCAGATTAAATTGTCCATGCGCCCCCCGCCCCCCCCCATTAGCTTTGATGACTCACTATGGCTGGCTTCTGGCAGCACATGTCAAGGACACCGCTAGACCTCTAAAACTTAATAAGCAAAATCAGTGCCAGGCTGACTGAGCCCGAGACAAACACACCGCGGAGGAGAACTGAGCGCGCGCGCGCACGCCGCGTGTATAATAAAACGACAATTTATTTCTCCCGAGTTCACAAATCCACCAAACAAACGTTGTCAAGAGTGGCTTAGACTCGTTCCAACAGTCTGTAACAACAGTGAGAAACTTTTAATCCGGGAGGTGGACTGATATTTGCTCACGCGCGCTGATGATGCGCCGTTTGTTTTCCTGACGGATCAATGATGAAGTCGGTCACGTGACTCGCACTCTCAGACTCGTGCGTTAAGATACTTTTGTTTTTGGAGAAATGTCAAGCGTTTCTCTGGATTTTTTACCCCCCAAAAAACGACAACTGTAAATACGGTTGATCCAAAGCGACGCCGCAAACACTGGAAGGAATCGATTTAGCATTCGACCCACATAGAGATAAGGCAAATATGTGCACCGTTCACATGATTAGCGCTCCATGCAAAGAAAGCGTCCTCTGCTACATTTAGGACAGACAGGTCAAGAGGGGGGGGGGCGATATATCATCTCTTATGCAATGTGTCCGTGCATCTGAAATTTAAAATAATGCTAATAATCACATCAGTACACATGATATTATCTGGAGCCATTGTGTGCGTAATTAATAAAGAGCTCAGAGAACAGATTGGCGAATGACACTGAGCACATCATCACTGATCACCCAGGCATGATGATACACACACACACACACACACAAGATGTTTAGCAAATACACGTGTAGGCCCAAGCTGTTTGGTGGCGGACAGGCGGCCGGAGCGCACGTTACATAAGAGGACAGTCCAAGTGTCCTGGAGGCGAAGTGGACAGCTCTCCATGTTGACATGAAGTCTCTGCTGCAACAACGCACCAACACACAGGAGACGCTTCCAATAAGTCAGAGACTTTTGGAGTGTGCAGAAGAAGAAGGGGGGAAAAAAAGTGAACCGCCTTTTACGAACTTACCGGGGAGTAAAACAATATCGCACCCGGTAACTTACTTCCAACTCTGTCCGGTGGGGGGGTTTTGTGACAAGACACCGGGGGGGATGTTGCAGGACCGTTCAAGGGACTATATGCATATAGAATTATAGCAGAACAAGGGGGGGGGGTCTACACTGGGCCTGTCCTCACCCCCCACCCCCACCTCCAATTGAAACGTGCACGTCATTATGTTTGGACTCCAAACAAGTGACCGGACGGTAATGAACGGTTCAAAACGCAACCGGGAAGGCTTGATAAACTGCTTCGCAATCGGATTCACGTTCCATGTCACGTTAGTAGAAGGTGTGAGTGAATTGGCCGTGGCTGCTGCTGCTGCTGCACACGGACCCACGCTCGGTGTGTAACAGTCCTGCAGAACAGTTGAGGCTCCTTAACGCCGCCGCAATCATCACACACACACACACACAGCAAAACACTCTGGTACAAGTCAGCTGTTGGCATTTTTCTCCCCCTTGGCTACCGCTGTATCCTCTTACTGCGTTTTCTTTTTTTTCAGTTAATCCGACCTGCAACAGAATATCATTGTGCACAGAGAGGTTGCCCAAAACAACCGCGGGAAAAAAAAGCTTGAAGGAGCCAGTGGACTTACCATTGGATACCCTCGTTACAGGAGTAACTGTAACACTGCAGTGGAGATCCAGTTTAGCTTCTTGTGTTTCTGTCCTTTTCTTTTTTACGACAGCCGTAGACCGACGCTTCAGATGCGGGTCGGTCCGATCCGAGCTGGGATCCGGGGGTGGTGGTGGAGGAGGAGGAGGAGGAGTGGGGGGGGGTCGGCTCGGTTGTTGTGGTTCTGTGGGAGACGAGGGGGAAACTGCGAAAGTGACCGGACAACCTTCGCTGTTCCCAGTCAGAGCTACAGTACATTCCCACCGCCACTACCTCCCCGGCTCCCTCTCCCTCTGGCGCGCTCTCACCCCTCTCTCTCTCTCTCTCTCTCACACACACACACACACACACACACGTTCACACGCTCACGCACACACACTCTTACTTACACACAAGTTGCATTCCCATCCGTGGACGCAGGAGTCCCCCTAGAGGTGGGATGGGTCTGTGTGTCCGTGCGTAAAAATGCGTGCGCCCATTTTGGCTCAAAGTAGTTTTTTCCACTTTTAAACATATATTAGAAAGTGTAAACTACAACAAGTTCTTTTCTTATTCTAAATACCAAACAGGAAGTCTGATTAAACAAAAAAAGAGTCAAGGAATACCGTCATACATCATGCTCAGAGCGTTATAGCACCACCTAGTGGCGAAGGTACGAACCCAAACCAAAAGGCTGCCATTGTCGGTCAACCAAGTCTCTTCAATAAGCCTTAAAGATCTGGTTGTATTTTTATTGTATTCTTAAAAATGCAGTCTTTCCAAAGTGATTTGTCGCCGTTTACTATGACACTATCCTGTTGTCCTGAAATAAAAAAATATTTTATTTAGAATTTTCATTTGACAATAGTTAGTTAGTTATATTCATACCCCACAAGACAACATTCCCAACCCACAATGACAGGATCAGAGACAACAGACAAAACACAAAAAACCAAACCAAACAAAAGAGAGAAAGAGAAAAACAAACAAACACATAAACAACTGAACCGCACGAGTCACAGAGAGACATATGTTGACCTGTGACCTTCTAAGTCCTACAAGCCCTGCTCGGGTACGTAGAGCTGAACCAATGTGGTGTGCTGGTAAATTTTCCATGTAGTTTATAAATGGTTCCATATCTTGTAGTACGTCCTACTTCTTTTTTTTCATCCAGTAACTTATTTTCTCCAGGTTCACACAACTGTTGATTTCTTCAACCACATCTTGATTGGAAGGGGGGGCGGAGTCTAATTTCCACATTTCTTAACGGTTGTCAGCATAATTTTGGTCAGTTTCTTCGCACACTTTGACAGTTTGAGTTCAGTTACATTCACTAGTTGACAGACGTGAGGATCCAATGGAAATCTGACCCCATGGGTATTCCATATTCAGTTTCTTGTTGTCCTGACTTTTTCATTTGTCACTGAGCATCACTTGTGTCTGATTATTAACGCGTCATGGGGTGCCATGCTGTTGCTTGGGCCCCTCCACCTCCCTCAAGGGATGACCTGATTATTGAACTCTCTCACCTGTCCCGTGCTGCTCGGCTGGTCCACGTTGGCAACCAAATCCTCTGTAAGAGACCACTGTAGACGTTGCGCAGCACGGGTCCATCTGCTGCTTATCCCTGCTATAACCAGGACAAGTTTGCTTGTTCACATGGGCTCTGATCTGGATTCTGGTTCCCCTCAGCATTCATGTGGACTCTGGTTATCCTGTGTCAGGTCTTTGTGGTTTCTTTATGGTTTGCTTGTGTTCATGTTGTGTATTTTGTTAAGAAATATTCTGTGTTCCCCTTCAACACCATGCGCTGGAGCCTTGTTACTCCCTCTGTGACGTAATGTCCTCAGATGGAATACAAAATGTATAATCTTATAATGTGAATTTTAAGGAAAAGGGGAACACATATGCTTAAATGAAGATAAAAACGCATTTCTACAAGTGCTTTCATCCGTCAAACTCCATGGGTGAATCAACATTGCAGAAGTTGACGGCGTTTCCACATTCACTATATGGAGCCTCTAAACGTCCACATGGGTCATATATCTCATAGGATGAGAAGTTAATACATGGCATTTTACTCAAATTATTTATATACTTTGGTTAGTTTTAGAAGTTCAACAGTAATTAAACCTCTTGGATTAGTGGATGCTTTTGCTTGCTGGCAGCTGTTTAGGTCTTAGAGAGTTTAATGTTTTATCACGCATGTTCATTATCATTATCGGCCTGTTTATTTTCAGAAATCAAGCCAATTTCATTAAAGCCAAGAAAAAAACAAACATTCTGGTCCAAACCCTATACAGCCAGTCACATGGTTAAGTGTTATCTTTAAACCAGTATGACCCCACGGGTGTTGACATAGAAGAATCTGTTGACTTTTCATCATTCAAAAGAAATAAACACTCCTGTAAATCCCTCTTAGTACACAAACCTAAGATACGTTTCAACTGTAATAGTCCATCATTACCACACACTTTCCATTGTTAAACTTCTACTAATACTTGGAGTTGGAGTAGAACTTTAAAATGTGTTAATAATCTTAATGAAGCCTAATCAAACATTTTCTTATTAGCTGCAGTGAGAGTAAGTCTAATAATAAACTATACGTGGTTGTGGCTTTCTCCCAAACAGAAGTGTGTGTGTGTGTGTGTGTGTGTGTGTGTGTGTGTGTGTGTGTGTGTGTGTGTGTGTGTGTGTGTTGACAGTAGATGCTTGACTGTTGGGTACCTACTGTACAGGGTACAGTGCGTCCTCTCCGTGTGCTGCTGTGATTGGCCAGAAGGTGGCGCAATTGTTCACCCCACAGTCACAGCCTTCGTTGAGTTATTCCACTGCGGAGAACAGCACAGCTCTGACCATGGGTGAGGTGACAACTCTCACTTCTGCCTACTTTAACTCCAAGGAGGTTTGACTGACATGAATGTTTCAGGAAACAATGTCTTCAGCTCCAGAGTGGAACTCAGAGAGACCACACCCTCACCAAGACAGATGTCCCACTCTGTTCCACTGTAAAAAAAAAAATCTCTTTTTTGACCGTGTCGACCACGTGTCTGCAAACTGTAGTTCTAGAGAGCCTGTGACCTGCATTAGAAACCTGTGATAAAACATCAGAAACTGAACGCAGCCATGTTGTCTGGGTTAAAGACTGGTTTAGTAGGGACGTTCAACTCGAGGGCCGGTGTCCTGCATGTTATTGTTTCCCTCTTCCATCACACCCGGTTCAATTAACGATCAGTTCATCACCAAGATCTGCAGAAGCCCGATAATGACATAAGGGCATCCAGGTGTCTAAAATATGCAGGACACTGGGTCTTTAGGACCAGCGGTACACACCCCTGGTGTAGAGTGTTCTCAATAAGTCATCCTGGATTGTAATGAAAGTCATAATGATAACAGTGTCCATCAGGGATCTGCAACTGTGGTTCTACAGAGCCTGGGTCCTGCATATTTTAGACGTTTCCCTCTTCTATCACACACGTGGTTCAGTTTCAAAGATATACATACACTACAGGCCAAAAGTTTGGACACACCTTCTCATTCAATGCGTTTTCTTTATTTTCATGACTATTTCCATT
>JAPTHA010000027.1:13604652-13618100 GCA_029814585.1 Gymnapogon annona
ATCCCCTCCCACTACTGTTAATCTTGCTTTTGAAACAAAAACGGTATTAGTCGAGGTTTGATCATCGAGCTGCCATTTTCTCACCTGTTCTAACAGTATGCAACTACAACGGTGTTACATCTGTTTGTACTCTCTCTCTCTCTCTTATCTCTCTCTCTCTCTCTCGCTCTCTCTCTCTCTTATCTCTCTCTCTCTCTCTCTCTCTTAGGCACATGTTGGGTTTTGTCCAAATTGGAAGTTGTGCAACGTGTGACGTTTAATATCGATGTAAATGCCTCTCAGACAATTCAGTGGATATTTTTCTAAATACAAAAAAAAATAACAATAATAATAATAATAAATCTAGCATGAACCTGTCAGGAATTAGCCCAATCCTGAACTTCCCTCTTAGTAACGTCTGCTTCGATGTATGAAGCCGACATACCGGTGTCACCATTTAAGGCCTGTTGAGCGTGCAGAGACGTACAGCGGTAGAGAGCGAGAGCGGGGCGAGCTACAGCGAGAGTCGGGAGGGCTGTGTCTCATTGTCTCCGTCGGCGATGAGATTTGACGTGGGGGAAGCGAGTGGCGGTGGCGGAGCGCCGCACAGACAGGCAGCGTAGACTAGATCGACCTGTGTGGATTGTCGACGCCTGGTTGTGTAGCTCTGGACGTGGACCCAGACCAGGCTTCAGTCAAAGAATAAAGGGACGTTAAAGCCGAGCTTCCAGTGTCGCCGTGGTCACAGCTGGAGACTATTTTCAAATACTACTCTGGTGACAGATCAGACACCATTTTAAATAAGGTAAAAGAAAAACCTGCTTTGGTAGCGACCGGGACAACGTAATTAGACGTGATTTGACGCCGAACTGTCAAAGGCGTATTTTTTTTGAAGATGAGACGCTGGTCACCTGAAAAAGCAGAGACAGGAACCAGACTGGTGGGATAATGGGGGTGGGGGAGGGGGAATAAACTGGGTCGTACATTCAAATAGTCTTTGGAATAGATTTGTAGCATTGCGTTGACAGCGTTTCAGCGATTTCTAAATGGTATGCAGTTCTGAAAGAAATGCCTTTCATATCACGGTCCCAGAAGTTGATTTCAAGAGTTTTTCTTTTTCAACTCTTAACGTGCCTGTGGGTTCTTCTAATTTGCAACGAATCCAATGTAGCACTCCCTAAACGACCCCCCCCCCTCCTTGATTCTATACTCTTCCGAGGTTTCTCTTCTTTCTGTGTCGTACACTCTTGTTAATCTATCGATCTCCAATAAGCAGCACTTACTGTAGGATACAGTGAATATGGAGCAAAAATTTGACTTTTTTTTTTTTTTTCTTGAGCTTAAATCTTTGGCTTCATGGTTATATATGTGTGCGTGCGGCATTGATCTCTGTGCTTTTTAACCATAAAGCAATAACGATTTAAGCGCTTGTGATGCAAGGTAAACCCGTGTGGCAATAAAAAAAAAAAAAAAAAACGCAGCTTGGTGATAAATGTCATGCTCTACTGCTCCACGGACATCCACGTAATCGACTGAAACCATATCCGCTGTACAAACGGGCTGTTGATCTGTGTTTGCCCCCCTCCCCCACCCCTCGATGTACGGTATATACAATAACCAATGACAACGTCGTGCTATGAAATAGATCAAGGGACGTGAACCGGAGGGAAAGAAATATCTCCAACTGGAGACGCTTGTCAGTTTTTACATCCTCATATAATGCAGTGAGCGAGGAGGTAGTACAACTCCCAATAGGTGGCTTCGATATATAACTTCAATAACAGTGCAGGGTACGCGGTGAACATGGGGAATCTGCTTTGAAACCTTCAAAGTCTAACAATCATCTTGTAAAAAAGAAAAAAAGGGCTAGTGCGTGGGGGGGGGGGAAGGGAAGTAATGTGGGGCTTAGAAGAACACGTGGAATCAAATGCACAGGCTGGCCCTGTCCAAAGAAAGCTATTTTTCCATTTTTTTTTTTATTATTTTTTGTAGTTAGTGTCCGTTTTGTTGATTTCTCTTCCGTTTATTGTATTTAAAAAGCATGATGTGAGTCCAGGGTCCAGGTGTTGTTTTTTTTTGGGGGGGGGAGGGGGATCTTCACAAAGTGGCTGGAGTGTCTTTATGAAGCTGCGGACTTGCCCTCGGTAATCGGAGGAACCAGAAGTGGTGATTTTGTACAAAAGCTTCCAGTTCACGGTCACACTCCGAATTACCATCGGCATTGCCATAGCAACAATTCAGCGTCGGAAACATAGGAAGCCAGCTCTCAGTTTTGGTTCCGTGGACCAAGAGGGTTGGCTGGGAAAGCAGACGTCCTCACATCCATTTTTACGGCATCAGTTATGCAT
This sequence comes from Gymnapogon annona, assembly GCA_029814585.1. NCBI lineage: Eukaryota > Metazoa > Chordata > Actinopteri > Kurtiformes > Apogonidae > Gymnapogon > Gymnapogon annona. The sequence goes on from JAPTHA010000027.1 coordinate 13,606,980, forward strand.
TAATTGCAAGCTTGTACAAAGATATTTCTCTGCCCTTTTATTTTATTTTTTTCTTTGCGTAAGGAAGCTTATACCAGGATGTGTGGTTCTGAAGACGGGATAGACGTGTGGCTCATGGACCGTGTCAGTTAATATGCAGCCTTTGTGTTGTAGTCAGTGTGTGGTACAATGGTGCAGTCAAACTCCTAAGCATGTCCTCTATTAAAAGTTGTATGATTGTACATACCGTCTCTTTGTTTTATAATCATTGTAAGACGTCTTCATGGGACGTCACATGAAAATGTTGTTGTAAATGTGAATATTTATTTGGTAGCGATTTTGGCCTTTTTGTTTGTTTTTTTTTATTTGTTCGAAATCTATTTTGTAAATTTGACCTTATTTGTCTTTTTTTTTTGGTTTGGATTATTTGCCGTGTTAAATAAAGCTTGCCTCATTGGGCACACTTGAATCCTCATTGTCCTTGTGTTATGTTAAAGCTTTAGTACAGTACTTGTCAGGTAAATATGTTGTTTTTTTTGTTGAAAATTCAGTGGTAGAATTTCAACGTTCTTAATGAAAATTACAAGTCTATTTTTTTGTTTAAATGGATACATACAGAATAGAATAGAAAGCCTTTATTGTCATTACACAAAGTAAAATGAGATTTTATAACTTCACCGTAAAGTGCACAAATGCATAAATATAGTAAATTATATCTAGCGACCCCCGAGACCCTGCAAAGGATAAAGCAGGTTTGGAAGATGAAGGAATTAATGAATGTACAAATACTCTAATGGAAAAAAAAAAAAAATACTATCAAGTATACATAAACTATAAATTCAGGCAGGTTGAGTAAACAGGTACACAGGTTGGTAATAAAATGATTATATATACAGTATGTATGTATATATACATATATATGTGTGTGTGTATAATGCTATATATAGGTAAATATACATATATGTAATGTTTTCCAAATATATCTCTTCACAAAACACCCCTTTGTGACTATAATATATGCACTTCTTAAAGCTTGACATCCATTTTGAACCCCATTAACTGGGAAATGATGCCATTACAGCACTTACCCACCTGTCGTACAGTGTTTTCATGTGTATCGCCGTGTTAAGATGACGGCGAGCAGATGTCTCCACCGCTCTATCACTTCAATCATCTCTGTAGAAGGTGTAGGGGCTTATCTTTTTCCACCCCATTGGTGCTAATAATTCCTTTAACGGGCTCGGTGTCGCCGTGCGCATGCTGTGCTTGTCTCATTAAGGACGGAGTAATTTTGAAACGTGATGGATGGAGGATTACTGTCATTTTCTATCACTTCAACCCTGAACTGAGATCGTAGACGCGGATGATCAGGAGACTGGGGATAATCTCAGACTGAGGAGGGGAAACCATGTCAGACGTGTAATTATGAGGCCCTTCAGAGGTTGAATTGAGCAATAAAACCCTCTTACAAATATCATTAGACTGATAAGTAATAGGAATTTACTGGAGTGTTTGGTTGGGTTTTTTTTTTTTGTTTTTCAACAGATACCTATGCTGGAAACAAAAAAATAAATTAAAAAAATGCAATAATGGCAGCTGGTGCGGGTTTACAGGTCGCCATCAGTGTTCACGGCTTCACTGTCACATCTGAAGATGTGCGGAGCCGCTGCTCTCATCTGTCTTCAAACAGGCCACATCTGGTCGCTGCCAGCTGCGGAGATGTCTAACGCTGGCCTGGCTCCAAAGAAGGTGGTAAAAGACGGCAGGCAGACCGATCCCAGTCTCCCCTCATCCGGCTCAGAGTCCCACCAACCTCGTGTGTCTTGTGTCTACGATGTATACGATGGGTTGAACATAAATAACACACAGTGGGAATTACACTGGGATTTGTAGCAGTATGCACCACCACAACAAAAAAAACAACAAAAGAAGAAAAAGAAAAAAAAAAGTAAACCACAGCAGGAACAGAAGAAGAAGCTGGAATTAGAGGCACTCAGGGAAAACGAAGAAAAAACAGACAGCGTGTAAATATATATGTATGCCACCATATGGTAAATAGTGTATTTTTTTTTAACTGCAGTGAATTAAAGGTATGAATAAGGCATTATTCCGATCAGCTCTTCCATCCCCTCGTCTAATAAGTCTGTCACAAAATCTCAGCTCATCTGATTGGATTTTTGTTGTTTTATCGGGTGAATTAAATATTCATCCTCATTCTGCTATGTGTCTGAGATGTGAAGCACACACACCTCATACTACACCCCCCCTCCCCCCTCCCTCCACCATTCTCCGCGAGCACGTCGGCAGTGCGCGTACAAGACCAAATGCTCCAATGTCACAGAGATTTACAGGCTAGACGTGAAACAGCGTTGGATTGAATTGGAAGCCTTTATATCAGTTGATTTGCTCACCACCTTGACACTCTGTCTGGGTTGTAGACGGACCGTGGCAACAATTTTCATAAAACCTGATGGGGATGAGGTGGTAGGGTACGGACCAAGGACAATGCATCACGTTTTTTTAAGCACAACCATAAAAAATGCAAAAGACCTGGAACTGTTTTTTTCACTTTCCTTTTTAAAACTGGGAACAGCTCTCATTAACAATGCATTAAGCAATGGGCCCCGGAACCATTGTGAGTGAGTGGAAGAAGCCCCACTCACTTTTTAGACTTAGACTTAGACTTCCTTTATTGTCGTTACACAGACACATACAAAAAATCTGATAACGAAATGTCACAGATGGGCAACTGACAACCCAAAATAAATATGGAAGATAAAAAAAGTGCACAATTGCTGAATGAATCTAAAGCCATGAGTGGCTGCAGTGCAAGGTGACAACAAAAATTCACACAGTCAATATAAATAAGAAATAAATAAGATGGACAGTAACAATGTAACAATGTAAACAGTACTATAAGCAATAAAAGTACCACACACCAATGTAAACAGTACCTAAAACAGTGTAAATACTACACATCAATGTAAATAGTACTATAAACAATAGGCACAATTATATCATTTATATAGTTTTATTGTTGTTGTTATATTATAACAATAGTACTGTTTACACTGATGTGTAATATTTACACTGTTTGTAGTAGTGTTTTACATTGTGTGTAATATTGCACTGTCCATCTTATTTATTCCTTATTTATATTGACTGTGTGTTGTTACCTTTGCACTGCAGACACTCATGGCTTTGGTTTTACTCCAGCAATTTTGCACTTTTGTATTCTCCATATTTATTTGTGTTAGCAGTTGCCATTCTATGACATTTCCTTACCAGATTCATTGTATGTTTCTGTGATGACAGTTAAAGGAAGTCTAAGTCTACGTCTAAGTCTATCTGTTCAGACAAGTATACATCACAAGCCACTGACTACTGTCCTGCTGATTTTCTATGTAATTTTATGTAAGATTTTTTTTTAGTGCTCTTATTATTTATTGTTGTTGTTTTATCTTGTAAGGCAATCTTGAGAGTCTTGAAAGGCGCCATGAAATTAAATGTATTATTATTATTGTTATTATTATTATAACACCTTTAACGCCTGAAACAACGGGATTTTTGCTGTCACTCAAATCCATTCCGTGACCCTTGACCTTTGAGGGAAGGGTTCAATAAGCTCCATACCACGTTTTACTCCCAGTGCTGGGATTAAAATCCACTTCCGTTGTAAATAGACTCCATATGCCACGTTTACTCTGACACTCAGTCCCAGATTGGCTGACGTCGAATGAATCAATTTATTAGAACCAGTCACATGACTTTTGGTTGTTATTGTTTTGTTGTCTTCACCATCTTTTGTACTTCCTCCACAGGGGGATGGCTCACAAGACAGCCCTGGCGTGAGGTGGGCGTGACCATTTACATGTTTCTGACAGTGGATTGGATCATCCTCCTATCAGTAACCCCTGGGTGCTCTAGGTCGGCCAATAGAAGTGTCACTTAAAAGGTCACATGTTAGATGCTAATGTTTACAAGGGTCACAGGCAGAAGAAGTTCACTAAGGAGGATATGTTTGAGGAAAATGGAAAAAAAATCACCAACAGTTGATCTCAGGTTGGGCAAATATTGATGTTACTTCTGTGCTTTTGTGGATCTCACTTGTGTTTTGGACATAAATACTTCACTGAATTATATTTACTGGACTAGAAGGAGGAAAACCAGACCTATTTTGTGGGATCCATGATTGTTTGATCTGCAGACCGACTTCAAAAGTAAGAAAACACACTTCACACATTTTGTGTTTTCTGGAAAACAATCTTTTGTGTACGCGGTGTTGCTGTTGCACGTTGAAATGGTTTATATACTCAGGAAGACGAGTTTGTCAATGTTCATTTGATGAGCAACAAAGTGGAGGTGCATTGACAGGAAAATGAAAGAATCAAAAAGTCCCGAAATCTTTAAAAAGAAGTTAAAAACAGAACTGCTAAAGAAATATGCTTAATACAAAACCCTTTATGGTGAGATTTAGAAATAGATTTAGGAAGGTAACTGATCTATCGTATTTTAATTCACTTTAATGTGCTATTGATTGTTATTGTCTATATTTGAACACTAAAATAAAATCTTACTTACAAAACTTAGTCAATCCGCATCTGGGTTTCTGTGAAGAGCGTTCCGTAACAACTCTTAACTGGACCGTCTGTTTGCATTATAAATTCAACTGTGTGTTTTCTTAACCCCTATGTTGTATGTTTTAATGTTTTTACTTATTGCATTTACCACCGGTGCTTGATTGGCCCTCTCTTTTTGTAAGTCGCTGGTAAATGCAATGTAATTTAATGTTCTCTCTGTTATTATTCACCTGTCCAATATAAATAGATGCCACCGAGGAGAAAGCGTGGATTTTAGTCATCAGCCAGGCAACATTACAAAAGAAGTGATGTGAGGCTGAGTCGGAGCTCCTGTGATCCAGCACACCAAACCTTGAGCTGGATTTAGCTAAAAGCGGCTCTGTGTTGCTAAAAACAAAAGCACCATGGGACATCGGGGTGGTTGCAGAACACCTGAGGTAGAGGCTGACATTGTACTCAAACGCCACACAGTGGGTGTGAGGACACATAAATGGGCCACATACGCTGCTAGTCGTAGTAAATTAGGCCAACATCTGGACAGGCGCAGAGAGTTCAATTGCCCACTCAGCTGTAGCTCGTACCTCGGGGGCTCGGTCGAGGAGAAGTGGCATCGTAGCACAGTTCAGGGAGCTTTTAGGGTCGACGATGCCTTTTTTTTTTCACGCTTTACCATACGCTGCCACCTTACAATTGTCCTTTGTCTCCTATAGAAGGAGGTCACTTTGACCAAGGATGACTGTATGTGCTGCCATGGACAAAACTGGGGATTTGACCCACTAAATGTTTAAACAAGCTTTAAAGCACCATTCCTATATATTTAACAAATAAAAACATCATGACATGTCTCAAAATTAATATTAGAAAATCTGATGGTCAGTTAAGTTAACTACATTTCATTTCATTGTGTTATTTATATAGGTTCAATATATTTATGTTACTGTGTATCTGTTTATTTCCGGCTGGATAGCTCAGTTGATTAGGTTTGTGCATAGGGGACCCGGGTTTGATTCCCGAGGTGAGCGCCCAGTGGGTTGTGTCAGGAAGGGCACCCAATGTAAAAACTCCTGCCAAATCAAATATGTGAATTGGATTGGACTGTGTTGAGGGGAAAAAGCCGAAAGAAATCATCATCATCACTGTGTATCTGTCTATTTATTCATCTATGTGCAGTAAGTTGGTTCTTTTTTGCGTTTGTTATTGTCGGGACCGTTTGTTTATTTCCTTTTCTTTGTGATAATGTGTTGGTTGGAAATTGATCATTATTGTTATTAGTGGTGGTGGTTTTAACATTTAACATAAAGAAGGGAGAAGGGGTGGGATTCAATAAGTTCTCGCTCCTTTTGAACATGGGTAAGCAAGTTTTTAAATATTTTTTTTTCTTTTCTTTTAATTATATGTTCAAATAAACCTTCTAATACAAATAATAATAAAAATGTGGTTGGAAGTAATAGATATGACAGCCAGTCCTGAGAAATGTTTGAGGTTATTGTGATAAAAATACACAAACACAATACGACTGATTGATTTGATTCCTTAACAAATGTTCAAAGCATGGCGATAAAGTTACAAATATGGAGAAAAACAACAAACATCAGTTTAAAATGTACAATACAGATTTTTTCATCTAAAATACAAACTTTCTCCTGTGACTCTACATACAAGGGTTTCACCAGAGGGATTTGGATGCCGTCCTTGTGTTCCTGTGAGTCATTATTTGGGCTGAACATGGAGATCTGAGGAGACGTGCGTGTGCACAGAGACAGTGGAAGGCTGTTGTGTAACGTTAACATCATCTTCCTGCTTCTGACACATTCCCAAAGTGACCCTTCGATTTTGTGTTTTCTATTTGTTGTGCATGCAGCATCAGATTTGACCATATTACCTCTGGACGTGTGTGTGTGTATGCAGCCCCCTCACACACACGTGCACAGATATGAGCTGGTCTTTACTATTATGAGGCGTGATGATATGTCTGGTCCTGCAGTGTGCTCTCTCTCTCTCTCTCTCTCTCTCTCTCTCTCTGTCTCTCACGCACCCACACACACAGACACACACACCAGATTCTCTGCCTCTGCCGCAGTGCAGGGCAGGGCCAGAATATCCAAACCTATCTGCCTCCAATTCAGCCACTTCTACTCAACACAAAAGGCTTGAGTAACAGGATTTAACAGAGCGTGACCACAATAGCCCTGTTCTGTGGTTCGTCCTCACAGTGGACGTGCAGTGGTCAGTGCCGCTAACACAGGACTTACATCACTGTGGAGTAATGAAAACACCGGGTTTTGACATCAGGCGTCATAGTCATCATCGATACATACCTGTTGATGAGCGTAAACACATTCATCAACACAGTGAACGCGCCCTCCCCCCCTCTTCATCATCATCATCATCGTCATTCCGTACAAACGCGGCTCTGAGCGTCCACTCTGAGGAAGACTTCCCACCGCATCCACGGGCTTTAGTGTGAACTGAATACATCTCCCCCCACGGCCCCCACCTCTCTGCCTGACCCCTGACCCTAACCTCCCTCCTGTGGCTAAACCTACGGCTCCCCTAGCGCTCTCTCTTGACCTTGTGTTTCCCTGGCAGCACCGCCAATGAGCTCAGTCAAATGTGAGCAATTGTTTAATGTTCCCCGCGGCTGTAGTGGCAAAGCACAAATTGTTCCCCTTTGAAACAAAATTCACACTGTGCATGACTTGACGTTACGTGTCAAGTATCAAGCTGGAGTGTTTAATATCCCAGTAGATTAAACAAAGTGATGATTAAAGGATAGGTGATGTTTTTTCATGGTTTATGTCGAATTATCATTATTGCTGTCAGGATATATGTACATAAAAGAAAATACAATTATGATGATAACAGCAGCAACAACAACAACAATAATAATAATGATAATGTGAACAAGAATTCCCAAGAACAATAAAACAGAACACACACACACACACACACACACACACACACACACACACACATTATATATATATTATTTAAATTAAATTAAACTATTTTCATTAGGCACCTTTAGCTTTGTTGTTTTTACAACAAAGCTAAAGGTGTCATGAGTGTGTCCTCATGAAGCCTATCCACGGCTTCATGAGGACACACACAAAAAAACCGAGAACTAAATGGGTTCTAAAGGTTAACTATTTATTGTGACCTCATGACAAGAAACAGCACAAACAGCTACAAACATCTGACATGTGTTGAAGGAAACCAGGAATAAAACATCTGAAAATAAATGCAGTAAATCTCATATTGTCTGGATAAGAGGGTTAAAGATATATTAAGCGTAAAGGGAGCTCTCATTGTGGTCATTAGAACTTTATTAAACCAACAAACCTAATGTTGACCTGGGACATCTTTGTACCTTCCATGAATGCTAATCTGTGCAGGTTTCTATCCACTATTGAGTCACATGGGTACTATTGCTGCAGGTTTTATGAAAAATTACCTTTTTTTTTTCAACCCGACGAGTGGAAGTATTCACATTGATGGTACTTTATATTTTTCTATTGATGTGTATTGGGAACATACGGCATTAGATCAGAGAAAAAAACAAAAACGGGGATTAAATGTTGTGATTGGGTCTGTCCAGTTACCTAGATGTGTTATGGTTGGGTCTGTCAAGCTTGGGATATGTGTTTCCTGTTTTATTCTGGTATTTCCTGTGGCGTCTGGTGTCTTTATCCTTGTCTGTCATTTAGCTGCTTTCCTCCAGATTCCCTTCCCACCTGTGTCCTATCATTAATTATCCTGATTGTGTCACCTGAGCCCGGGGGTATTTAAGTCCTTGTGTGTTCTCCTGTCGGTGTCAGTTCGTTGAATGTCTTGGTCCATGCACTGTTCCTCATCTCTGTCATGCTTTGTTCTCAAAGTCCCTTTGAGAGTATACCTGGTGCGATAGTTTAGTTCATAGTCTCGTTTAATAGTCATAGTTTCTAGTCATAGTCTTATGGAAATTGGAGTTTTGCCGTAATTTTTCTAAATCTGTATTTTCCTCTTTAAGAGTGATTTTTCATTATAGTTTTGTATTTCTTGAGTTACCCATTGTGGGAAATTTTGGTTTATTGTTATTCACGCATTTTTGGACGTCGCCTTTTGTTAATAAAATTATCTTTGAATCTGTAATTGTTAAGAATATCAAAATTAAGAACCTTTTTGAACTATAGTATTGTCTGCGTCTGGGTCCTTGCCAAGTGAGTTCTGATGTAACATTAAAAAGGCCTTGTACATCGATAATATCCTAAATAAAACAATCTGCCAACTTTTTTTTAATATCCCCAAATGTACACAGTCAAATATTTGTTTTAGTCCGACGCTGGTGTGGCTATCATAACAAGTCGTACTTCATGTGTGGTGTTTGTGTTGTGCGTATTACACACAGCAGATGTTTCCCCCCCAATGAGCGCACTAACCCAAAAACAGCAACACAAACAGTGGACAAATGCACACAAACAACACAGACATGCTCCGCTCCATCCTCCGGGATCACTGGGCAACTACACACAAAGGCGAGGGGCTGCTCCGCTGTGCAACAATGAGACACTGTCTGAGGGAGCAGAGGAGCTACCACACACACACACACACACACACACACACACACACATACACACACACATACACAGAGACAAACCAGTACACACCACACAATCACACTACAGATTTGGCTACGGGCCACATCCTGTATGTGTCCACACAAGCCAAAAATAAGGCGGTAAGACGCAGGCACGGCACCCATAAGCAGCACCGTCCTCTCAGCTGCACCAGTGGACAAATAAAAGCCCGTCTGCCGCTGTGTCCTTCATGCTGATTAAAACTCTAGATTAGGTCAGATGCAGCAGACTGAGTGCACAGCAGTGATAATTACTCCATAATTACACCGCATTGTATCGCTGCTGTCTTTCATTTCTATGGTTTTATTTTTTACCCCGGTGTCTGCGTTTAACAGTGCACAATAATTATTATTGTTACTTTTTAAATAGGATTTTATTTAGATTTTTCATTAGACAATGTTACAGCTATACATTCATACACTACAGCAGGGGGGTCACATTCAGGTACATTTGAACTGAAGTGAGCCAAACCAGTAAAATAACGCCATAACAATGTATAAATAATGTCAACTCCAAAGTTTTGTCTGTTTTTTAGAGTGAAACAAGTCAAATTATATGATGAAAGTGTTCACATCTAAAAACTAGCCTTTTTCAAGCAACATGAATAAACATGAACAAACTGAAAAGATATGGGTCATTTTAACAATATTATACTTCAGTTTAACATTTACACATTTACTGTACATTATAACAATAATATAACAATATTTAATAAAAGGCAGAATATTGTTAAAATTGCACTGACTTTTAAGTCGTTTCTGGTTCATAATTATTCAGGTTATTCACATTTATTGTTAAATAGTACTTTGTTTTACTGTAAATACATGATAAGATTTGGAGTTGTGAGTGTTTCTAGGTTATCATTTAGTATTGTATAGTATGTAGTGTTAGTATTTTATTGGTCTGACCCACAGATTGAATTGGTCTGAAAGTGGAACCTGAACTAATATTATCGTTAATATCTTCAGTGTCATTTCAGCATTGCACAGATTCCTCCGAAGGGCCAGACTGGACCCTTTGGCGGGCTTGGTTTGGCCCCCGGGCCACATGTTTGACACCTGTGCACTACAGGATGATATTTTCAACCCACAATGGCAGGATCAGAGACAACAGACAAAAACTAAACTAAACATGAAGAGAACTGGAAACACAAAACAGGTACAACGACAAAAAAAAGAAAAAAAAAAAGGATTAATGGATAAACTTGCTGTAACTCAGTTTTACTTTTTACCCACTGGCTGCATTTAACAATGCACATTTTTTTATATGAACTTTTTTTTATTTTTCATTAGACAACATTACAGCTACATAAATACGCCACAGGATGACATTCTCTACTCACAAGGACAAGATCAGAAACAACAGACAAAAAAACCCCACACACACCACAGAACACAAAAAACACACAACAGTACAATGACACACACAAAAAAAGAAAGTAAACAGTGCATGTTAAAATGTTAAAATCACGATTTGGCATCTTGGCTGAACCTATGAACTGGCTCTAACTTTCTTTTACATTTTAACCCGGTGGCTGTGTTTAAAAGTACACATTATTTATTCATTTATATTATTTTATTTAGATTTCTCATAAGACAATACAAGTCACGAGACAGGATCAGAGACAACAGACCAAAAACAAAACAAAACAGCACACTTGTAGAGCACAAAAACACATACAATGACCAAAAAAAAAAAAAAGGAAATGGTTCAGGTCAAAGTCTCGATCAGGCAGTTTGGATTAATGAATGAACTTTGCTCTAACTTGGTTTTACTTTTTAACCAAGTGGCTGCGTTAGCAAAGGCTGCGTTTAACAGTGCACATTAATAAAATAATAATAATAATTCATTACATTTATGTAGCACTTATCAAGAACCCAAAGACGCTTACAAAGAAATGGGGTTAAAACATGGGGATGGGGGGTAACAAATACAGGGGGGATAGG
>JAPTHA010000027.1:13637361-13648133 GCA_029814585.1 Gymnapogon annona
TTTCACCTTTTTTTGTTCATTCCATAACTCCACATGTGTTCATTCATAGTTTTGATGCCTTCAGTGAGAATCTACAAGGGAAATAGTCATGAAAATAAAGAAAACACATTGAGTGAGAAGGTGTGTCCAAACTTTTGGCCTGTAGTGTACGTTCCCCTGGATTGTGTGGATTGTGTTCCCCTATAAAGTGTCTTCATAAATCACAATAATTTAGGCTTTTTTTATTTTTTACTTATTTACTTAACTAGAGCATTAACAGGTACAAATGCTTCATTGATGTAACTGGAATAACTCGGATTTGTTTCTCTGATTGTGTTCAAAGTTGTCTGACTGTCCATTAGATGGCGATAAGTCCACTTAATAATAATAATTAGAATTCTGTATTTCCATGTGGAATGATTTTATCACAGAAAACAGCTGAAGTTGAATCTTGATTCAAATGCACAATCCCGTCATTCTAAAAGGGAAACTTTACAGACGTTACATTAAGTTGCTGAAGATGCACCTGGTTTATTTATGGCCTACATTGAATGTCCAACACGAACCCAAACATAATTTTTTTTTATTCAAGTATTAAAATGTAAAGCACATTATCTTGAATATCAACAAAGTACGACTCAACACAATTGGAAAAGCAAACCTCCAACTTTTCCTTAACAATCAGTTTGAAGTGTGAAATCTCTCGACTTTTCCTTAACCCGGCTCCTCCTCAGTCGTGTAATGCATAGAAATGTTTGCACAGTAGCTTTTGTAAGCTACAAACCTATGTCTCAAAAATATTTCAGTTGGTCCCTTAACTAAAATACAAAGGGGGATTTAAAAAAAAAAAAGACAAAGCATATTCAATGAATATATAACCAATCAAATTCATGGCAAATTAAATCACTGGCCAAGCAGGTTACTGCACCTAGCAAAGCACTTTCACACATACAGCGTTGTCAATTTTTTTTTTTTTTTTTTAGCCTTTGGACTACAAGGATGTTTATGGAGAGAGAAGCTAATTTATTACACATTTGTATACATATTTCCATGAAGTTTATAGTATTTTTACTCAAAGCAGGATAGTCTAGCTACAAACATAATGCGCTTTATCAAGCAAATAACGCTGAAATATGCCCAAATGGTAACGTCATGCTTGATTTTTGTTGAATCAAAAGTGAATATAAGAAAAGGCACAAGAAATTAGATCAATACCCCACCCCTTTCCAAGTCAGACCAATTGTTCCTGCAACATTTTCTTTTGATTTTTTTTTCTTGTTTCCCCCGTGTCATAGATGATCTACTTATATAAACAAATTTACGTCACTTAACCTCATTTTAAATGAGAACATTAGCAGGCGAAACCTCCCGGTTGGACAGGGACAGAGGCATAGATATTTAAAGAGCTTTTGTGCCTTTGTTTTGGTATAAGTGGTCTATATGCCCTTTGCATTTGACATCGTCATAAATCTGGTAATTAGATGAGCACATTACAGACAACTGAGGTAATGGGCTCAACACCTGGGAGACATCTTGAAATAACGGGAAGTGAACAATGACAAAAACAACCCAGGGGGAAAGACCGAATGCAAGTAATAAAGAGGTGCTGCGATGAGACACTGGGCCTTGTGCAAGAAACAGAAAACAAACTCATTTTCTCTTACTTTTGTCCGAATCTTACACGTTCTCTAATTTTGTTAGTAACCCATAGATTTATGGGATTCACCAATGTTTTGTTTTTTTTGGTTTTTTTTGCTCTTACTCCAGGAAAGATAATGTGGTCAAGTGCACTCTTACCGAGATAAGAGGGAAAAACATCAAAGCCCTGGAAGTATTTACTTAATTTAGGAGCGCAGAAAATATTGTCATGGCAAATGTTGTAGAGGAATTTCAATCATTGAATATTAAATATCTGGTTGGAAAATATCTTATTTGTCAATTGAAGTGGAGTGTCTCACTGGACAGGATAATAAAAACAAATATAACTAATCGGCGGATATCTTTGGGGCAGAGTGGGTATAAATATTTTTCACTTTAATGTTTTTTTTTTTTCATGGTAATCCATGAAGAAATAATAAAAGGGAGCAAATCCAATAAATCCTGTCAGATTTTCTTGGAAAATTCAGACGTTCAGACTCTGATGGACATGTAGTTCTTGGACATTCTTTGTCTACATTCAGAAATGCATTTTTTTTCCACTGCAGGTCAGACCTCCGTTCATTTTTCCTTTCCCTCCAAGAGAATCTGACAGGACTTGCTGAATCCCTTTATTACGACCTTTGCCTGCAAAATTATAGAGCATCTGTCAGAGCTGATGTTAATATCAAACCACATTCTGCTGATCCATCACCGTGCGTCCCTCTGATGATATTCCCATCACATATGAGTTGATGAAAGCAGACGTGTCCTTTGTTTGACTCGATTTGATGGCGTTTTCATTTTGCCGCTGCTCAAATTTCTATCTGCTCTTTTTTTTGGCAGCGTCTCTGAAATCACTGACCCAAAGTCAGCCGTTTTGCACATGACACAAACCCCCCTGCCCTTCGAAGACATTTAGTGGGCGTCGCAAATGCTGATCGACCACAGCCCACCCCCACCGCCATTTATAATGGAGTGAAATTCGACATTCAGTAAACTTGGGTAAGAGCAGATTTGGACGGTATGAACATTTGGTGCATCCGGAAATGGATCTTCTTATATTTTCTCACAATAATAAAAATAAATAAATTGGGAGAAAATATTAAGAGAAGTTAAAAAAAATGTTTCTGCATGAGGCCCAAACTTAGACATTCTTGTTGTTGAAATGAAAAAAAAGAGGGAAATCAAATAGTTCCAAGCAACTGACATCAACTTGTAGCTGATACACTTGTAGCTCACAGCTACACGAACCTGTTTTGCGAACCCGTGCACTCTTCCACACAGAGGAAGCATAAAACCCACTCCTGTTCCCTCAGTGAAAAACAGCCCCCCCTCCCCCAACCAAAGTGCCTGTGAGTGCTTTAGATTGCGATAACAATAGAAAATTAACTCATCCTATCGAAGCAGCGCTAATCTGCCATATTAACCCAAGTACTATCCTTACAACAAATAATTAGTAACAATCAAATTAGAGACTTTTAAAAACATTCCTGGGGTTATAAAAACAAAGCACGTGTGCTTGTAAGAAAAGAAGAAGAAGAACTCCCCCAGAATCACAAAATAAATATTCAGTCAACGTATCTCAACGTAGGTTTCCTAAATAATATTAAAAGTACCTTTTTCGTTACCGACACGCGTCAACACTGCTCAAGGAGAGCGTCAGACATCTGTCCTATTGCAAACAGGGACAGTGGAGGACTGTGTCGTAGGAGAATGCTCCGCACTCCCAGTATGTTCTTCCATATGTAGCAGTGGATTGAAGCTGAACTCTGGAGGGAAAGGAGCAAACAGGGGAGCGACTGATGGAGTGACGGTGGCTCTGCTGCAGCATTTCGATGAGCGTCTGCTTGTCTTTCGGCCGTCCTTGGAGGGGGGGGGTGGGCAGTCTGGGCTAGAAACCACCTGGAGCCGACTCACGTCGTCCTTCGGCGAGGAAAAAAAACAAACAAAAAAGTCCTACAAGTCCTGGAAGAAGCTGTGGCTTTGACGCCGTCAGTCGGCCGTGATGCCTTTCTCTCTGAGCTCCTCCGTCACTCGCACTAGGTAGGTGGGGTCTGGGTAGCCGAAACTGTCAAGAGAAAGCAACAACACTGTCACTGCACCTGTACCAGCTCCGGCGCCAACGCTGACGTCAGCTGATGGGATTTCCTCATCAGAGATGGGGTTATTTCTATTATTTATCATGAGACAATATTACAGCTTTACACCTTTAGTACGTGTGTGGATATGCAAGTACGTACACACATATATACAGTATATACATGTATATACCGTGTATGCAGGTATGCATACATGTTTATATGTAGGAATGTACATGTATATACGTACGTATATATGCTTTGCTTATGCGTGCTTGCTGGCTTATTTATTGACACATGTCGCAACACATCCACAAATGTATACAGTGTATGTCGTACAAGAATCCAATTCATGTACAGTACATCTTCTGTTCTTACTGTCTTATCTGTATATTTGCTGCTGTAATGCACAAATTTCCCCCGTGGTGTGATAAATAAAGATCTATCTATCTGCTACATTTATGCACTACAACAAGACAGCTGCTCGTGTGCTGACCAAGACCTTAGGGCGCCATTACATCACACAGGTTTTGAAATTACTGCCTTGACTTCCTGTGTGTTTTAGGATTGATTTTAAGGTTCTTTTAATAGTTTAGAAATGTCTTAATGGTGTCACACCTTCTTATCTCCTTGACTTGCTTTTACCCTATGAACCCTCACGGACCCCGAGGTCCTCTGGCACTGGCTTTTAAAATGTTCCAAAAACAAACACCGAAACGCAGAGTGAGGCAGCTTTCCAGTGTTATGGCCCTCACGTATGGAGCAGCCTGCCAGGAAACGTCAGGGAGGCAGAGGATGTACAAATTTGTAAAAACAGGCCTCAAGACTTATGTTTTTAATTTGGCTTTCATCTAATCACCCTGTTTTATCTTAGATGTTAACGTAGGATTAATCATAGCTTTTAATTCTGACTTTTAACTATTGCTTCTGTTCTCATGTTTTTATACATATTCTCCAGTGTTTCCTCAGTGGGAGCCCCTCTGTGCCGGGGAGGGCAGTAGGCTCCAGAGGCTGTGCTTCCCACTTGCGGTCTGCCCCTCCATGGTAGGATGATGGCTGTGTGTGTGTGTGTGTGTGTATGTGTGTGTGTGTGTGTGTGTGTGTGGATGACAGCTGAACCCCCTGGTGTACATGGCTCCCTTTGACAGTGCCTCCTCTCTTCGCTTTCTGGTCCTACAATGTTCAGCTCCACATGGCATTAACTTATGGTTAGTTAGGAATGTGTGTTTGTGTGTGTGGGTGGGGGTGGGGGGTTGATTTGATTATCGTTATTATTATTCCTATTTTTTTTAAACTTCTTATTTTTTTGTTTTGTTCTCTTTGTGCTGAATTTTTATGTATGAAAAGTGCTATATAAATACAGTTTGACTGAGTGACGGTCCCAACCCACAATAACAGGGTCAGAGACGCCACAAAGTGAACCACATGAGTCGCAGAGAGACATATGTTGACCTCTGACCTCCTAAATCCTACAAGCCCTGCTCGCGTATATAGAGCTGAACCAATGTGGCGTTCTGGTAAATTTTCCAGATAGTTTATAAATGGTCCCATATCTATGTAGAACATCCTACTTCTTTTTTTTTCATCCAGTAGGTGATTTTCTCCAGGGGCCACATAACTGTGGACTTCATTTACCCACATCTTGAACCACATCTAGAAAATGGATTATGTCTGTGTTCACATACCAGCGAGGCCCACCCCATATTGAGGTCTTGTGGTGAATGTCATTCCAGGTGATGACATTTTGCATGCCCGTAGTCATGGAGGTACCGATGGTGAAGATAAGGCGCTGTTCAAAGGCCCGGCGCAGCAGACCCAGCACACGGTTCCCCTCAGGGCTATCAGGGAGGTAGGCCACACGGTCTGTTCCTGGGTATCGAACACCAGGGTTCGGGTGCTCTGGCTGCAAACAAAGAACAGCAGTCACGACGAAAGAATCGAAATACAGCATAAATCAAAGTTACATTTGAATACGACTGTAGTCCCCACGTGCCTTCAGGCAGGTTTGTCTTAGGTGAACACCACACTCACTACGCCTACAAATGACGAAGGCTTTCCGTGTTCTAGTTTTCTTGATTAATCGACCTGTTGTTTGGTCTCAGAAATGAGAGAAAAGTGTGAAAAATGTGAATCGGCTCGAGGGCTGCAACACTTACCACAGTCTCGCAATTATTTTGTATAATGGTCTCCATTCAAGTATGTAACAACAGTTGGATAAACGTCCTATGGACATCAGATTTTTTAATCACTCTTTTAACGCAGTCATAACCTTTTTTAATGCCTGTGATCATCAAATCCCCAGAGTTAGAACATAGAGCTATTAGTGTCAAATCTGTCATTTGATTTTTTTTATAGTTCTTAAAGTACACTTTGTTTTTAATTTACGTTCCAGTGTTCAGTTGCAGTAAATTGAATGTTTCTTTTAAGGCTTACATTATACTAGCGGGATCACATGACACAGCTAAATATAATTCAATGTTTTATTTTGCAATTGTTAGTGTGATAAGTTAGCGTCAAGTAAGGATTCTAAATGATTACAGTCCTGATCCGCATTTCCTCAAAGCCTGCATTGAGTCTTTTAAATGTCATGTTTGATTAGCCGCCCAAAGAGATGCAGTTTACTTTAACAGACGAGAGAAAGCAACGCAAAATGCTATCCTCAATGTTGATGTTTTTTTATGAAAATACTCAAAACAGACCAAAACACAAAAGCAATGTTACCAGTCAATTCAGTGGTTATAAATGTTGCAGCTCCAACAGCCACAGTACCGAGAACAATCATATTTTTAACTCTTTCTAAATCTGTACTTCACTAGTTACCAGCCAATCAGGCATGGTCTTGTAATCACCTATGTTACTATTTTAATAACGGAGCCTTTTCTCATGTGCTTATGAATCTTTTTAGAAGTTTTGTTGTTAATGTGTTACATGGTTATGCCACTCTTTTACTAACTGCATGGGCATTTTGTCTCCACCTGCACCTCTTTGAATGTTTTACACTAAACAGCACGCACAAACATGCAGGGCTGAATATGTTTTACATGATGGAGCTCATGTTAATTAATGCACATTGTTCCTCATTAGATCAAAACATAAAACAAGGGGAGTGGAGTTGAGCAGGGCTGTCTTTGTTCTCTTTTTATGCTGCGTATTTTCTACTACAGATGAACTCCATTGATTTTACACACATAAGCTAAAGGTCAGTTTTCTAAGAGGAACGCTGCTCATCCTGCATAAACAATTGCATAATGTCTCCTTTTGTTGTAGAGGTGTCTTTGTCAAGAAGTAGAATAACCTGATGGTTTTAATCACAGCTTGACTTTTCGTTTTTTAACAGGAACCTGTGTCTGCGTGCGTGTGTGTGTATGAGACAGAGCTCATGCAATGTTCACGACACATGAACCAGGCAGGATTTTAACCTAGTAAACGGACAATCCACCAAATATTGAGCTGGACATACACCGGGGACTGTTCAGGTATTTCTAAAATTGGTCTGTTTGTTCGTAACCAACCACACACATTGAAAAACCTCCTTTCAAATGCCAAAACTAATCTTAATCCAAAAGGACTCAGTTTGAAGACAGCATTCAACTAAAACATTCTGTACGGCTGTTTTCAAGTGCAGGATTTAACAACATAATGGTGTTGTCAATATTATGCAACTTGTCCGTACCAAAATAACAAAAGCAGAACCTGTTAAATACACTGTTGATGTATTTGATAAATTTATATACGTCAAGCTTTCCAATGATCAAATTCATAATAATCCATATCTGTGTTGTTCACCGACAATATCATCACATCCCATTTACCACGTATTAAATAAGTGCTTCATGCCTGAGTCACATCTGATAGGTGTTACTTTGATGGCGAAATATCAAAACTCCCATGATCCCACACATCTTCACCACGTAATTGAACTACATCTTTGTTTTTGTCTTTTGATTTAGATACCAAATAAGTGTACTTATTCAAATGAGCAGTTTTATCTAGAGTATACTGGGAACACTGGAGCCCAGTTCACAATGTTTCTACAAGTCTTTTTATTCCAAACATTACCCAGATCTATTGGCCTTCACTCTCTGTAGTCCAACAAAAAAAAAAGGCAAAACTATTCATTTCTTCTTTCTGAAAGTTATTTTTTTACTCCTCTATAAAAGGAACACAGAATATTTCTTGGTAGTGGATCAAACAAAACCCTTGAGAATATTATCGTGGACTATAAGAAACTCAGCTTGACATTTCTCACCATTTTATGACATTTCTAAAACTAAAAAAAAAAAAATCATGCATTGGGTTTATATTACTCTCTTCTGGCCACTCAAAGCTTTTGAATCCATTATTCATTCCCTTCAGGCGCACACTGGTGTTAAGCTACGTCTGCGGCCACAGCGGCCCTGGGGCAGACTGTCAGAGAGGTGGCTGCTGGTCCGCACCAACAGTCTCTCTGATCTAAACAACTGGACAGAAGAAACCGTTTCATCAGCTCAAACCAACAGACGGAGTCACGGCACCTGTCAAATACAGTCAAGAAACAGTCACTTACTGCCTGGAGACCAGGAGGGAAGCTGTAGATGATGCAGATGCATCCATGGCCTTCATGCCCAGGAAGCTCCATGTCTGGATCTCTCTCTACAATCATCGTACCGTTGGCCGGCTGGTTCCCGATGAGCTGACCGTACACCAGCCGACACACGGGACACGCTTTCTTCACCTTGAAGGCCTGATCCAGGCAAGAGCGGCAGAAAGAGTGGCCACACCTTTCCAGTGTGGTCTTCTCCACTATGTCCCCCATGCAGATGGAGCAGGAGCTGTTGTCCTCGGCCTCGCTGTGGGAGGCCATGCTCGGGTCCATGTCCTTCCTGTGAGCTACCTCGTGGAGCATGGCACAGGCCTCCTCGTCAGCAGGCTTCCTGAACCTCTGCTGTTGCCTCTGGGAGCGTCGAGGCTGTGGAAGAGGTGGGGGCAGCAGGCTCCCGTCGCCATTTGGCTCCAGGACTCCGACACAGGGCAGCAGAGTCCTCTTTCTCTTGGGTCCCCCCTCCTGTTTGCTCATTTCTTTGCGGGCACAGCGGCATAAGTCAATGAAGGCTTTTCGCGTCTCACTGGAGATGGGTCCATCCATCACCCCAGCGTTCCTGGAGCCCTCCACCGGCTGCAGCCTCACAGCGCAGCAGCCCCCCCTCTCTCCTCGTCTAATGATACCAGCACTCATCCCCTGCTTGTGCTGGAAGTCAATGAGCCAGGGCCGCCCAGCTGCAGCCAGGTAATCCCACACCGCCTGTGAAACCAGCACCTCATCACTGCCCTGGCCAGCACGCACACTCATCTCATCAGAGGAAACTGCACAGAAACGCACAGGGAAGACATCAGCAAACGGCAGAGTTTGGATTAGGACATTGAGATGAGAGCAAATCACGTTTAAAACTACAAAGAAAACACTCATCTGGTTACACAAGTTACCCCCTAAGGCTACACACACACACACACACACCGGCGTTCATGTGTTGCTTTTTCAGATGCAGTTGTGGGACGATAGTGGGCCTTTGTTTTAGTCAAACAAAAATGGCTTCAAGAGTGTTTCGCTCCATTTGGCTGTGGTGGCTTTATTTACTTTCAGCAAAAAAAAAAAAGAAAATCAAAACAACACGCAGGATACCCGTTTCTATTTTTATTTACAGTCTATCTGCCCATGACAGAGTGTATATAATAATGTAATATCTCCAACGGTGGCTGCTATTTGCAGAGGCTGCATCACGTCAAAAGAAATATACAGCAGCCAGTATCGCGGCATTGCTGAGGACGTATCAGCTGTTCACAAATTCAGACTGTAAACAAAGGGAAACTAAATCCCCCCCCCACCACCACCACCATCACCACCACCATCACCACCTCCCCACCCGTCACACGCGCAAAACATATGAAAGCTCACTGACAGCCACAGACGTGACACTTGTGCAGAGTAAGAGTTGATTTGTTTTTTTTGTTTGTTTGTTTTTTTTACCTTGTGATCCCATAAATTCCTTCAATTTCGAGTAAAGCGTCCTGTCGAACAGAAAAATAGGAGAAAAGCTGAACAAACGGTACCACAGTTGCAGCTCGGCGATATGTAAACTGAGTCATTCTCCACAGACGCAAAAAAAAAAACAAGAGGTGGAATTGGTCGGTTTGGCTTTACATCCGTGGATATAATACTGATAGATGATGGCGTTAAAGACGGGCCAGCCTCACCCTTTTTGCCGTAGCTTCGTCGCTTGTCAGGGGAGGTTTTTACGGCTGCATTTAAAGAGCGCTGGAATGGAAACAAGGCCTTTTATTCCCCGACGCGCTGCTGCTGCAGTTTATCCGCGGATAATTGCTCTTTTTTTGTGGTCAGGACATGGTATCCGATCGCCTCCCATAATTCTCCATATCTGCTCGGATTCGGTCCGGACCGGAGCCGCCGCCGCCACCTCGTCCCCGTGTCCCCGGTCCCCCCCACCCAACCCCACGGTCTCGCCTGCGTTCGTCTTTCCGCGTAAAGCCTCTGCGTCCTTGGGTTGAGGCGGAACACAAAGTAAACAGCACTCGGACTCACTCGTCTTATCTGCTGCTACCGCCTTTTAACCGTGTGTCATCTTTCTCCGGGCAGATAATCGGCTCTTTCTTGTCATTTTCTTTTCTTTTTTTTTTTTTTTAAGAACGGAACGTAGAGTGTGTCTGCCGTTCGTTACCGTGTCCTCGCTCCTTCCCTGTTGACTCTGTTCGGAATAAATGTAGGCGATCCATAAAAAAAAAAAAAAAAAAAAAAAAAAAAAAGCGCACTGGGACCTACGAGAAAAAAAAACAAAAAAAAAAAGGTGACCAGGAAGTTCGTCACTGAGATGACATGATTGGCTGACAAATGGTGGTTTAGTGTGTGCGTGTGTCTTTTTTTGTTTTGTTTTTTTTTTGCTATGAATCATGCTTCGGTCGTGATTAATCGCTGTAATGCGAACCGTCCACACACTAAGCACACACGCACACACACACACAAGGTACAGCCTACATGCCATCCAACTGAACACCTACTCCTTTTAGTTATGATGCAAATGAAGC
>JAPTHA010000027.1:13649628-13659809 GCA_029814585.1 Gymnapogon annona
ACAATGGAAATAGTCATGAAAATAAAGAAAATGCATTGAATGAGAAGGTGTGTCCAAACTTTTGGCCTGTAGTGTATGTAATTAACCAGTGCAGGACATTTGTCGTTTAATGTTTCGACTTTGAGTACACTTGATCTCTGGTGATCTCCCACACTAAGAACACACTGATTACATCACGTTGCATTACAAGTGCATATAAAGGCTGCTTTTTAACTAAATACACACACTAGAAAAAAGTCAGAAGTGTCAAAAGCCGTTCAACCGGGTCTACAGGCAGCCAATCAGATTGTCAGGAGGACAACGTTGTAACCACATTAGCCTCAAATAATGTCTGTCTGGGGTCTTGTGACGTTTCTCCAGGTATTACATCAAATGTGTTTTACATGAATGTAGGACATCCTGCCATGAGTCAGAAAATCTAATGGTATGTTCATATCCCAGCAGAGCCCTATGGGCCCTGTGGTCATAATAGCCTCTGGGTTGTTCCATTATTCAGGGTCCGCTGAGCCACTGCGGGCTTTAACGTCATTGACAATCTCTTCTCTCTATTAACCGGGAAGGTGTCACAACGTAAAGCCGAGGTGTAACACGGTGTTGCAATAATGTTAATGCTGCGTCAGGTTGGATTTTGTGTTTAACAGTAACTCACAGGGTGAATAGAGAGTGTGGCTGCGGACACACACATAAGTCATACTTGACTGTCCTTTGCACACAGCGGCAATAAGGTCAACACAATGAACATGAATGCAATATAAACCACCAGGATAATGCAGGTTTATATATTCATAGATATATACAATCACAATACTTTATTCATCTAGAGGGAAATAGTTTTCTTGGAAGCCCTCTTGACAGTACAAAGATAGAAAAAGATAAACCAATTGCGAAATAGTAATATTTACAACTAATATGTAACAATATAATGATAATATAATGATGATATATAACAATGCATGATTCACCATAAACAACATTATGTACAATATACAATATATGCACCGTGTATACACATTCATACACACATATTCAATATACATACAGTATATACACACATATATACATACACATACACAAGTTATTGATTATATTGTTCTTGAGGAGTTGTAAAGTTTGATAACCACAGGCAGAAATGATTTCCTGTGCCTGTGCCTGTGAGTCTATTACTAATATAATATATTGTTATATATAATATAATACACACACAAATATAAATATTATATATCATTATATATTGTATTATGTCTGTTACAAGAACAGATATAATACAGAAATAATACTATTATAATACCTTGAGAGAAAGAAATTGCACAAATGCAGACAATAGATGTATAACGATGAAAAATAACTGCAAAACTGAGGGTCTGAGCACTATGTTATAGTCACCGACAGAAAAGAAAGAAAGGAATTATTGTTTTATATGATACAACTACGTCAAATGAAGATAAATGGGTTTTTTCATGATTTTCAAAGAGACTCTGCAGCATTTACTGTTTCGAGAGGTTCACTTGGAGACCACCGAATATTTCTTCATACATAGACCAGGCACTAAAATTATGATAAAAAAGCAACTTCACTCACTGTTCTCCTGATTATTGTGTTATCTGAAGTCATTCTGAAGTCGAAAAAGTTTTTAGAAATGGCATCAGACCAATTGGCAAACAAATATATCAGAGCGGAGGAGAAAATGAGGTTTTAAGATCAAGTGAAAGCATCAGAATCGCGGCTGAGTATCTGTCAGAGCGGCAGCAGAACCTGCAGGCCGTTCTCCCAAGAGGTGATTTAGAATTCACTCAGGTACTTTTCTTTATTAAATATCAATTCAAGAGGCGAGTGTGTGCTCTGTGGATTTCAAGTCGGGGATGGAACATTTTGAAGGATACCAACAAAGGCGAAGAAACAATCGCCCGTTACGTTTTAACATAGCGCTAAATCTTCCTCTCGTTCCACAACATTATTAAACCACAAATAAATCACCTATGTTTTCCTACTTTTCTGTCGGTTGGTGACTGGTTGGTTGCTAGCATAACGTACGGTGTATTGACTGCAACTGAAAGGTAGTTTCTTGTTGGTTGCGGCACCTTCACACAGTTAAAAGGGACTTTTTTCCCCCTGATGTTTATCCAGCAATTGTTAAAGTGCATTGCTTATTTTTGAACACTGACGGTGTTTTTTGGCATATAGAAGTATTCTATCCCTGTCCTTGAGGAACATGTAATTCTTTTGTATGAGATAAGATAAGATAAGATAAGATATGTTATTCCTTTATTAGTCCTACTCGGGAAAATTTCAGATATACAGCAGCAAGAATAGATTTACAGAGACACAAGAGCAAAAATAGAAATATAAATGGAAATCCTACTTAAAGTTGTGCAAAACAAAAATAAGTACATAATCTATACATATGCACATCTACATTTTAAGCTTTGAACCATTGAAGGATCCACCGGTAACATTTTTCTCTACTTGTTCATCAAACAAGCAGCTGTCAAAAAAAAAAAAAAAAAATCGCAACATTTTCATGTATTTCCACCAATCTGTTCTATACTACTGTGAGAAGCAAAAGCTCCAGAGCACAGGAGTTTCGACTCTTTCAACTTCTTAATTATGGTTTGATAGATTGTTTTAGGATTAAATGAACACCACTTCTCGCCTCGACTCCTTTTCATGGAACTGTTCCAAAAGAAAAGAAGAGGTTGGTTCTTGGCCCGCGTCCAACTGAAGGTGCGGTGCTTTTTGCTTAAACTTTGCATAATGGTTTAGTCTATTAACCTTCATACTTATCCAACAAAAACTTTTTAACAGATGGTTCAACTTTAGAAACATTTGTTTTGAGTCAGATCTCTGGAGTCACTTAATTGTTCTCCTATACGTTCCACCATAATTTGCTCTGGGGTAAAAAAAAAAAAAATCAACACAGCAGTTATGTATTTTAGCCTCATTAAAATATTGCTCATGCCCAACAGAAACTCCCATCTGTCATCATCCTCTAAAGTGTTTTTTCCCACTGTTTTGTCTCCACCATAACAACCTCAATCCTGCTGGTGTTTTGAATGTCTGGTCTTGGACAGTAAAATGGCATTGGAAAAAACCAAACCTATACTTAGCCGACCAATTAAACCCTTCTATCTGCAGCCATCTGCCCGATAAAAGATCTGTGTCCTCACTTCTCTGCCTCGTTATGTAAGCTCTTCTCTTTGTCGTCTGCGGCCCAACCTTCAGCGAACAGTTGTCCAGTAATCTAATGATGCCTCCGTCTCTGCTTCCTTTGGCTATTGTTCCATTGTTTCCATCTATACCTGCCAAACCTTTGCCTGGCGACGTTGCATCTTATCCCCTCTCTGCTCTTGTCATTTCATACGTCGTCAAACCAGTGACATCGTGTTCCCATTTGTCTATAACCGGGGTGACAAAGTCATTTTCGTTCAGTGGCCAAATTTGGTATGAAGTGGGCTGGGCCAGTAAATGGTAAACAAATAAAACTTTTTTTACACTATTATAGAATCCGAAGCGCTTTACATTCATACATCCTGGGCGGCTGCTGCCAGGCTATTTTTTGTCATTATTTTTTTATTTTTTATTACTTAGGGCTCAGTGTCTTGCTCAAGGACACTTCGATACGTGGAGAGACGGAGCCAGGGTTTGAACTGCCACCCTTCAGCCATTGGACTACTCCCACTACCAACTGAGGCACAGCCACCCCCCAGTACAATAATAACAGAACTACATATCGAACATATCCACTCCAAACTGCCCTCATATCTGCCTTTTAAAGCTGTAAGGTGCAACAATTTCTTATTGATCCTTGACCAGTCAGTCATGGCAGACGTCCATCCTCCAGGAGTCGGGGTCTGCTCTAGGTTTCTACCGTTAAAATTAAGTTTTTCCTGGCTATTGTCACAATGTGGTCCTGGAGGATTCCATTGGGTTTCTGTGCAACTAATCCGAGAGCCTGGCTTAGACCCACCCTTGATGTAAAATGCCTTGAGAAAACTTCTGTTATGATTTGATGCTCTACAAATATACTTTATTGATATTACATAAAAAATGACAAAACAAAAATATTGTAAAAAAAATTATACACGTGACTAAATTGTCGTAAAAGACAAAGAGATCATAATAGATGTATAGAGACAAAAATGACATGCAAAATAAAAATCAGAAATGGGAAGAAGAAAAAAATATATATTTGAAGATTTAGTGCTTATGTTATCAATTGGTGAGTTCAACTATAACTATATATCTATTAACAAACTTTTTATTTGAAAACATCACATGCAAAAAAATAGATAACACATTCTCATCTTTGTCATTTTTCTTATTCAGCACCAGTCTGACATTCTACACACTGTATAAACAGAACTTGAATCTGATAAAGATGAATGGTAATATTAGGCTCCTGACACAGATCTACACCCCACCAGGGCTTGTAGGACTTAGGAGGTCAGAGGTCAACACATGTCTCTGTTACTCATGCAATTAATTTATTTATTTGGGGGTTTTTTTGTCTTTGCCTGCTGTGTCTGACCATGTAATTGTGGATGTCTTATGAAAAATAAAAAAGAAATAAATAGAAAAAAAAGAAATGAAAACTTTGGGGGCAAATAATACATCAGAAAATCAAAATCATGCAGGAAATCACCCAGTCCTTTGACAAATTAATCAAATTAATTTCAGTGATCTATACTTGTTTGTGATGGAATGCATTACTTTATTTTGTTTGTACTAGACTTTGAAAAAAGTTTGTGTGTGATTCTGTAAAGTAAGTGTTCTCAAACATTTTATTGCATTTTATTAATTAAATCCACTTAAGTAGTCTGCTAATGACCCCACAATCATAATCAATTAAGGCAGTACTTAAATGTTCAGCCAATTTTAGCAATACGGTTCATTCTGTAACTTTGTATCCTTTTAGTGTGACTCTCCTGTGTACAGTTGTCCGTGGTTTGACTAAACTGGATGTGAATACTGACTCCTGCCTGTGGTCTCATTGGTTCTCTCAACTGGTTCTAGAAACGTCTCCAACGGTTTTCAATGAAACGAAAGGAGCCGCGCTCGTGACGGGCGGTCGAAGCGGAGCGTCACGAGAAATGAAGGAAAACTCGCGATATTTGGAGAAAACCCCAGCAGCCAGTCTGTCGTAAACGTTAACTGTTTACGTTTCAATGATCGTGTTTGCCGGGCGATACATCTAGGTAGCAGTTCTAAATCTTTATCGTGGCCCCACGGATATAAGTTGCTAACATTGTGAAGATGTAAGTTTTGGATTTTACTCTCTGGTCTTTGACATTGGGCGCAAACTGCCTTTCAAGTGCTGTGCTGAGGATGAGCGCGCTAATATTAGCTAACTGAGCTAGCACACGAGTTAGCCGGAGTAGTGCATTCGTAGTAAAACACGCCGCTCAAGGCGAAACATGCTCGCTCGTCGGAAACTCCGTAGACCGCTATCTTTCCTCCAGTCTAATATGTGTGGCGAAAATATGATCCGTCAGCTCACACGAACCCGAATTTGTTTGCCTACCTTCTATCACCTTAGCTATCAATAGCAAGCAGGCTAATGTCAACCCAGAGGATAATGTTAGCAATGGAAAAGCATGGTGTCATCATTAGCTTGCAAGATTACACTTAAGCTAATGTTGACTTTTTTTACACGTCTGTTGTGCTTTTAACAAATCTTCCAATTGTGAATTACTATTTGTCTCGATGCAGAACTCCGTATCTTATTGACCGTACACCTCGTCAATTATACTACAATTATACTAAATACAACGCTCATCTATTTTTCTAAAACTGTTGCGTACTCGAGTTTCGGTATGGAGTAGCAATATTAAATGGTTTCCCTTTCTATCGGAAGGTCAGCTGAGAAGGTATGGAATAGTTACGAATGCAGTATTTAAAAAAATCCCATCCTGTCTTGAATGAATGAGACGGACGTAGCCGCGCTGTTGGCTACACACGTGGGCCTCCATTGAAGAGTATACATGCATTCAAATACACCTTCCTCTGACAATAAACGAAGTATTAAAAACTATAAACACTCGTGTACGTGTAGGTGATTATAGCCAGGGAATAAAAGTCTTGTATGGACTAGGATTTCCCTAAAGCTACTTCTCTATCTCTTTTTCTCTCTGGATTCCGAACAGGCAGCCTGCAGCAGCGAAGTGGTATGACAGAAGGGACTCTGTATATGTAGAGTTCTGCGTGGAGGACAGTAAAAATGTGCAAGTAACATTTGACAAGTCTAAGATGGATTTCAGGCAAGTATCATTGCATTCCATTGTGTGCACTTTAAAAGACGTTTTTCCTCAGGGCAAACTCATTGTGGCCTTATTTATTCCAACAATCTCAAGGTTAAAATGATCTTGCCTATATATGTAACAGCAGGACTGTGAGATGCTTTTGAATTATGTTGCCATCAGTTATCTTAAAGATAAAAAGCTTTGGTTACATTGTCAGAGTTTACAAATAGATTAATTTGGCTTCAAGCTTTTATGTCATAGGGTGCTAATCAGTGGCGTCTTGTTTGAGCTAAGAGAGCAGTCAAGGCCTGTTTGTGGGTTTAATTTAAATAATTCTAATCTTCTTCCAGCTGCATCAGTGGAACAGATAATATCAAACACCAGAATGTAGTGGACCTTTTGAGGGAGATTGACCCCAAAGTAAGTTTGTCTCAACTTCAGATGGAACTTTATTTAAAATGGTTTTTTTTCTTTGAGGACTCAAAACTTTAATCAATCTTCACTTCGTTCCAAACAGGAATCCAAGCACAGACGAACAGATAGGTCTGTTTTGTGTTGTTTACGAAAAGCAGAGGCTGGGAAATCGTGGCCTCGACTTACCAAAGACAAAGCAAAGGTAACTGTAATGCATACAAAATAAAACTGCATATTGAACGAGTGGAGTGTGTAGCTCTGGCCAGAGTCCACCGTCCTGTAATTGAATCAGTACTACCTACAATTTTAGAAAAAAAAAGAACAAAAGAAAAAACAATGCAGGCCTCATTCCTTTTTATGGAAGTAGTCCAAAATGTATTGGTTTGTCCTTGGCCCACAGCCTGTGCAGTGAGTTTGATGAGAATCAGTTCAGTCATTTTTGTTGCATCTTGTCAAACGGAAAAGCAACGGTGAGAAAGTCATTTGATGAATATTGCTCAGTTGCATTTATTTTTGTAGTGCAACTGGCTGAGTGTGGATTTCAACAATTGGAAAGACTGGGAAGATGACTCAGATGAGGACTTGTCAAGTTTTGACAAATTCTCAGAGGTATGTGTATTTTCTATACTGAGCCCTGTTCAGAGATTGTGAGTCTGAGATTTAGCGATGACTTAATCGTGCTGTGTTTACTACAGATGATGAACAGCATGGGAGGAGATGACTTACCTGATTTAGATGGTGCAGAAGAGGAGGTAGAGATATATATATATTTTAATCAACTCTACATTTTACATGATATACAAGTTTCTTATTCATTTCCTGCATGGAGAAAAACTGAAGTCTTATTTATTTTTGTCTTTCACAGCATGATTCTGCAGACAGCGATGATGAAAGTACGTATGGTTTTTAAAAAAAAAAAAGACCTTTTATAGTACAGAAGACGACCTTTATGTGCCAGATGCATTCTGGGAGATGAGTCATTGTGGAGTGTCACTTCCATTTTTTTTTTTTTTTTTGCAGAAATGCCTGACCTTGAGTAGATGAATATGGACGCCACCTCAATAGTACATAAATCAGTCGGTTGAAGAGAGAGACTTGGACATGTGTTGGCAGCCACTTTGGAGAAGACACCTCATCTCTCTACAGTTTCCAAAGCGAAACCCCACAAGGGAGTGACTGTTGGGTACAGACGTGCACAGAGATCCTTACCGACATACAGTGCTGTGCTTTGCTGTTCTGTTCTGCATGAACAATTATGTTCAAATGAAAATGTTATTGTTCATTGACTTTAATGACTGTAATGGGACGTGCTGATGTCTTACACCTTCTCTCTTTTTGTTTGTTTTTTTTTTTGCAATGTCAGGATAGTTATCAAACCTTGTGATTTCTAATGACAAAGTAAACTCAAATTGCCTATTTTCAAAAAAAAAGTAGATTTTTTTTAATAACAGGTTTTTTCCCCTTTAGTGTTTGTATTGTAAATTGCACTTATTTTCTTTGTTAATTTAAAACGGCAACCACTCAGCTTGTAATGGGTTTTCTGATGTATGTCGACATCTAAAAAATATTTAACAATCTAAATTTTCAAAACATATTTCAGCATTTGAAATAAATTATGCTCGTGCATCTTACAGCTTGTGTTGAATCCATGGCAGTAAAGTCAATTTTCGCTTATGTTCATACCTTACGAAGGCAAGTTTGTTTCTCTATGCCGATGTTCAAAAAGATTGCACATTGTAGCAGTTACAGAATTGAATTTTCTTCCATATACATGCAGAGATGGGGACAAAAATCCTACGTAGTCTACCAGGACTTTTCCAAACAGTTAAAGAGTTCAGGTCATAAATATTTGTTAATCAGTTACACTAGAACGATGCTTTGCAAACTTGTGCGTTTGAACACGTGTTGAACACTTTTGAGTTTGTCTAATGCTGTGGGAGTTTGAGTATACATTTCTAATAAACTGTCTCAAACCAAATAGATTCAAGCTTGTACTGTTGGAACGGCACAGTTTACAGCTCGGGGAAACAGCTGAATGATTATTGACCGTTAGTGGAGGGCATTGGGTTTCATTACAATAATTCTCATTCACCAAGACATTGTTCCAAAGTTGCTCATCTTTCCTCAGAACTAAACACAAAACCCAGTATTTAAACTGCATTCGCAAAATATATCTTAAGGGAAATCCAAACAATTGGCTGAATTATTTTACTTGCACTCAAAAACATACACTTGTTTTCAGATCACACTCTGCCAGACACGTAGACACTACGGAGCAGAATGGAAAACAGCACTTGCAGAATGTGTAATATATATAATGAATGCATTAGATTTTATTATTTATCACATATTTATCCCCTTGAGTAGCTGGGATAGGCTCCAGTGACCCCCATGACCCCACAAAGGATAAAATGAGTTTCGAAGATGAATGAATGAAACTTATTATTTCTTAAAAGACCAAAAAAAAATAGTATGATAAAACTCTCAGATCTGCGTTCTCAAATCAAAGGATTAATTCTGTCTCTGCATCATGTCTTTGTCTAGAATCTGTCCAGAGGTCTTCATTTACGTCACAGATAATATAATTATCTGTTTACTGATAATGTGGAAAGTGGGGGGGTAAGTTGTGCACTGGTGTGTCTTAACCACTGCTGTGTACTCCACCTTCTTTGTGGAACTGGGAAATTGCATCAGAGAATGGACTTTAGTGTTTTACCCATTCGGAAAAACTAATAACATATTGTTCGCCAATGATGATTTCTTTCGACTTTTTCCCTTCCGGGGTCGTAACAGCAAATCCAACTCGCATATTTGATTTGGTAGGGGTTTTTACGTCAGATACCCTTCCTGACACAACCCACTGGTTGCTCACCCCGGGAATCGAACCCAGTGGAAGTGCATCCTAATAATACTGATCAATATTGGTGAATAATGAGCAGTATTATTAGGATGCACTTCCACTGTTTGGCCACTGTGTGGTGCTATTGTGTCACATCCACATACTCTGTTCTTTCGTTGCACCAGATATTTTAGGGGCTTCCCATCCATCTCTTGTGTCCTCTTATATGTTGCACAGAACAAAGGAACAGGAATCCAAAAATTCCAGTGAACTACAAGTGTTTCCTCAGCCGACACATTAGAGTGTGTTTGTCCTGTACATTCATTAAAGTAGACGACAAAGATGAGAAACATTCTGTCCCCCTTCTCTCGTAACCCTGTTTTTTCTGTACATCGCACTGTGAGCCATTGAACCAGTTTATTATTCCATATATTAGGAATTCTATTCTGAGATTTTGGCCCAACCCATTTCTCAAACATTAGTCACCTGAGGCTTTGTAAGTTTTGACACATTTTTTAGCACAAGGAGAAGTACAGTGCACAATCTGAGAACAGGATTTAGTTTTTTTGGTTGTTGTTTTGTTTGCTTTTTTGAATATTGTAACTTAGAAAAGTTACACTATTCAAATTTTTTTCAAATTTGACAGGTTCTTTACATACAGAATATTACACATATTACATTACATATGCCTT
>JAPTHA010000027.1:13726028-13737660 GCA_029814585.1 Gymnapogon annona
AAGATTTAACCGGTAACCAGATAAAACAACAAGATTCTGCATCGTATCGACAGAGGAAAACGATTGTTTTTCTGATTTTTAAAGGAGTTGTTACACCTGCATTTTCTGACACACTGCAGTTTTTTACTTCACATTTAAATACATATGTAGCTCTTTCTTTATGCTACATGCACTATTTCTTTGTCATTCAGTTTTTCCTGTTGCTGCCTTAACCAGTGAATTTTCCAACTGAGGAAGTTTTATTTGATCTTATCTTTATCGTACCTTATCTAATCGTATCTAATCTTTATTATTTTATTTTATCTTGGCTAATATTCATTATCTTATCTAATCTTATCGTGTCTTACCTTATGTTATCTAATCCTTATTTGATCTTATCAAATCTTTATTATTTTATCTTGTCATATCTAATCTTTATCTTATCTTTATTATTTTATCTTATCTTACCTAATATTCACCTTATTTATCTAATCTATATTGCCTTATCTTATCTAATCTTGATTATCTTACCTGATCTTTATCATGCCTTATCCAATCTTATCTGGTCTTTATTATTTTATCTTATCTTGTCTATTATTTATCTTCTCTTATTATCTTATCTTACCTTGTTTAATAAAATATTTAATTTATCTAATCTTTATCTTACCTTATTTAATCTTATCTAACCTTTACTATTTTATCTTATCTCACCTAATCTTTATTTCCCTATCTTATCTAATCTTTACTGTCTTATTTTATCTTTTTTATCTTATTTAATCTTTACTATCTTATCCATTTAACTGTTGCTTGAACATACAACACAACTGCCCTATATTTCAGGTTTTTTTTTCTTTTTTTCATTTGCATTTTCAGCCACTACATACTTGATAATCCGTCTGCAGCTTTTCAACTTTTCAACTCTTTCCACGTGCCTTCATCTGCTAACGACCTGTGGGCGTAGAGGAACTAAAAAGACAGGCAGCAGAACCATCTCTGTGGATGTGTTGCAGTGCAGGCCAGTGCATCCTGCCCACGTACGGACTTTCTCCACCACATAATTGCTGGCATGAGCCTGTGGTGTCAGAGGGTCTCCGGTCACGTCCACGCATGTTGTTAATCTGGAAAAAGGACATGTGACACTGGGAACTGGGAAACCTGAACTTACCGCGCCATGTAAGCATGCAGTCGGAGGGCATGGACGCAGGTCTGTGGACATATGGAGGTCAGAGACTTGGATTTAGATTCGAAATGGGGCTGGAACCTGTCTCCAGTTACAATACGACTGGTTGGTTTGTTTTCATTAGATCACGTCAGTAGTAGAAAGTAAATCTACTCAAGTTCTGAAGATACTTATTCTCCACCAGAGTATTTCCTTCTTTTGATTCTTCTATAACACTACCAAGTCATGTCATGTACTTTTTAAAAATTATTTGTAATTTTTTTCCATTCCACTACTGAACAATTGACCGTTTTAGTGAACTTCTAATTGTAGATTTAAAAAAAATTATTTTCCTGGCTGGATAGCTCAGTTGGTAAGGCACTGGGCTGGTGCATAGGGGGCCCTGGTTCAATTCATCAGCGTCCAGTGGGTTGTCAGGAAGGGCATCAAACGTAAAAAATACGTGAACTGGATTCGCTGTGGCGACCCCGGAAGGGAAAAAGCCAAAAGGACTCATCATCATCATTATGTTATTTTTTATTTTTCACAATATTATATTATATTACAGTTACATTTACTGTATACACTACCACACAACATTCCCAACCCACAATGGCAGGATCAGAGACAACAGACAAAAAAAACAAACCAACAATTAAGTGAACCGGATGTGTCATGGAGAGTTATTATGTAGACCTCATACTTCCTAGTTGTAGATTTTACTCAGTCTTTTAAAATACAGCTCATTATTGAATGTTAAGGCTGTGACTTTTTTGGCTACACAGTCCCTGCATGTAGTATGCACTTCAAAGTAACAGTATTTTTTTTTTACATCGAAATTTTAATGACATTTGCTGCCAATACTGGTGTTTACCGTTGTAGGACTTCTACTTGTAATAGTATTTCTTACTTCGCTAAAGGATTTGTACACATCTTCTACCACTTGATAGACATGTGAGACTCGTGTCATTTGCGTTTTTGCGAATGAGAGCACATTGACCAAAAATGATAACTGATGCAAAACGGAGGCCTGCTTACTGAGGCAGAATGTAACGTGATCCAACAAGTCACCGACATTAATTTGCAAAACGCTTACTTAATGAAGACAATTTCCTTAAGTAATGTCATGCATTTATTCACCGTGAATAGGTCAGCGGCAAACGCACCAGTGCATTCATCATCTCAAAAACCCCCAAATATATTCATTGAGCATCGGTCAACTGATCATTTTGGTTTTCGCGTCTGTTGTTTCATTAGGATCGAGAGGCTTTATATCATGTTAAACCTGCTGATGACAAGTGTGCACCAAAAAACACGCATAGTTTTAGGTGGGGAAATTTGCAGTGCTTTTTGTTGTTGTTGTTGTTGTTTTTCCCGGCGCAATTAGGATAAAACTAATCAGACTCGAAATCAATAGTCACATTAATCAATAATTACAGCCCTTCTTTTACCGCCTCCCTCATTCTACAGATATCACTGTGGTGTTATTACACTGTATTCACAATATGCACCCAGATCACACTGAGAGACAATTTCAACCTGTTTTCCAATTAAAACATTTACACGACATGAGTGAAACGGTCTTTACTGTAGCGGCTTCAGCGGAACACGGACTGTATGTATGGATATTAAAAAAAAAAAAAAAAGCAAACAACAAACAACAACTCAATTATGACTCAATCACCATGGTCTTAAATGAATGGCTATTGACGCGGTTTGTGGCAGAAAAGGCTGTGGGTACATCGACTGAAAATTGATTTAATTCTGAAAAGACAATTCGTGTATAAGGACATGAGAAAAATCCATACATGTTATCTGTGTGCAAAATAACACGGTGCATCCAGTGACGCGATTTCAGTCAGAGGAAGGTTTTCTATTGAAATATGGGTGTGTGTGTGTGCATGTGTGTGTCTGTGTGCATGTTACACATTGATGGGTGTTTGCGTTTAATAAATTGTGGTAATAAAGCGAGGAGGGAAGCGGACCACACACAACCTGGTGGGGAAAAAATTGAGCAAACACACACGACTAGAAAGGAAAGCTCACAGGTATTCACAGGTATGAAATATTTCTGAAGTCCACGGCAGAGAATATTATGGTATTTGTTTTGGACCCGGACTATACACAAGAGAAATGTAGGATGCTGAAAACACACAAAACATCTTAATATTTTAAACGCAGTGGTTTGATCACAGCGGACTGACGCTACTGGGTAATAGCCTACAGATACAAACAGGAGGGAAAAAAAAGTGTTGTGTTCAGGTCAGTTATTGTTCTCTGCCTCAGGAATATAGTAGATAATAGCTCCGGTGGCATCTATTTTCTGGTCGTACTAACTACACACGCCATGATGTTGGGTTTGGAAGAACCAATTTACAGCCTTGAGTTTTGGGGTTTTGGTTGTCACAATCTCGGCCTTTTGGAGCCACAAGTGACCATATTTGAACAAGGAGCTGGAGATGGAAAGGATAACATGGGATGAATCAGCTGATATCACCACTAATGTTACAACATACTATATACAGTATGTTCACATAACATACTGTATGAACATCAGTAGTTACTGCTTGCCTAAACTAATATTCATCATCTTTTTGTGTAAATAAACAGGAGAATATATCCCATAGTGCTCAGTATATTCTATAATTAGAGGAACCATGACAACGCCCACAACACCCACCCTCTCCGAAGGACGCATTAACGGCCCCTCGTTATCGTTATCATCTCTGGGACTTCAATCATGTCTATGTGGTCCATGTTGTGCATGAATTCAATTTGTTGTGGATCTGTTCTGTTCTTTTTTTTCTGCTCTTTGTATTACGCTGCTGTGTGTGACATTTCCCCTCGTGGGACTAATAAAGGACCAATTCAATTCATTTCAATTCAATAGATATAGCTACACTTGATCATTTCTTTCATCTTCTTTCACTTCCGGAATCCTGCTCGCATATTTGATTTGGCAGCAGTTTTTACGTCGGATACCCTTCCTGACACAACCCACTGGACTCTAACCCAGGAATTGAACCCGGTTCCCCTATGCACCAGCGCGGTGCCTTACCAACTGAACTATCTAGCCGGGATAGTCATATCTGCACTAATGGTCATCATAGATTTGTGTAAATAAACAGTAGGATATATCCCATAATCCCAAAGCAAAACATTGGGAATTTCAGTTTATTTGCACAGACATGTTTTTTTCCTGACACACAGCTTCACTAAGAAGACTGTGACATCATTTAGTGTCACTTTTCTGTTCTTGATGACACTCATTGTACTCTGTCCTCCTGGAACAAGATAACACGACGACAGCCAAATAAAAACAAACTGCTCAGAAGCCAGTGGGTGTTGTCATGGTTCCTCTAATTAGAGTATATACTCAGCACTATGGAATAGATTCCCCTGTTTATTTACACAAAAAGATGATGAATATTAGTTTAGGTAAACAGTAACAACTGATGTTCATACAGTATGTTATGTGAACATACTGTATATAGTATGTTGTAACATTAGTGGTGAAATCAGCTGATCCATCCAATGTTATCCTTTCCATCTCCAGCTCCTTGTTCAAATATGGTCACTTGTGGATCCAAAAGGCAGACATCATGACAGCACCAACCCCAAAACTCACAGTGGTAAATTGATTCTTCAAAACCCAACAGGTGACATCATGGCGTGCATAGTTAGGACGGCAAGAAAATAGATGCCACCGGAGCTATCATCTAGACAGTGTTTTCCTTACCCAGAAATCAATAACTGACCTGAGAATCCTGTTTTTACACTTATACTTCGTGATTTGGTTGTCGTCATGTTATCTTGTTCCAGAAGTTGATTGTATTTGCTCAAACTACAGAGTCTAAGAGTCAGAAGTGAGCTCATGCCTAGTGTTAGCTAGGTCCAGGGTATCTGCAGGTTTAAGGAAGTAAAATTTAAGACTTTTTAAGACTTTATTTGACGGCCACTTTAATCAAATTTTTAAAAGACCTTTCATTTCTATATATATTTAATGGAACTGAGAGTGCTGCAAAATAACAAACATCAACATCACAAATCTTTAGGCAGAACACAGCCAACTTGTTCTGCAGCTCCGTTGTGCTAAAATGCAGGGCAGTAATTACAAATTTGCCAGATTCTTTACAAAGATGTCACTGTTGAATGTAGGAAAAAAAATTGCATTTTTGTTTGTGTTTGTTGTTTTTTTCGCGGCATTTTTAAGACCTTTGAAAGGTGAATTTAAAGATTAATTGTAATTTTTAAGGACAATTAAGGCCTTAAATTTGGACAAACAAATTTATTCAGGAAAAAAAAACAATGTGCGTATAAATAAACTGAAACTCCTATTGTTTTGCTTTGAAAGGTCAACAAGATGTCGTACAGACATGTCAATCAAAGACCAACACAGGAGACGTCACCGCTTGTATTTAGCCTGAGATCTGATTAACGGAGGACAACGTTATAGACGGCACATCAGACGACTGATTAGAGGGTTTCGAATAAAACAGATGAGACCAGAATGACTCCTGGAAAAAAAAAACAGCTATTGACTATATTTTTAGAGAAAAGTTCAATAGAGTGTATTTGGAGTCAGGGCTTTCTGGAATAAATTGGATGTGATTTATTGGCCGCCATAACGCTGATGATGGCCAATAGGACGTCAGCAGAATTACAACTTCAACATTGTTCTGTACTGGCTTCTTTTTGGAGCAGAGACCCTTACCCTTTGGCTGCACCTGTAATACTATTTACTGGCAGTTTGGAAGACTAGTACAGTGACGCAATCAGTTTAATACTGTCACTTACAATAAAGTCAAATCAGGGCTGCATTGCATTATGGGATATTTTCAAGTTTGCATACTGTAACACTTGCACACTACAGCTTTGGACGTGCGTACTGTTTTAACCTGCTCATTGTCATGTTAATATGGAACTTTGGACACCTCTGTTAAAACCATAAAATTGGAAACATTTTATGCAATTAAAAGAGTCTGTCAAAGAGTGACTCGGCAGGCGTGTAAGCTGTCAATCACACCTGTCAATCAAAAGCCTTCCATTGGCCCTTAAAGTCTTGTTAACAAAGGACTCATTTACACTTATTAGAGAGTTCACAACAAAAGGAATCATGTGGTTTGATATACTACATCGTGTTTTTAATGGCTGACATTGGGCTGGATGGTTGATTAGACATACTCACCTTGATGTGATTAACTCCAAATGAGGGTTTTCACGATGAAGGCTACGTCGTTGATCGAGCACAGCCTCTTCTGAGGACTGCAGGACCAGTCCCACCCGAGCTCAGAGAAGGGAATTAGTTTCTCCTTACATGATTGTCACAGATTCCATTGGTTTGAGTTGGTCTATTGGTGCTTCTATTTTGTCCTCCATCAACAGAGATTGGTGGGGAGCTAATGGCTATTCTCCACTCCTTATTAAACCTTTTGAGCAGGGTCGAACGACTGTCCAGTCTTCAGGGAAACAGGGGCAATAGAGCGCGGCAGGGCTCACCAGGGTGTCTTTTCTAAAAACGTCCAGGCCGTTGGAGAAGACCTGGACAAAGCAGGAGCCTGGTGAAAGCTGCCTGTTGTCCACCTAATCCCAGCTATGGCCCCGTCGCCATTGACAACGTGGACCTGAACAATGGTCTCTTTCAAGAGTCGCTCTCTTCACTGACACACTGACATAGCAACAATAGATGAAGACACGTAAGGAATGGAAAACCTTGTCCATGATCAGACGTGTGCTTTCTTTACAAATTATACAGGACCAAAACTGCATCTGTAAATGACTGTCAATGATAAATGAGGGATGTTTTTTTGTTGGTTTTTTTTACCCCCTGGGGAAAAAGCTCCAGCAGCAGAACGTGAAGTCACAGAAACATGAGATCGGTCTTCTATATCTTCTCTGATGAATGCAATAAACAGAAGCCCAGGTTGTACCAGAGGGTGAAATAAGCTTCACTGTGTGGTCTGGTATAAAATGATTTCTCTTCTTCGAGATCAGCTTTTCTCACCTTGCTTTTTTTCCTTCCCTTTGAGCACATTTGCTGACCAACAGAAAAGGAAGATGAATGCTTCCATTTCAGATGCCAAGGCCCCCTTCTCTCATCTCCTTCGATCCAGATTTCACATTAAACTTGTAATAGCATACGACCCTGCGAGGCACAATTCTCATTCAGGTGGGCCATGTTATATGAATGAGATTTGGTGAAATTCCAATATTTATGCACATACATTCCCGTTTCTGCGCTTTTCTCATCACTGCATCTACTTCAGTGCTAAGGGAAGAGCAGCTGTCATTTGATACATCAAATTACACCACGGATTACACTAAGCACACACGTGCGCGCACGCACGCACACACACACACACACACACGGACACACACATATTGTGCAGCCTCACTGTACTGTCCAGACTCTGGTTAGCCATAATAAGCTTCCTCCCACTGCTCTGGGCAGAGATGACCGGCCAGCTGGCTGCCCAGCTCCAGCTCCAGTTGTGGGGAAGGTCATCTGTCAGAGAGTGAACTAGGCTGTGGCTGTTTGGCATCCCCAGGAGGTCTGCAACAGAGAGGAGAGGCGTCTCTGAAGGACACTTTCCCTCCTCTCCTGTGCTCTAATTCAATCGTTCTGACAGGGTAGCGGTGTCCCAGTGTCTGCCAGCCCAGTAATCTCTGTGTAATTGAGTTCCCAATCAGCCACCCATCAATAATGCATTTGATTCCATGAGGAGGGAGACAACCACTGCCCCGGCCTTCTGCGCGGAAGGAGGAGACAGGAATCTGCTCCAGCTGGACAGAGAGCTCTTACCCCTGTAGCTCAAGAAACAACATTCGCAAGCTTCTGTAAACACTCGCACACAACGGCAGCAGCGCTCACGGCATCACTGTGGCGGTTTTGTTCAGCGTCGCCATCAACACTGAGCTTCATCACAGAAGAGGTTTAGCCTTTGTCTGGAGAAGGGTTGAATAACTCAATTAAAAACTATCACAAAAATATGGTCCTTTTTTAAATTAATGTAAGACGTGACACAGCATGTTATAATAACTGAATCTCTCTGGTGAGTCACATGCAGCCTAGAAAACACATTCTTCAGTTATAAAGGAATACAACTGTTCACTACAGACAAATAGTTCCGATTTCCTTTCTAGTGAAATTGCAAATGGAAAAGTTGCCATTCGCGCTAAGACTGTGGTTGGTGAAATAACT
Source organism: Gymnapogon annona (assembly GCA_029814585.1). NCBI lineage: Eukaryota > Metazoa > Chordata > Actinopteri > Kurtiformes > Apogonidae > Gymnapogon > Gymnapogon annona. Next base: position 13,734,368 of record JAPTHA010000027.1, read on the forward strand.
ACATTATTATCTTTCACCCATACTGTTCAGCCCTAGTTCATATCCTCAATATTTTATTCATACCTGTTGATTTTTGCCATGTATTTAATTCCATTTCGTCTGTTAGTAGTTCTCTCTGAGATCATGAAAACAAACTGTCAGCAAATTGTAGGAAACTACTTGCCAGTGCTTCAGTTTTTCTTCTTTATATCCAACTCCTGGTGCACATGTCAGACCTTATTTAACATTGAGGGAATATTACCCATGTTAGCACGATCAAGAGGGACTCAGAAAGAAAGAAAAATGCAATATTACTGCACAAGGTCCAGCATTTCTCGAGAAAAAGAGATACTTTAAGAAATAATGTTGTAGCTATAAGCTCAAACGTGCTTTTAAACGTGTAGTTCAGTCGTAGATTCGCACTGGATGATGGAAAAGACTGAAGTCATGAAATGCCAAGTGATACATAAAAGAGGGAGAGAATAAAGGCAGACTGTTGGACATTTCGTAAACGCCATAAAGACACGCTGTATTTACAAATGGCTTCACCCACATACTCTTCACTTTTCAATGGTTGGTGGATGCCAACCCATCAATTAATGACTAAGACCATGGTTCTCCAAGGTTAAACTGTACAGCTGTCTGAATGATTTTCAATTATACAGCCAGGAAGCCCCCGACAGCTCGTTGGCCCCCACCTCCCACTCTGGTCTCACAGGGTCATTCATAATACCTAAAGCCTCACATAGATAATTGTGTATCACCACCTTGCTTCCCTTTGCCTCCGCAGTGTTATCTCCATTTTCAATTTCCGATCTCGGAGCACCTGGTATCCCCTTTTCAACCCTCATTCTGCCCTCATCCTCATGCTATGAATACATCTGCTTTTGATGGAATATTTGGAGGAAAAACTCTGGGCCCACCATGATATAGACATTTCGAAGCGGTTTTAGCCTCTTAAAAAGCTTTTAGTCTATTTCTTAACGTATGGGTGTTATTTAAATTATATATCTATATGTATATATACTGAAGTTAGCAAAAGTGCGATTGAACGCCGGCTACATCTTGATTACATCAGGCTCCAGAGATCCCTGTTGTGCTGTCCCTTTACCCTTGGGTCTGCCAGATTAATGGCTCATTAAAGTCCCCATTACATTACATTAGCCCGTTCAGTCAGCGTACACTGTCCACTCCCGAGCAAATAAATCACATCATGAAAATATGAATCAATCTCAATAAGTGACTGTACATAATCTGTTTGATGTTAAAGACTATGACAAAGGTTTATTCCAAGAGCAGCAAATTACTGTCACTCACTGTAATGGCTCCAGAGCGACTGAAGCCAGCGGCTCGTCTCAGCAATGAGCCAGTGAAACCCTGCGTGAAGACTATTTTTGGGGATATCTTTCAACTTTTCATAACCGCAAAGCCAAACATGTCGCTGCGAGGGTATATTACAGTAGTCAGTGGGCCGAGTCCATTCCAGTGGCTGGTTCTATGGGCCAAAAGTCACAAAATGCCTCAAAATGGAGCTGCTTGGGCAAGACAATAATTCAAAAAACATAAAAAAAACAACAATAAAAAAAACCCCTTCTATACTGCAGAACAGTGCGGCAGACTGAGTTCAAGATAAAAAAAATAATAAAATAAGTGAACTGCAGGCATGGAAAAAGATGAAGGTGTGGTTCACAACAACACACACACAAACACACAACAACAACACCGTTCCCAGCTGGAGGTTAATTTAATTCCAGCACGTTCCATTTTGAGGCTGCTGTCAGGCTCAGGTCTGCAGTGTGACATTGTGAGGGAGAGGTAATTACATTTTGGTCCAGTCCGGCGACTCAGCGTCTATTCAGAGGGTGCTGTCAGTGCCCTCCTCCTATAGACCACAGCCACCGGAGGAATGTCCAGCTGCGGACACACTGCTGTGGACAAACAACTCCAGAAAAGCTAAAAAAAAAAAAAAAAACACAATCTGAAAATGCAGGACTTCATCATTCCGCTTTCTCCTCTCCAATGAACTCCAGAGACTCAATATAAATATAAATGACCTTACGCCAATTCTTGCCGTTATGGAAAAGGGCAGCTACTTTTCTAAGCTTGTGTGTCGATTGCACAGTGAAGAGTGCAGAGTGAAGCAGTAAGCGTTATAACCGTGGTGTGTCTATCTGAATCTGATCAGCGGCCGGTAATTAAAACTGCCAATCACATATTCAAGCCCCCTACCAGTCTGAAAATGCATTATGGGGTAGATTTTCTACATTCTGAAAACACATGCAAGAAGCAGACGGACGCAGAAGAACCGTGTGGTCTCCGAGCACCTGAATTAGAATAATGCAGAACGTCATCATGGAATTGCTATGACGCTAAAAGTCTATCTCACTCCAACTCTATCGTCATATAGGTGATGTAAAGCGCCATTAAAGTCGCCATGTTGTTAAGTCGGAGGTTGTTTCGAAGACATTGACTGAGGAAGCCTGGTTCCAACAGACCCGATAATCTCACAGCAACACAAGTGTAAAGCATACTGAGGAGGAAGTGATGCGTTCAAGTTCTGCCATTTCATTAGCTGTAGACTCTCAAGTAGGGAAAAAAACCCCCCAAAAAAACCCAACACACAGCCGCTCAATTTTTTAGAGTTTCTCCACAGTCGCTATGAACAACTCGCTACCATACTTTGTGATGGATTTACAGATCTGCTGATGCCCTCGGTTCATATGTGGCAATGTTGTACTTGCCCATTGTGTACTATTGATCAGGTCCTGGTGAAACTTGTGACTAAAGCTTAGTCCTATCCCAGCAGAATAAATCACAGTATTGACCCTGTGGTTATCAATAAAGGTAATGACAAACATCTGGCCCCACCTTTAATGGAATCGACAGAGTCTTACTGGCAGCAGCCCAGCATTGGCCACACATAGATTGCCTTGATCTTTCCAGTGGGAACCAACTCTTAATATGCAAATGAGAAGAGAGAAATGCAATCGCCATCTAAAGGCGAGCAGCGCGGCTATTGAATTGGAGCTGAAAATCTCCATAAACACCAAAGGAAAAAAAACGGAGTGTCCGCTGACAATAAGCCTGTTTAGACTGACTAAGATTTATTCTGTCAAGGAGCTCTGACACAGTGTATCTATGTCAATGGACGAATACGTGACGAGATCAAATCAATGGCGGCTCTGCTGAGGTCCAGAGGTGCTGAGCTGGACTTTTGGAGAGGCCTGCAAAGGCAGCACTCCTGTCCCGAGTTGTGTTTTGTCAGACCTGGATCAACACCAGATATCTTGTTAGTAAAGCCTGTTGTGGGGTGG
>JAPTHA010000027.1:13770604-13785153 GCA_029814585.1 Gymnapogon annona
AATCTAAGATATGCTATGATAAGCTAAGATAAGATAAGATAAGATAAGATGAGATGGGATGGGGTAGGGTAGGGTGAGGAAGGGAGAGGAGAAAGGGGGAACACCCGCAGCAGAGCACGAGCACAAGCCTCTGATCTCAGTCAGGGGTCGCAATGGGATCAGATTGCAGGAACCCCCGCCCCCCTTTAACTCCTGGCTTCCGGCGCTTACAGTTGACTTTTGCGGGTAAGATTGTAGCAAAATGGAGCAGAAGGGTAAAAAAATAGGAATGCAACGCGATTGGAATGAAGCGAACCCTGACGTTTTATGGATGTCTTCTTTCAAACGTTCAGAAAAAGAAAAAAAAAGTAATCACACCGGTGATTAAAAGCATCCCGTCGTAAAGCTCACTGTGAGGAAAAAGAGAGAGAGAGAGAGAGAGAGAGAGAGAGCAGTGACAGGTTCAAGCGTTATATTTAGCCACGTCCAGGTCTGCCCACGGAGAAACCGCATGCTATGTGGCAGCATCCTTTAAGGGGAGGGAGGGGGGAGGAGGAGGAAGAGGAGGAGGAGGGGGGGTGTAGGTGTGGCTGTCTGTGAATTAGGTCGAGCTCCTCCGCGTACCAAACCGTTTTTTTTCATTTTTTTTTAAAGGCTGGGACATGTTCCACGCCAAACAGCTCTGTCGTCCACGGTCCAACCTGGTTCCACCCGGGAGGAGCGTCGGAGCGGGTTTCCTCCGGCGCCAGCACCACGGACAGCTCCTCCGGGGCGCAGCGCGGACGGTGCTGAAGCTGAGCCGCCCTCGGATGTCGCACACCGGCATCATGTTTCCTTCTTCTTTGATGATTTATTTATTTCGTTTTGAGGGGGGTGGGGGGCATGAGGGGGGGTATGAATCATACTATAATGGTGTGACTTTAGGGTTAGACGGGCTCCCACTGAGCAGAAGCGCAAACTGAACACGGTACTGGGCCAAACTGGGAGTGTGCTGCTGACTCAGCCTCGACTGCTGCATTAATTTATCTGCACTGCAGTCCTCCACCACCCCTTCCCCTCGCCTCTCCCTCCCCCCTCCCTTCCTCACTCTCTGCCTTCTCCACCTCACTGCACTCGCTCAGCCATCCTGGGAAGAGGAGGAAGAGGAGGGGTGGTGGTGTGTGTATGTGTGTGTGTGGGGTGAGGGGGGGTGGGGGTCAGACCCTGACACATGTGCGAGATGACAGATAACACACACGAGTTTGGAAAATATACCAAAGATCCAGAGGAAAGAGACAGTTAGGAAAACGCAAAGAAGAAAAAAAAATGTCCCTAATGTTGTGATAGGTCCAAAAAAAAAAAAAAGAAAGAAAAGGAGGGAGGGAGACAAAGCTAAAGGGAGGGACTCCTTGGAGAGTGTGCCATCTTTTCTGTGACTATGCACAGTCTGAAAACACCTCCATACATCATTAACATACAACTCTTCCTCCACCCCCCCCACCCCAAAAAAAAAAAAACCCTCATCCTTACTTCCCTCCATTCTACAAACAGATCAATATACGTTGACGTAGCTATCTCAGCCCTGTTGTGGTTATTGTGATATAATTCCTTTAGGCTATTTACTTTATGGTGTACCGCAAACAAGAACACCCCAGTACAGATGGACTGCATAATAACGGGGCTGTAGTCCATCCTCTGCCTGTGAGGGGGACGTCAAAACGGGCTCTTAACAAATTCAATACATCCATTACATTTGAAAAGCTGCCTGATACCACGGCAACACTCAACTCCATTTCACTGGATGCTTTGTGTGTCCGAGTGCGTTCATATACAGAGCACAAAAGTAAAATAATCCACACAAAATGGTGACCATCACTTTAAGTGGACACTGAGTCAAATGAGCCGGAGGGAAAGAACAGAGGAAGCTCCATGGTGTCGGCGTGTAAAAAATCTCTCTCATAAGAGGTGTTATGTTTGCAAAACATACTAAGTCATTGAAAAAAACAACAAAAACAGAAAAAAAAACACGGCAAGGTGTAACTGGAAGGCTGCTTTATTGGTAATAAAAAGGTTCGTGCTCAAATGAAGACAATCTTTCATATAATCTTACCAAGTCCAAGTGGTTGTGCAACACACCATCGTATTGTACTGTATAATCCTCTTTTTTTTTATCACGGTGTCAAATGATAAACAACAGTTTGAAAAGCACTTTTAAATTTTTCAGCAAAAAGAAAAAAAAACAAAACAAAGAAAAAAACGCCCATAATAAACCATGCTAAAAAAAAAAAATCCAATGAGTCCTATAATCAAATATTGATACAAAAATAAATTTCAGATGGAAACAGAAATGTAGAAGAAATCAAACAGAAATATAGAAGGCAAGCTGCTTTTTCACAAGCCAAGTGGGTGACACACATAGCACTAAGAACAGGACATTTTTGAGTTAGCTGTTTTTCTGTTAACATCACACACTGTTGAATATTAAGATGAAGTGGGGTGTCTGGATGATCCTCCGGCAGTATTTGACTCGACATCCCTGATTAATGTGCTCACCCTCAAACCCCCACCCTCCAGTTTGGAAACATATCTTTTGTTTTTTTCAGTTAAAAATTTTCTCCATATATATACAGACACATATATCTAGATATATATATATATGTGTGTATGTATATATATATATATATAAATGTATGTAAGTATATATATATATATATATATATATGTATATATATATGATTCGTTTTTATTTGAACATTTTTTCAGTGTGGCATCGACATCCAATTTTGCAGAAAAAGCAGAAAAAAGGCACATGCCATCGAGTGGAACATTAGAAACAAACCATTCAACAAAAGAAATGTGAGGATGACGAGTGAGTCCATGAGTGTATGCACGTTGAGCTGTAATGGCACTAATGTGTGGGTATGGCGCGGAGGAGGCAGTCAGTCACACCAGCTGAAGCCCTCTGGGAAGAAATCACTGGTAAGAGTTGGTGGGCAGTGAGGAGAGTCTCTCGTGTGTGTGGGTGTGTGTGTGTGTGTGTGTGCGTGTGTCTCTGTGGGTGTGTCCTGTATACTCAGTGAAGGTGAGAGATCTGACAGTAAGTGAGAAATGTGCTGGTAACATTATCCTTTCATCATGATCAGGCTACAATCCATGGCAAGCAGCTCCAGTAACATCGCACATGAGCTATTCCCCAACATAGAAGGGTGCTGGAAACAACCAGTTTTAGACATCCACTGAACGTGTTGCACATAAATCAAATGTGACAAACAGTGTTCTTCTGTTTTATGTATATACATATAGACATATATGTATACATGTATATATCTTTTTTTTTTGTATTATATAATATCTATATTTCATTCAATTTCCGTCAACAAAGTGAAAAGTGTCTCAAAAAATCCAAAAGGTAACAAATGTGACAAAGGGCATAGCTGGAAGCCATTCTATATTATTGTTATTATTCATTTTTTTTCTGATTATTAGTAGTAACATTTTTAAAATTCCATATTTACAAAAAAACACAACAAAGCATGCCAATAAAATAAAAGAATATAATACAATATTTATAGTTTCTCTCAAAAAGTTCGTTCTTTTATCAGCGATTGTGCCATTTACATCATAGCCTGCACTGTACATATATATGTTTTTGTGTTTTCTTTTTTGTCTTTGTTTTGGTTTTTTAACATTTTTTTGGGGATTTTTTTTTTTTCAAGTGTGAATGTATCATTCTAAAACATTACATCCAAGATGAACATGGGGTACATTGGATGAAGTTACTCACTCCTGTGGTTTTCATTTGGGAATGTATTTGGTTTCAGTGTGCAGCAGCCAAACTGATTCGGAGACCTCATATTGTAAACAGACCTCAGTTATTGTTACAGACAGGGGGTTCTGGTAACAGGCAGTGTTAAACACACCAAAATGGCATTAGTGGTGTGACGATGGACCGCCAGATTCATGTCCCGGCGATCCACTTAGAAATAGGACCATCACTCCTGTGTAGAAAAGAAATGGCAGGAACACCTAAGGAGGCAGTCGTGTCTCATCTACCACTTGACAAAAGCCTCAGGTTTTTTTTGTTGTTTTTTTTTTCCATGAAAAAAAAAAAAAACACCCACAAAGCTTATTATACAACGTAGCTGCATCGGACGTGAGGCCTGCTGATGTTTTATCTCCACAAGAATTAGCGTTTCTACCTGCGTTTCTGGCTAATCGTTTGGAAGTGGGTGAGAAGCGTTTTGGAAAAAAGCCTGCGAGAATGTGGAAAAGATGGTGCGAGCCTGGGTCCAACACCACACAGTGTTTTTTTTTTTTTTTTTCGAGGTCCCACAAAAGCACAATGATACACTGACAAACATGGGACTTTCAGCGTTCTGACTCAGACCAAAGCATTCTCTCGTCTTCCGCATCTCTCTCCGTCATCATCTTCTCATGGCAGTCAGTCTAAAAAACCCTGAAGGGAGGGGCTCTACCTGTGAATTGGTCCGCGTTGTACTTGTGTTACTGTTCTGTCCACCTCCCTGAAACATCCGAACCATTTATTACTAGTCAAAAAAAACCACGAGCCCTTCACGGCCGTCCACCTTCCATACACGCTAGGCACGACAAGGCTTATCCTTGTGATAACCCTCCGCTAACTGCTGCGTCAGGTAGTCGGTGTCACTCTCAGCCGTCAAAAAATAAAAAGCCTTTTTCTGAGAATGATTGAATCACGAGGACGTCAGAGTAAAGACTCCCCAAGGCTTTTTCTTTTTTTTTTTTTTAAACTTCCTAAAGCTGGCAACTCAAATTGTCCAAAAAGCACCACCTAAGACATCACTTGCTTGGAAATCCTGATGTTAATCTGACAAGAGTACAAAAGAGGAACCGGAACTGTCGAAACCTATTACCTATTTAAATGCAGTTTTCACTTCTTCCACTCGGCCAAACAACACAAAACGACAACATTAACCAAAGCGCTAAAAACCGCAGCCGTGTCCCTCTCTGCAGCAACTACAGCGGAAGAGGGGATACCTACTGACACTTGAAGACACCAGACCAGTCACTGGTGCCCGACACGTATATTCCTTGGCGTCAAACGTCACCTTCTCTGGTTGCTTTAACGGGGACCACAGGTCAGTAAGAGAAGTGACTGTGTGATGGATGTAAGTAAACAAAGAAGGTGTAAAGCCCCAGATTTGGTTCAGGACGACTGAAATGGCCCGCAAATCTGTGCATCCTCAACATGAGGAGATGCATTATCCCTAATGCTCACACACACCGCACTCTTTCAGGACTATTAACATTCAGAGCAGCAAAAAAAAAACCCAAAACAAAACAAAAAACCCTTTTCTAGTTTATCTTGTGAATGACAGACAGACTGGGACTCGGCCTCTGAGTGCTTACATCCTTTCGTTCGCCGGAAATTATGACGAAAGCCAGGATCAAAAAAGATCTGTTGGTTTTGAAAGAAGACTAGTGAAGGGCAGGATTGTACCACTACCATTCCCCAATAATCTATATATCATTAACCATTATCTTTATTTCCCTGTTCTGGTTCTCATAATTTCCCCAGTGGACAACCTCACACTTATAGTCAACCCACTGCGGTGGTCTGAAAATTCGTGTCTTGTGGACTATGATACTCATGCATGATTCCTGATCAAAACATGCCTTCATGCAAGTCATTTCTATGCATTGAACGAGCACAATAATTATTATTCATCTGGAACTCGGTCTGAGCAAGTCTCCTTCAGCCCAAGTCAAAACAATGACTAATGACCCCCTACCCGGTCAGTGTGAAAGCCCATGTAGAAAATGTCTTTTTCAAATGTCAGTATAACAAAGAGAGGATGAAAGGACTAGTGACATGGGCTAAAATGTTATCTTTTTTGCTGCTCAAATAATGTAAAGATGCAAGTATACTCAGCACAAACAAATTAAAATAAAAAATAAAAACAAAAAAAAATCTTTGTCTAAGCTTCTGGGTTTCCCCCCCTCCCTCGCTAATCTTGCTTGGTTGATTATTGTTTTCTTCTCCATAAAGATGGCAAACTGTGTTACAGACCCTTCTTTAGACTGATAGTACAGTTCTTTTTGGGATCTGGTACGATCCGTTCCCGTAGCAATGGCGGTTTGCTGCGGGGGTCCACGCGTGGTGGTGGCAGGGATTTTGCAAATTTTTTTTTTTTCCTCCAATCATTGAGCAGAGATTTCTGTGCCTCGGCAGTTGGTCCCCAAAGAAATGTGCGTGGTTGGCCCACACACTGTGAGTTACTGTGTCTTATTTTTTGTTCCTCGTTACTTGGTCACTACGCAGCAAAGTTCCACGGTAAACTGATTGTGTTTGGTTCAGCTGTCTTTGACGACATAAGAAACCATTTTGTCTCAGTTGTGTTTGAGTCTGTAAACATTTTTTTTGTTAGTTTTGTCGGGGGTTTTTTTGTTTGTTTTTTTTTTTACTTGCAAATGATTACTTTTTCTATATTGGTTGGGTTCTGGGCTCAGAGTCTCATCTCGCCAATGTTATATTGGAGTTTAAGAGTCAACGAACCCTAACACTTGGATTCCCACTCGTCTTTTTGGTTTTTGTCTTTCTCTTTCCTGGCCCACTCTTCCTTGTTGTCGTCCTGCTTCTCTTTGTCGGGTTTGGTCACGCTGTCGTACGAGGGAAGGGAGGCCGTGGATGGTGTGCTCTCCTTCTTCTCTTGGTTGGTCCCGCCGTTTTCGAGCTTGTTGTTGGTGAAAGTGTGACGCTTGAAGATGATGCCACGCCTGATGAGGTGGGCACGGTAAGCGTTCTGGATGATTCTGGCAGAGACCTCTTCCTGTTTGCGGCGCAGGGTGGTGGTGATGGGCTCGTATGACACTTTGGAGGGGTTGGCTGCCACAAAACGCTCCTCCATCTGCTGCCTCAGCATGTCCAACTCACCACTGTCACCCAGCACACGCTTTGTGAAAGCAAACAGGATGTCCAGGCAGTGTATGCGGTCGCCGCTCACCATCGGCATGTCCATGGCGATTAGTTCTATAGTGTTGGGCTTTGGCACGCGGAGCGGATGCTCCAAAGCGTCAGCAAAGTCAGACAGCTTGGCAAATGTGATGAACTGAGAGGCGGTTGGGTCAAACTTCTCCCAGATCTCATAGAAGGTCTCGAAGTCATCCTCACTGAGCGGATCGGCACTTTCCTCTGTGGCGACGCTGAAGTTCTCCAGGATGATGGCAATGTACATGTTGACCACGATCAGGAAAGAGATGATGATGTACATGACGAAGAAGAAGATTCCCACCGAGGGGTTCCCACAGTCGCCCTTCACCGATGTCCCCGGGTTCTCCAGGTTGGGATTGCAGTCTGGTGGGTAGTTGAGGATGGGCAGTAATAAGCCGTCCCACCCGGCTGACGTGGTGATCATGAAGAGGATGATCATGCTGTTGCCAAAGGTCTCAAAGTTGTACAGGTCGTCGATACCCGCTCCGTGTTTTACGTAGCCAAAGTTAGACATGCCGAAAATGGAGAAGATGAACATGACCAGGAAGAGCAGGAGCCCAATGTTGAACAGGGCTGGCAGTGACATCATCAGAGCAAAAAGTAGCGTCCGGATGCCCTTGGCTCCTTTGATCAAACGGAGGATACGGCCAATTCGAGCCAACCTGATCACCCTGAACAGAGTCGGCGACACAAAGTATTTCTCAATGAGGTCAGCCAAGAACATACCTGAGGGGAAGGAGAGACATAATCAATACCCTTCAAGATGATATTAAACCTCAGCTGCTTATCTTCTTCCAGTGCTCCCACATACACCAGCTTGTCCTACATCTGGGCCAGACCTACTACTAGTTCGACCAGCAGACCTACTGAGAGCCACCGCAGAGATCAACTCATTACGTCATGTATACACAGACCTACACCAACTGTATACCATACATGAGCCAATCACAAGGCTTGAAAGAGGCATCATGATAACAATAGCCACAGTTACAAAGGCGGCTGGTTGTAAATGTTCAAGACAATACAATTTATGGGGTCAGATATTGTATTTTAAGATTTTTGAGGTTGAAGTGTAATTGTTGTTTTAAAGCAGTGGTCGATTTATCAAGTCTTAGATGTAGACTTAGACTTAAACTTCCTTTATTGTCATTACACAGACACACAATGAATCTGGTAACGAAATGTCTGAGCCTAACTCTAAATTTGCTCCGTTGTTTTTGGAGACGTGTGGTCCCATTCCAATTAGCAGTTACCTCACCTGTTATACTAACCTGGCCCTGTCGTTTATAGGTCAGTCACAAGTTTTGTTGTTGATTAATTCGGCCCCAGTCTTTGGCATGAATGGTTTTTCGTCACAGACAATCAAAATATAAATACCACACTGGAACCAGATTTTGTGGCAGTGAAAACACAAAGAACTGGTTCAAGATGAATCACCGTCTCCGAACCGGCTGTGGAAGTGTGTCAGTGGAAACATGAAACTAGATAGAAACAGAGCTTTGTGTCTGCGTTATCCCTCACTTACCGACAATAGAGAGGATGACCACCACCACGTCAAATATATTCCAGCCGTTAGTGAAGTAATAATGGCGAAGGGCAAAGAGCTTGAGCAAGAATTCCATTGTGAAGACCACAATGAAGATGAAGTTGACCCAGTACAGGACGTGCTCTGTTTCGTCCGACTGGTCATCTGTTTCCACCATCATGGTGACCATGTTGAGGCAGATCAGGATCATGATGGAGATGTCAAAGACCTGCTGCGTCACAAAATCAAACACCATGCCCTGGACCTTGTTCTAAAACGTGAGGAGACACAAGGAAATGAACAACAATCAAAGGGTCATCTGCTGAATAGAAAAACACCTGCTCTGACACATTAGTCTAATAAGACTAATAATAATAAGACTAATAATAATTAGTCTAATAAGAGTACTAGCAACCAAAACAAAACATACCTGTGGTCGAGGAATAGGCTTCTGTGGCTTTTTAGATCCCAGCTTTTTCATGGCATTGTAGTATTTCTTCTGTTCTTCTGTCATGAAGATGTCCTGACCTCCAAAGTAAAGGGAAAAAACAAAGATCTGGTTACAATCACCTTCGCACTACATTTTATTATTGTTTTTTTAACACAATGGACGGTTTAGAAGACAGAAAGGGTCTTATCTTTTTCTTTTGCTGGTTAAAGTTGTCGATGATCACACCAATGAAGAGGTTCAGTGTGAAGAAGGAGCCAAATATGATGAAAACGACAAAGTAGATGTACATGTAGATGTTCACTTCATAGTCAGGCTGGTCTTCCACCTTAAGCAGAGAAATACGGTGGTATTGAAATGACGATTATGACATTATCTGACATATGTTGATAAATATTACAAAACTGGCTGCAGAAGTGAAGACTGTACCCCTCTGGAATCCACAGCAGCATACATAATGTCCATCCAGCCTTTGAATGTGGCCTTTAAAAAGAGAGAAAAAAAAGACCAAATATACCTGAAGCTAAAACCAAATAATAAAAAGAAAATAAAACATTTGACCTGTGTTATTTCACAAAGAATATTCAAACTCAAACCGAAACTGATGTCTGTCCAGTGGTACAGCTTGTGCATGGATGGAAGTGAGTACATGAAAACAAAAGGCATGGAGAGACACTAAACCTACAAAGAAAATAGTCTGTGAGACTCTTTCACTGTTGAGCAAATGCAGTTTAAAGAGGAAAAAAAACACATGGGAGAAAGGATGAAGGAAACACAACTAAGATCAGAAATTATGTCAGAAACCAAGGAGAGGAAGAAGAAGCTTCTCACCACTTGCAAAAGAGCCAGGTATCCAGCGCCCACATTGTCAAAGTTGATCTTGACATTCTTCCACCTGACCTCAGTAAAGTTTTGGTGAATGAGGGCCTCGCACTGGGTCTTGTTGTTGACTATGTCAACGGGAAAGTATTCCTCTGATGTCTCATTGAAACAGTAGTAGTACTTGCCCGCAAACAGGTTGACCCCCATGATACTGAAAATCAGCCAAAAGATGAGGCAAACCAGCAACACATTCATAATGGAAGGGATGGCACCCACCAAGGCGTTGACTACCACCTAGACCAAACCAGGGAAGACAGGATACGACGGTGAGAACCAGGAAACAAAAGCAGTGCAATAAACCCCTACAACAAGACACTACATACTGCTATGGCGTCACACTTCACTACTTCAACATCCTATTCAGCCCTTTGTTACGGGCGGTGTTGAAGTAAAGAGCAGCGGTTCTGGCCTATTAGGATTCCAAGGAGCCAAAAATAAGCACTGCGTTGCACTTTTCTTCCACGTGCATTCTGTAGTGTGGGGAATTAACGGGAGGGAGAAGCTGTACGACTCCCATTCTAATTAGCGAAGCACTGCTGTGACTTTGAGACGAGCTTTGATCTGATGAAGCCTGCAGCTAGAAATGTTAAAGACAGCCCCAGCCATACACACAAGTACGTGTACCGAGCCAAACAACCATGTAAAAAACTATCAGTAGTAAATGCATGTATGTGAAAATTCCAAAAATGGTTGTAGAGTAGACTACGGTTAGACTCTGATGTTTAACAAATATTTACCTATACATAAAAAACTTGTTATATTGTTTATTTATCTACTCATCAGCTGAATTACACTGATGGGATAAGCAAGTAAATAAGGTCTTGTCTTAATGATGATATTACATTATATACTTTATACATGGCATCTTTGTATATATTTTGGTTGTAGAATATGTTAACAGTGCAAACGAAAGGATAAAAAACTGGCTGCAGTCAACAGTTGTGCGAAACCTGGAGAAAATAACCTACTGGATGCAAAATAGAAGTTGGATGTTTACAAGATATGGAATCAATTATAAACTACGTGGAAAATTTGTCATTGCATCACATTGGTTCAGCTCTATATACCCAAGCAGGGCTTGTAGGACTTAGGAGATATGAGGTCAAAGATATATCTCTCTGTGACTCATGCGGTTCACTTATTTATGTGTTTTTTTTGTTGTTTTTTGGGGCTTTTTTGTCTGTTGTCTGTGATCCTGTCATTGTGTCTTGTAGTATATGAATGGATCTGTAACACTATAATGGAAACTCAACAATAAAATAACATCAAAAAACTGGCTACTGTTATAAAGACTTAAAAAAATCGAATTCTGTGTGGTTAAGTGCATATCCATGCATAACATAACTGCGCACCTTCATATGAATGTAATATTTGATTTCACCCAGGGACACACCCTCAGCTACTCACAGACGCACAAAGTGTCTAATCTGTTTATTTTTAAAACTGCGTCTCTTTAAAGACTTGGAACACTGTCACACTGCTATTAATAATTAGGAACATGTTTTTTTTTTTTAGTGATAAAATTTGAATGGGCACCAGGATGAATTTAGAGGTGCTTGTGCTTCCGTTCTTCTGTCAAAGATAGAATGTCATCTGTGCCATAAATAAGTACGGAGTGTTTGCCATACCACTATGAAGTGTCCACTCTCTCCTACCCCCAGCTTAAACAGTCAATATTTTAATCTTACTGACCTTCTTCCAAACAAACAACAGTATGGCAGTAAAAGTAAAGCTTTAAATTGAAGCGTTTTCCCACCACCACCCAAAACTGTAGACCTTTCTAGCAATCCAACCTGACTTCACGTAGAATTTCATAGTAGTAATAAGCTCAGCACATATTGAACCGCTCACTACCAGTGTTAGGCAGGCCGACCAGCAGCTCTCAGGCAGACAGCTGAGCATGCATGTCTTTGGCAGACTCGTTTTGTGGAGCCATATTCCCTCCTCATTACATACAGACAGGGAGGAGCTCGAGAGCAGGATTCTCTCAGCGTCTACGCGGCCTTCACGGGCTGACTCATGTCCAACATACCATCGGAAATTTCCTCACCAACCACCGTCCCACGACGGCAAAACATAAATACTTTGGAGTCGTATTTTACATGAGATCCGGAATTTGCCCTTTGCTCCTGCGCTGCTTGCCAGCGCATTCGCTGAGAGAATGACTCTTGGCTCGATCTCGGGTACAATTGAACCGCTTTCAAAACTTCTGTGCTTTTCAAAAACAATTAGGCCATGCTATGTGGAAAGCATTCTCAAAAAGAGGGAAAATGGCTTTCAAAAATGCATAATGTGCATCGGCAGTTATAGTACATGCGTGTTACATGGCATTGTGCAATCTCAAGAACCGCTCAAATCAATAAATAAATAAATAGAGAAATGTGTGGATAGAGAGATAATGGCTGAAAGTACGCTCGCTCGTATGTCTGACAAGCCATTTTGGATATTTAGATTAATTTTATGGGTGTCTGACAATATTTACAGCACATTGTAGCCAGTGTTGAGAAAACAACACTGATAAGTTGGATTGTGCGATGGCTATATTTGAAACAAGGCAAATACAAAGATCAGGCTTCACAGGTGACATGATGAAATGCCCCGTGGTGACAAAAAGTATTACTCGATTGCCATTTTTTAAAATATTTGTGAATAACTTAAACTTCAGCGAGCAAAATGGGATTCACTGAATCTGAGGTAAAGATGTCTAGCGGTAGGATCAGTCCTGTACAATGCATTGCTTCAAAAAAATTCAAACTCAAATTACAAGGCAGCGTTCAGAAGAAAGAGAGAGCAAAGTACGTAGTCAGAACAGCCCATAATCATTGCATGTTAAGCAGTGCAATGTTGTCCAATTGAAGCCGCACTGTTTGCCTCGGCGCCGTTGAGTTCCACTGGCCTCTGCGATGCACGGTGCCGTTACCACTCAGCCGGCGGGCAAGTAAGACTTCTCAACATTCTAACTCTCTAGAATCTCTTTCATAATATGGTGTCATCTCTCCATTCATGAACTTCCCTGTTCATTTATTTATTGTTTTGACCTCAGTTGTTTGGTTTGTTGTTCTTTTTTTCTTTTTTTTTCCATTTTCAGCTCAAACAAAATGGTAACTCAACTGATGAACAGAAGACATTATAGTAATAATTGATACAGCAGGATCAAATTCCTCTGCTTGTTTCCCTATGCATGACTGGGCCACCCTCACCTCTCGTACCACATACTCCCAGTGAATGACATCATTCATAGGGGCATTGGTAGCTCGTTAAAACACGCTAGTGAAGCAAATGTGCCATGATATAAAACCCCAAAAATGACAGAATCTTAGAGACAGGGATATTTCCTCTCCCCGAAAACATTAATTACATGTATTCAGTTTTATTATTTTAAAACATACCAACATCCATAAAGCCTATCCAGGGCCTAAAAGCGTTGATGTCCGCTCGTGTGCAAGGTCATCACTTTTTAGTCACTGGATAGCTCGTATGAATGAGACTTCTCCGTTAGTCCATCAATTTACAAATGAATCAATCCACCCACTAGATATTAGCACAGGCCTCCTTCTCCTGCTGGGTTGTCATTTTTGGGACGTGCTAGACAGGGGCAACACATTGTCTCTCTAGGGTTGAGAGTGTACGGATGCTGTTCTGCTAAGTCAACCTACGGGCCACCACCCACCCAGACCCACAACTCAAAAAGTCAGAGTTTAATGGGGCCTGTTGTTGCCTCCCAGTTTCACTTCCTGTGGGAGTGGAAGGCAACAGGAAGCCGGGGGTCTGCTGTATGCACGATGTGGGGCCATGACATGACAGCAAATGCCTTGTGTGAAATGGCAGCCTAGCATATTTGCTAAGCTTCTGCCTGCATTCCAAAAGGAAAGGCCTGCTGGCGTTTAAACGTATAGACAATCCTGTATAAATTTTGAGGGAAAAACCTTGCCGGTGAAAAAAAAAAAAAAAGACCATCAGCACATCGTCCGGTCGGATGGACACAACCCAAAGTGCTTGACACTGGCAGAAGCTTAACAAATATTTTCCTCCCAGAGCCACAACACTGTGAGTGTGTGGTTTCTGTCTCAGTCCTTGATGCAGAAAGATCCTGGACAAGCAGGAGAGAGTGTGGTGACCCTCCAATGGTCCGGCCTAGCCAAACCAGGTTGATGTAGAGTGAGTAGTGGAGGGATATAGGTGTGCAAAGGAAGGAAGGGGAGAGGGGGGTGGGGGGGTGAGTGCTGCACAGTGCTGCACATGTGGGGCTGATAAGGAGGAGGAGGAGGAGGAGGAGGAGGAGGAGGAGGAAGGGCTGAGGTGAAAAGAAGCTCAAACTAGAAGACAAGGCAACCAGTCCAAGAAGAGTGAGAGTGAGAGAGAGAGAGAGAGATACAAAGATTGAGACAGAAAGAGAAAGAAGAAACAGGAGGGACTACAGGTGACAACAACCAGGTGCAACCTATCGCTGCCGCCAGTCACAGAGACGACCAATCAGAGTGTGCGTGAAGAGGACACGGCTGAAGCAACCAGAGGTGGCGCCACTGAGAACAGTGATCAACCACTCAGTGTGTTAAAGCTGTTGTACTTTTTTGTTTTTTTTTTAAGTGCCATTTAATGGCACATTACTTCCTCTGACTGGTTGTTTGGCAGCCGCCCTCCAGGCTGAGTTTTGATGTGACTGGTTAGGCAGAGGTTTTAGCGTCCTGGAGCTCCCCGGTTCCTGCTGGTTGTTTTTTCGATGCCAGATGCATTGAGGGATGGGTGTGAGCTGGGGGAGGGGAGGG
>JAPTHA010000027.1:13801771-13813614 GCA_029814585.1 Gymnapogon annona
TTTTTTTGTATTAAAGAAATTAAAAGTCGGATGTTTTTATATTATAAAATCAATGAGATTATTACTTATACTAATATTTTTGCTATCATTTAATTATGTGGTGACTCCGCAAATACATGTTGCACTTTTTTACCACCAAAGTAGGCAAATGATTGACAGCTCAACTCCTCTGTATATATTAACCCTGATTTTTTTAAACCTTTATTTGCATAAACTGACCCCATAAAAAATAACATTTAACAACAAATCATGTGAAGACATAGTTGAATATGCACAGGTACAGCTCTTCAGCCTCACCTGGTTCATGATGGAGGATTTTCGACCCAGGCGATTATCAGGGAAACGAAAGCGACTCCTCTTGCTGCCATCGTCGGACTCTGATTTGACAAACTTCTCGCTGTCACCTTTCTCCTTCTCCTGCTCTTTCTGCCGCCACTTTTTCTTCCGGTTGCGGCGCTCTTTGGCACTCTTGGAGCTCAGCTTTGACATCTCAGAAGAACTGCATGATAGTCGCCCTCCTCCATCATCTTCCACCGCATCTTCTGAAACTGTGCCCGCAGAGGTTGCCATGGCAGCAGTCTGACAAGAAATGCATAAATATAGTCGGTGCAATGATATGGCATGACTCAGGAATCCTGTAATGGTGTTATTATAATTAAGGACGTAAATAATAAAAACAATGAAAAATGTAACTTCAATTGAACAAAATTATAAGTAAAACTATAATTTACTGTAACGCTAATGATAATTGTTTACTTAAGCAATGGTTTTATGCTATTTATCATTTCTTCCTAAACTAAATCAATATAGAAAGTAAAGTACAATTCCTCAAAATAAAAGTTAAAGTAAAAAAAGTGTCATGGCGGCCTGTGAGTAAAGGCACCTCCTTTGTTCTGAGGATAAGTCTAAGTCTGGTGTTGGGTTGGAGTAACAGGGTGGAGCACAGGGTTTGGCCCTTTGACCCAGCTGGTCTAGTATTTATTTGTTTCCAGCAATCTTCACCATTTTTATATTCTTAGAAATATTTTGATGTTGGGCCCTAATATCACAATGCATTTTGTTACCCAAATGTTTGATGCTGCACTCCATGTTCACTCCATCATCACCAGGTTCCAGGTCTGATTGTCAAAACAGGAAGAAGGAGGTTCTAAACCCTTTTATGGCAGGCAAACAGCAGAGCAGTCCAACAATGACAGCAATCAGAGGGGAGTTTGGACAAATCTTAATGTTTACCTGTTCTAAACCCCCTCTGATCTCTTTTTTGGGAAGTAGTTAAAAAGTTAAGCTTAAACTGATAACTTGAGTATAAATTGGTAAATGCAAGCAAAAGATCATTTTCATAGATGGTTTAATTTTGTGAGAGTTGTAACGGGTATAAAAGGTTTGAAATAGATACTCCACTCGGCCAACAGTCACAAAAAATATATATATGTTTTTGTGTAAAACTAAATATAAAGTTAAACATCAAATACTAAATAAAAGAAAAAAAATCCTATCAATTTCGAAAATCTATAATCTTTTCATGTCCTCAGTTTCCATAGATCACAAACCTGGGCTTCTTCTTGTTGTTTCTTGAGCTGCTCCAGCATGGCCTTGAACTCCTCCTCCTTCTGCTGGGCCTCCTCCATGGTCGCCTGGTTCTGCTCCTCATAGGCCATGGCCACCACAGCCAGAATCAGATTCACCAAGTAGAACGATCCCACAAAGATCACCAATACGAAGAAGATCATGTAGGTCTTCCCTGCCGCTCTCAGCGTCTGTTTGTGCGAGGAGGGGGTAGGGTAGGGTGGGGTAGGGTAGGTTGGAGGATAAGGGAGACACCAATGACATCAGATACTCAACTAGAATCCCTGCGTGAAAACTCGGTGTTGACCTCACAGTGACTCATCACAAACAACATGACTCGTCTGTTGGTGGGGAGAAAAAAAACAAAAAACAAATGGAGCTCAGCATAACCGTCTGCTGCTTTCTCTGGGTTTGAGGAGAAAACATAAACACAACATTCACACCTACAGTCAAACATCTATTCTGAGTACGACGAACTCCTGCTCGGCTCGATTTATCTCAACTATCATCTTCATCAAATAAAGAATTTGTAATCTGCAATGGAAAAGTCTCATGCCACGTTTTTCATTACACACCGGTCTGTGCACGGACAAACAATGGGATGCAGAGTTAGATCCCGACAAATGTCAAACTAATGGACAATCTCCAGAAAGTGTTTCTTTGTGTTTGTTGCATTCACTTAAGGAGTTAAAAGGGTTCTCTTTGACTGAGGGATTGTAGATATGAATTAAAATGTTCCTGCTTGTCAGCATCCGCTATTTCTCCCTCTATAGGCAAAGTAATGTCTTCAGGGAACAGAGGGGCGAAAAAAAAGAGAGGACTTCCTGGGTTAGAGAGGAGAAATTCCCTCACACATCAATTATGGATGATGTTGACATGTGTTGCTGAAGAAGTATGTACAACACAAAATGACAAAGAGAGAGACAAATAATGAGAATGCTGTAATATTAAAAATGCCTATAGCTGAGGCAGACCATACTTTTAAAGCCTTCTGTATGGATCGTAGTAAACATCGGTGAAATATCATCTCTGACATTAAGGTTAAATTTGACTGACACCCATGTTTTTATTTAATGAATAAGTGAATCCATACTTATGACACCACGCCGCTGTCATTTAGTTCCACGCATTATTTCCCCTTAATGGACTCTTGCTGGTCCAAACATGCCTAAGACGTACCTTGTTTTGAAGCATTTCCGTGTGTTTTGTTGTAGGGTTGAAATTTGGTGTAAGCCACATAAAAGCATGGATCTGTCCTGCCTTGTGTTAATGGCTATGGCTATGGTGGTAGTAAAATGGTAAGGGGGTATTATTGCTGACCATGTCCATGATGTATGTTTCATGGTCGATACTTTCAACAGGAAATCCTACCACATCACTAAAGTCGCAACATCTTGAACTGGTTTCCTGAAAATGACATGGACCTTAATCCAATATGGACGTGCAGTCAACAACTCTGCAGCAACTGCCTCGTGTGGTCAAGTCAATATTGACCAAAACCCCTCGGGAATGTCTCCAGCTCCATCATCTATATATAGCAAGAAGGATAAGTAGTTCTGAAGGCAAGAGGGAGTCCAGCCCAGTGCCAGCAAGGTGTACCTAATAAAGCGGCTGGTGAATTTACTTTCTGTGTCTTTTGTGGCTACAATTACGCCTGGGATTGGAACCACTTGGATAAAATGGTGCCGTTATATTAAACATGTATAAATGAATTAAATAAATGGGTCTCAACAGGCCAAAACACACCAAATGGTGACCCTTCCCTGAAGTCCACAACCAAGATGCAAGTCCTCCATTACAGTAATTGTTTTGTCTGTTTATAGATTTTTGGTGTAGGAAATATTAACTCCTTCCAATGTGCAAGGAAAGTGACAGTAATGTACATTAACAGTGAGTGACACCCGCAGCAAGACAAAAAGAGGATGGCATCTATTCTGAGCTACCGTAAAAAACAGCGCAACATGGTGGACGCCGTTAGATACTAACTCCCATCAGTGATGACTGTGGTTGAACACTAATTTTATATTCTATTTGTGTCCTTACATTTTATTGTTAACTTGTTTAACACGTGACAACAACAGGCCTAAACAAGGGCTGCATAATCGGTACTCTTAACATCTAGAGCTGGTAGTGGGAGGCTGAGTATCAAAGATAGGGCCAAAAATAGAAGTATGAGCTAGGATGCTCCCATCAGGTCTCATCTCCCTCATTGGCTGTACTGTAATCCTGAGTTGTTAATATTTCATACTGCCTTCCTTCCACTCAACAATCCGTACAGAGGGTGAAGCGTTCCTACCATTTGAGAGCAGCTTTGTGCAGCTGACAGACAAACGGACACAGAGTGGCCAGACCTCAGTATGTAAATGAATCAAAGTGGGAACAGTGGGAACAATATTGACACGAGGTAGACTACAGCTACAGGTTCATCCACCATTTTCTGTCTCAGAAGTGGAATTACACACAGAAACTGCTTTCATGTTGCAACACGCTGCAATGTGGGAATTCAGTGAAAGAGCTGAGCTTCTAAAAAGTAGTGCCAGACAATCACTAATCATTCTGATACAGCTGTATCTCTAACATAAATCCAGGGATTCTTTCACATAAAGTTCATCTTCTCTGCAGAAGAAACATAGAGGCGCTATACATGTAAAAGGCTCACACTAAGACCTGATGATTGATGGTTAAACACCATTGAAAACAGAATAGGGAATATTATACTCTACGTATTGAGTCACATTCTTCCAAATCATCCCCAGGACTTAATACACTGGATATTATTTCAAAATATTAAAATGGTGTATTGTTAAAACTAGAAAGCAGTAAATGTTTGAAATGTGAGAACATTTTTCTGGATTCCTTTTTCTATCATTTACTATGTCAATCATCTCAACTACTTTCACATCTGAAGTCAATGCCAGTCCCTGGTCTATAGGCCTCGTTTGGAAAATGCTGATCTTGTTGACGTTTCAGCTTTACCAGCATGTAGAGATTCTCCCAGAAGTCCTGTGTCATGAGTCGAAAGAGAGCCAGGAAGGCCCAGCCGAAGCTGTCAAAGCTGGTGTAGCCGTAGTTTGGATTCCTCCCAGCTTTCATGCATGTGTAACCCTCCGGGCAGCGGCTGAGGGGCGAGCAGAAACAGAGAGAGAGAGAGGGAGAGGGAGAGGGAGAGAGAGAACAGGGCACCAGGCCCGAAAATGACTCAGCATTATTTTATAATCTAATCTGATTCCAGGCAGACGGATAAATGAACGCAGGCGTTGGTGGGGTCAGAAAAAAGGGAGAAATGTACAACTCACCCAGAGTCAGAGCTGTTTCCACAGAGAAGAGCGTCCGATTGACCAGGCAGGAAGTAGAAATTGGCTGAGGATTAAAAAAAAATCGATTATGAGTCTTTCTGCTCACATTGTATTGCAGTTCTTTCCTCCAGCAACAGACTGTAAATCTACTGAAAGCCATTTCTGACTGCACTCTTTTGTGTGTATTTTATATTCATTGTGGTTCATTTTACAGCAATTCTCTTTGTCTACCCGGTGCCAAAATGACATGTTGTATTCTCCAACCAGCATATGGGGTGACTCGTGCACAAATGTTGTGGCCAGCTCACCGATTGGCCTTGATTGGTCTCTACTTACTATCGTTCATGATGTACTCGTCCCAGTCGAAGCCCTTGCTGCCATTGGCCAGGTAGCTCTCGGTGCTGTTGATTGGCCAGATCACACACTTATGGCGTAGGTTACCCATGAAGAGCTGCAGACCGATGAGGGCAAAGACGCTCAGGCAGAACACGGTCAGGATCATCACGTCCGACAGCTTCTTCACAGACTGGATCAGGGCGCCCACAATGGTCTTGAGGCCTGTACGGCAGGCACGCACACACGTACACAAACCACGCAAGTGATGCAGGAGATGCTCACAGCCAAGATAGGAATCTTTGGAGTGTGTTACTGGACTGAATATGATTCACCGTATGCAAAATCTAGTTGCAGCTCATTTACTGCAGAATTACAGCTAGCAAATGTATGGCTTGAATGGATTTAAGTGAAAACACATCAGTAGAACTTGTACTTCAGTATAAAATTCAACTATTTAATTAAATATACATTCATTAAATAGGTATAAATAGGTAAAGTTAATCTAAATGTCATGTTTGTGTGATTTGTTTTAAGGATTTTGTGTGTTCTCTAGGAAAGGGACAAAGCAGATTTATTGCTTTAACTACGCTGTAGGTAGTCATACAATTTGGACAAAACTGACATGTTACGTACAAAACATCTCTAGAAAACAAAGAAACAAACAGGAAATATTTAGGAGTCCTCCCACTCTTTTCATTGTCATTTTCCTCAAGAGAAAATTATATAAACCAATCGGAGGAACGCTTTGAGTTCCATTAGCAATTGATGGAGAGAGCGGAAAAGAGGGGGAAGACTGTAGAAAAGTGAGGAAATCCATAAGGAGGAGAGCACAGCAGCACAACGAGGGGCCATGAGAGGGACAGAGGCACAGGCAAGGGGGGCTGGAAACCACATGCAGGTCATTTAAACTCCAAGGCTGAACAGGAGCAATTCAATGCCAGCACCAGCGAGGGCACTTTCTTGAACTGTCTTGTATAAGGTGTCTTTAGCAAAGCACTGACTCCCCATAGCGTGAACCCTGCAGTCTGTCTCATCCACAGCTTTCTCTAAAGACAAAACGGGTTTACCTTCTGGACAGGAATCCTTTGGCAGCGCTCACATGGGTCCAGGAGGAACTCAAACATAGAAGCAGGATGACCAACACCCCCTTTTCCTCTTTACTAACTGTACATAAGAGTTAAATGTGGTCTACACGTACGCTTAGAAAATGAGACAAAACTTACATTCTTTGTGAAACAGTCTTCTTTAGGCTCCTTCAGAGAATTCAATAAGTGTCCGTCCGTTAAATATGACACTACAGCCAACACTTCAACAAGCTAATGCATCAAAGAGAAGCCTTTGAGACTGTTTTTGTTACTTTCTATTCAGGTGAATGATTGTAAATGCTGACATACTTTCAGTTTCCTTCACTATTTATACCTTATTATCTTATACATTATTGCATATTGTCATCAATCATAACAATATAACCACTGACCGATGAAATGGTATTAATTTTTATCATGCCGTTCCATTGTATAGTGCATATTAGTTGACAAATTAAGGTAATAAAAGCAGCAAAATGGGCGAAGGAAAGGATCTGAGAGACTTAGACAAGGACCAGGTTGTGATGACTGGGTCAGAGCATCTCCAGACTACAGGTAATGTTGACTGTTTCTAGTATGTGTTGATTAGTAACTTCCTTCCAACACATCAACGTACACAATACATGTTCACTTGATGCCTGATGTATGATACCCTCTGAAAGGTACCAGGAGATAATCCGCATTAATGCCACTTCACCTTCCAGAGGTCATAATGTGATGACCAATAAACATATGAACATATTATACAGTATGTTCTGTATAGTATGTTATTTTATGTCTAATTTTGTAGATTAAATATATGAAGATTGGAAGTTGGAGTGTAACATGACTACCTCTAAATTGACAAACATCTCCATTTTAACTGTTTGATTGACATATGTATTACACTAAAATTTACTACCATCCTGCTACGTAGTAAGTGCCTTTATTTCATTATATTTGTGTTGTTAATACCTTTGTTGGTTTGTTTATTCCACTGTTGGCTATAGCAGCATATTTAAAAAAAAACACATATCAGTTCTCCAACTTCTGGCGTGAAAGAAAATGATTGTATTCCTGAAAATGTTACTTCTTGTTATTTAAAATGTACTTAAATTGAAACAGTTTTTTTCTCTCACGGACCAAATTACTTACAATGTGTTAAATGTAATACAATTTAGGTATTATGTGAAAATACATTCTTGCTTAAAATACAAATATATGCTTAACAATGTTCACCACACTCATACATCCCTGTATATCTAGGCTCTTGATGAATTATTCTTAAATACGACATATTCATAAAAATCACTTTCTGTGTTCTTTAAAAAAATTGTTAATAAAATCAGCCCCCGACGTAGGCTGAGTAAGCATGAAACATGCTCCCCATCCTCTATGAATAGTTAGACAGATGCATTGTCACTGTTGGTCAAACGGGTCCAATAGTTTGTGCAACCATCCCAACCCATCTTCTGTGATCCCGACCACTGTAATGTGACTGCACCATTTCTTTTTTTTTCCATGTGTCGTAAATCATTCAAGTACGTTGTAACAAAGGAAAAAAAAATCAATAATCAAACTAAAAAACAAAAAGAGGGCAAATCAAACTTTCAATGCCATTTGTCAGCCAAGCTCTTGGTAGGCTAGTATTATAAAAGCAAGTGACTCAAAAGCATCATGCAGCATAAGAGATATGTTCACAAACTAGGCTTGGCAGTCTTCATACATTAATAATAGGTGTATTCCGTTGGATCTCTGTAAGAGCTAGGCCACTTCCTATATGAACTTGAACATACATGAGCTTTTTTTTTCTATCATCCCGAAAAACACGGGATTGTGTTTTGCAATCCAATCACCAGCTACAAATGTGCAACAAAATTATTGACATGTAATTTCACTTGCACATTGAGTCCGACTGGAGGAATTTCTTACAAATTTAGGGAACTAATTTCTGTCCTTTGCTGGTAACGTAGAATGTGTGGTGATCTGAATTTCATCCTGAAGATAAGAATGTTCTTTCTGTAACGTATTAGATACAGAAAAGGGCTTCGTCTGTAAGCTAGTGAAAGGAGTGGGTTAAAGCTATTTCTGAAGAGAAACACAGCTGCCTTGGAGACGGGCCTCGTAATGACAGTGCTAGTGGGGCAGAAGAGAGTGCAGACACTTTGGAAGGCCCTAGAGGAGACTGCAAAGCCTATCAAAAATGTATTAGTACCATTTTTGATAATTTTGGAGGAAAAATAAATCAAAAAATGGTTGTCTCCAATTCTGTTGTTGTTGCTTAAATCATAATTGTAATCATAATAATAGTGAGTAAAAAAGAAAGGGTGAGAAGATCAGCCTTAGTGTTTAAACTGAGTCTCACCTGGAATGACAGAGATAGTTTTCAATGCTCGGAGAACTCTGAATGTTCTCAGCGCAGATACATTGCCCAGGTCCACAAACTCTGTTATATATCTGAAATAGGGGAAGGATCACACACAGAACAAACACGATGACAAAACCACACACGCCAAGAGCACAACACCACCGAACCAGGAGGAAACGACGCCACTCACAGAGCCTGTCCACTGAGGAGAAGGGTGGAAGGTAAAAAGGAAAGAAAGACACACACACCTAACACCGACCCCGCCCCACAGTCCCCCGCCCCATCCTGTCTTACCTGGAATTACAGAAATAGTTTTCAATGCCCTCAACACCCTGAACGTGCGCAGAGCTGAGACATTGCCTAGGTTTACAAACTCTGTTATATACCTGCAGGATCAAACCACAGTTACAACAGCTCGTTATTTACATGCAGATATGAGGATAAATGATCATTTCACACACAGTGAGGCCTATGTGACACCTCTATCAACAGTGGAGATTTATGCATGTGGTCACTTTGGCTTATATGGAGGTAGTGATATACTGTATGCTATAAAGCACATTTGATGGAGGGACACTGGAACTTAAAGTGGCTGTTGCAGACTCCAGCGGATGAAAACAGAAACAGCACATGAGAGGAGGAGCTGATAATGACAGAAAGGACAAATCATAAGGTTTGGGAGTTGTAACAGGGGTTGCGGTGTCACATGGAAACCTTCGAATTCCCAGAGAGTAAGACCAGAAACATTTCGGAAAAAATGGAGGAGACACAGAAGGTGGGTTATTACAGCCAAAGTAAGGAAGGATGGAAGGGGGGTGGGGGGGGGTGAAGACACAGAAGATGGGTTATTAGAGCAAAAGGAAGGAAGGAAGGAGGGAGGGGAGGACACAAGAAAGGAGAGGAGGAAGGAAGGAAGCAGGGAAGGAAGGAAAAAAGAAAAAATTAAGACACAGAAGGTGGGTTAATAGAGCAAAACGACGGAAGGGGGGAAGGAAGAAGGGAGGGAAGGACAGAAGGAAAAGAGGAGGGAGGGAGGAAGGAAGGAAGAAAGAAAGGTCATGAGCAGACCTGAAGGCTCACTTTGTTCACCTTCCTCCTAAACAGACCAGTGGTGACATAGTTTCACATCGTTTCCTGATAGTTTGATGACAAAAGGAAAATACTTACGCCATCGAAATGACCATGAAATCCAGCCAGTTCCATGGATCTCTAAGGAATGTAAACCCGTCTATACAGAATCCTCGCGCAGTGATTTTTACAAGAGACTCAAAAGTATAAATTCCTGTGAATGTGTACCTGAAAGACAAAAAAGTGTTGACAGAATCAGTTCACTCCCTTGGATCAAAGCTCCGCCTGCATGTGATAAAACACCCAGGAAATGAACATGCTGAGCGCAGGGCAGGAGATAAATTTGGAACAATGAGGTGACAACAGAAATCTGTGACAAGTAGTCCATTTCTGATACGCAGTGGTGTTGACATTAGGGCTGGGTGATCTCAGGGTTACACTTAATAACCATTCTAATTTTCAAAGCAAATGTACAAATAGGATCATTAACTCAATAAGTAGAGAAAAATATGTGCAGAATTTTTTAACGTTGATTCACATTAAAATCCTGCTCACCAGAAACTGTATTTAATGTGCATTTTGGAAAGTATTTAAATAGCAAGACTTTAATACATTTCGCCTGTTTAAAAAAAAAAAAAGAAAAGTCTCCTTGATGTGAGGGGGTTTTTACTCAACATGTGGCTTCTGTAAGAACTAAAACCGAAGTTTCTCAGTTACATTTTCTAAAATGATAAAGTGACGTAAAAAGTACATGGATGTAAATGTTGGCTCTGATTTGTCACTAAGTTTAATAGAACCGATGGATGCAACTCCCCTCACGTTGAAGTTCATGCATCAAATACTGTGAGGAACTGGACTTTGGCAGTCACACTGTGTGGCAGACGATAAATGTGGTGACATTTGTGGTAAATATGGTGTAAAGTTTGTAAAAGATACAGCAGTTTCACGAGAAACGTTTTCGATATTTATAGTTTTGTGATATAGTTCATGTGCTGTTGTAATAAAGTGGTGGAATCAAATGAGTGTTTAACTTCTTCCTAATCTGTTTCGGATGCGTTACTAACACGCATATTCTGTTGAGTATTTCTACTCTATAAGAGTACACATTTCTTTTCTGGCTGTTGTTTGTTATGTTGTTATTGTGCTTTGGGCCTTTTATGTCTGAAATAAACACTTATTCAGTAATCCATTCATTTGTTCACAATAGCCTTAAGACTCGGTTCAAAATCAATAAAAAAATCACAAAAATGTAGAATGCACCTTCGCAAATATCAAACTACATATCAAGATATTGACTGAGTGTGATGAACTCTGACGTCCTGTGAACTTTTGAAAGTTTCCACCATCTTTCAATGAGGAACTATGATACTGTGATTCAATTGTGAGACTTCATCAAAACGATGTCATAACATCTTCTCACCCGATCACCCAGACTTAGTCAACATTTGATCCCAACATGATCCAAACACACAGCAGTAAAGTTATCTGGTAGCACACAGACATGCATTTATGTTGTTCAGTGGAAATAATTAATATGTACTTACTCTACTTGTTTTGACCACTCGGGGGGATCACTAAAGGTCATGAATATACAGTTGGTCAAAATAGTACACATAATGATCATGCTGAAAAGAGTGGGAAGCAGGTTAAGGAAAATTTGGATAATACACATATTACACAACAACCATCATCATAGTTCCTCAACTATAAAACACAGCACTAAAATCAGTAATCACTAATCATGTGATTTCTGGTGTCAAAGGGTTAATGCCATGAAATCTACAAATAGCACTTAAATGGAGGTGGTTATATGTGGTCCAGGCCACAAAGGCCATTATTTTGCCTGTGAAATATTCAACAGCTGTGTATTTAGCGGAAATACAGTGGCTCAGTCTTCCTACCAGAATGACCAAACTACAGCCACAATGAGGCTTTCAATGGACGGCATTAACTACACAGCGGAAAGAGGAAATGAGCTTTAAAGTCAGCCGGAGGTCAGTAATAGCTAAGGGCAGCAGCGAAGAATAAGAACAAATAAAGTGAAAGTGGGTACAGAGGTATATTTGTTTGTAATAATACAATAAAATGAACAGATTTCCACTGTCAGTGTTCTTACTGCACCGTCACCATTGGACATATTTGACC
>JAPTHA010000027.1:13835293-13851379 GCA_029814585.1 Gymnapogon annona
CCCCCTTCATTTCCTCTAAATAAAATTTTACAAATAACAAGTGATATGAGCGTGAATATAAACTGGCTCCTATTCCACGTGTAAAAAAAAATTAATTTTTTTTTTCTAAATCCGACTATAACTACGGCCCAAAACTGAATTCAAAGTGAAAATAGTGAAGCTCCACAGGTTTTTAGTAAGGCAAACAATTCTGTCCTCTTTTTTTTTTTGTGCCATTTCTTT
Organism: Gymnapogon annona; assembly: GCA_029814585.1. Taxonomy (NCBI): domain Eukaryota; kingdom Metazoa; phylum Chordata; class Actinopteri; order Kurtiformes; family Apogonidae; genus Gymnapogon; species Gymnapogon annona. The sequence goes on from JAPTHA010000027.1 coordinate 13,835,516, forward strand.
TTTTTTTTCTTAAGAAATTCAACAGTCCCATTATCATTAAATGTCACGAGGGTGCAGCATTAAAGGCACTGACCTGCCTTCTGATGATCATGACGCTATGTGACACACAACCTCTGCTTCCACATTGAGGAACACACACACACAGACTGTAACAAGCTAGTGGCTCGTTTCTACTGACAGCCAGGACACACTGAGTGACCCGGGAAAACGCTAACACTCTACTTATCTATTGGTTTGTTCCAGGGCCTTTCACATAGGTCCTATATTTTAATCAGCGGACGGGAGGCGTAGGCGGATGGATACACTTCCTACCCTTGGCGGTGATTTAGCACTAATGGACACACCGCCGAGTCTTTAAAGACGTGTGTGCGTGTGTGTGTGTGTGTATGAGTGCACGTGCACGGTTGTGTGTGTAGACTGAGGCTGGGTCTGAAATCACGTCCAATCCGAGGTTATGGAAAGATCAGTCTTGGTGGATGAAGCTTCACTTTTTAAAGCAAACATGACGCAGCGCCGATCGTTGCAGTTTCAAAAACTCAGATTCAGAGTCACAACGATCACGTTTACACACATCCAGGAAAGTATAGTTCTACTTTAATTTATTCTTATTTAACTTCGCTTCACTTAAAATTGTTGTGCTATTTATCTTAACTGTAGAATGTCTGAACAGTGAGCAAAGCTGAACCCAGGACAAATTCCTTGCTCGTGTAAAGAGATTTAACCAATAACGACTGATTGATTGATGGATTGATTGATTGAAAAAAAGGTGGGATGATCCCACCTGAGAGGGGCTGCACTATTTACACTGCAAAGGTACAGTGGCCGAGAAGAGTCAAACACCCTGCAACGGCCGAACGCGTCTCAGTCAGAGAAATCAGCTGCAAGTACAGAAACAATGTACATTCACAAACTTAAACACAAGATTAAACCGGGGACGAAAAGATGAATGAATGATGCAAAACAGAAAAAAACAAAAAAAAAAAAAGCAGAAACGTTACCAAAACAAATGCATAATCATTAAACGTGCCGCAAACACACAAACAATGGAAAGCAAGAAAACACCTGTATTAACCCTATCAATATTAACTCCTATATTAACCCCATCTATATCTGACGACATGGGGTTAATATATACTGTATTTTCCACACCATACAGCGCACCAGATTGTAAGTCCATACAGGTCTGATCCATCGGGATCTGGTCTGTACAGTTCTGGTCCACACGGGTCTAGTTCGTAGGGGTCTGATCTGTACGGGTCTGGTCTGTCTAGGTCTAGTTCATAGGGGTCTGGTCTGTAGGGGTCTGGTCAGGTCTGGTCTGTGTAGGTCTAGTTCATAGGGGTCTGGTCTGTAGGGGTCTGGTCAGGTCTGGTCTGTGTAGGTCTAGTTCATAGGGGTCTGGTCTGTAGGGGTCTGGTCAGGTCTGGTCTGTGTAGGTCTAGTTCGTAGGGGTCTGATCTGTACAGGTCTGGTCTGTAAGGGTCTAGTGGATGCCATGTAAAAATCTGTGTGATTGTTGTCAGTTCCTTTTGATTCTCTGTTGGCACTTCAGGGATAAACGTTGTAAATAGTCTTCTTACGTCCCTATGTCGTTGGGAAAATGGTCCGACAGCCAATCAAGCGGAGCGCTGACTAAAATCACACATTTTTACAGATTTTGGGACTCTTTTTGAGAAAATTACAAGCTTTAAAGTGCGCCTTATAGTGTGTAAAATAGGGTAATAAAATAAAAGTCACATGTCCATGCTTAATTTCCATTTACTCCCATTGTAGTTTGAAACAGTCACTCAGCTGTTCACCATCCTTGTTCCGTTGGAGTGCTTTCGTTGTACTGACTGCTTATGTGGTGCTTTTCGTTTGCAGGTGTTTTCTCGCTTTGCATCGTTTCTGTGTTTGCATTTAATAATTATGCATGTGTTTTGATCTCTCACTGTGTGCTTTTTTCCCCATTTGCATCATATCGTTGTACCTCCTTTAGATTCATGTGCTGTACTTGCAGCTCTTTTCTCTTACTGAGACGTTGACTCGTTGGCCACCGTACAAAGCGGTGGCGACATGGCGCATCGTATAGTGTGACGTACAACTTTCGTGTTGTAAATACCCTGTGCATAGCGGTGTCATCTCTCAGGACAACCTTATCCTTCCACAAATGTTAGCATAGATAGAGTCCTCCGCTGGAGTTTCAACTCCTCTCCACAGTTCGACCTCTTTCTGGTGGCGTTTGATATGTTTGTTTACTGTACACAGCCAACGCTCATTTTTTAAAAAATCCCCCGGGCAGGAAGGTCCCACGTCATCCCATGTCATCCAATCGTCACACATCGGCTGCAGAATGAAGTCTGTTACTACTCTGCCTCCAGAGTTGGGACCGAGTGACGCCAACATGTGGTTTACGCAGGCGTCGTTCCAGAATAAAGGCGAAATATAAAAGCGCGGTGTAAAAGGGGCGAGTGATGAAAGGTGTCAATATAGAACATATATTGACAATTTTATCAAAAGTAACAGAGCTACTTTTTTACCACGGTTGGACTGAAAGAAATCCTCAAAAAGCACCACAATTGTGTTTTTTTTCCCTTCCATCGTCCTCTGTGCATAAACTCTGATATTATCAAACCTATGAAAAATTTAAACTAATCCTTTCTCGAGCTTCTGTTTGTACACCTGTTTGCTTTGAGTTACATTCTAAGTAGAGTTAAATCTACTGTCAATTACTGAAGCAAAGAGGGAACTCTGGTTCCATGGAATAAACGAGCAGCTTTCACTTCCTGCAAACGGACGTCGTCATGGACACCCTGGAGACCCACCTGGTCGACCATGGATCACATAGGCTCAGCTTTGATCCTGGCTCCATGTTTCCTACGTCCCATAGATTTTTTAGGTTCTTTTGTTCTACATCCCCTCGCTATCTGCACACGATAGGAAAAAAAAATATCTTTAAAATATATAAGTTATGAATTGTGGTGGAAAAGGAGCTGTGGTGCAATGGGAAAGGAATGCCGGTGTTTGACATCTTTTAAAATGGCCTGACATTTCAGGATATATTTTTCCATTTCCACTTTTCAAACAGAAAATGGATTAACCAGGAATCAATAAGGGAAGTGATGAAGAATCAGACCAATTGCAGTGACCTGGGTTCGAGTCCTAGCTCGGGTCTCTTATGAAAAAAAAAAGATAAATGGAATCAATGATGGGACGTTTTCATTGACGTCCTTCTGTCACCACAATGCATGGTTTTGGTACTGTCTAATTGTTGCAGCTCTAGGGACCCCTGGTAGGAAGTTTTCTTTGTTTATCTGCTGTTTGTCTTATGGTAGTTTAGACACATAAATAGCAGCAGAAGTAGCATATCTATAGTTAAAAAAAAAAGTGATTTCAGACACAGCACTCTGAGCAACAGCGCCTCCTCCTGTGCCTTAAGCATTAACGAGTACTATTACAATCATTACAATCTAAGGCAGCGGTCCCCAACCTTTTTTATACCACGGACCGGTTTAATGTCTGACAATATTTTAATGCGCCGGCCTTTAAGATGAGGCATATGAATACAACAAAATATAATGACGCAATCGGAATAAAAACTGGTCTTTTCTAAATCTAATGACTGTTAATCCACTGTGTATGTAACTTTACTAGCAGCATCTTCGTAGCATTGTGACAACAACATAACATGAGTAATGGTCTCTCTTTTACCTTTAGCAAAAAAACTTCCCAAAGACATTTGTTGGGTGTTAATTTTTTTTTGTGTTAACCTCCAGTTTGGAGGTTTCCATTTAGCGCTAATGTATTATGTGTTACCAGCCAGAACAGTTGGTTCAAGAAGGCAGTGGATGTGACTGAGGCAGCATCTTAACATGCGTCAAGAGTGAGTCATGCTGCCGAGAGAATCTGGTTATTTTCCAAAATAAACCACCAATCATAATCCAATGGTAAATAAAACAGAAATAATGAAATGTATGTCTTCTTTCTGTGCAGTCCGATACTAATTGATCCACAGATCGGTACCGGCCCGGTGGTTGGGGACCACTGATCTAAAGGACCGACTCCTACTCACATTAAACAATGAAGCGTCTGCCTGTTAAAGCTCATCTATGCGACCCAGGATGGAGCGAGTGTTTTTCACTTTAACTGTGTGTTGCGTGAGCGCCGACGGCAGCGGCGTGTACGGTACGTGACGGCGCATGGTGTCGGGAAACCCTGGCCTGGCTGGTGGCGTGCGTTAATACTGACTGGACTGATACTGAGTGGGTTTGCTCTGGTGGCGAAGGGTGTCCTCTGGAGGCAAGGCGGGACAGGAAGTGGACTCAGAGGTGCGAGGACTTCAAAGTGCAAGAGGGGAAAGTTCCAGCTCCTCTCAGCCGTTCCAGTGTGACGTCCTGCCTTCAAGACTCAGAGGTGAAGGTTTAAAAAGAAAAACAAGATTAACACAAGGATGAATGATTCAGGAATGAAATGAGGGCATCTTTCTATGTTCTATATGTAATGGATAAAAACAATGGGAGATGGAAAGGGGGTGTGATGATAGATTTCCTTCAGTTGACAGATGTCAAGAGGAGACAAACCCCCACCCCGGTAACAATCTGGACCGCAGTTTTTTCGAGCAGGTGGAAGCAACCGTTTCTGAGAGGGAAGCACACTCCTACTACAATACGCGTACGGCGCTCACATTCGCGGATGTATGGCGAGTCGAATGTGTCTGAGGTGAAACATAGAGAGGGGGGCTGCTACCGTACCGCCGCCGCCAACCTCCTCCTAGTCTCTCTCCCTCGAAAGCCTGGCTCAGTTTTCTCTCCTGTCGTTCGCCGGAGGGAGGGGGTGGGGGGTGTTCACATGTTGTAGGCCACGTAGATGGGGTCCAGTTGGTCGGCCAGGAAGGAGTCTCGCAGGTGCATCCTCTGCTTTTCTCCTCTGGAGTTAATGGGAATTACCCCAGGGTCCACGATGACCACCACGCCCACGATCAGGTGGTGCTCCTCCAGGACCACGTTGGTGACCAGGGGCACCAGGTCCAGGGCCTCCTGCTCCGAGCCACTCAGCTCCGCCACCACCACCAGCAGGTTGGTCCATGTAAACACAGCACTGGGGGGAGGGGGTGAGGAGGGGCAGGTAAGTAAATACAGTGGCCGTACTTCACTGGGCTGCCTCTATTCGGTCATACTTCATTGAATTGAATTGAATTGAATATGAATATGCCTTTATTAGTCCCCAGAGGGGAAATTTCAAAACAGCAGCTTAATACAAAGAGTAGAAAAAACAACAGAGCATAACAAATACACAACAAACTGAAATCCTGCACAACATGGACAACAAAGACAAGGACAGCATACATGATTGAATTCCCAGAGATGATAACGATAACGAGGTGCTGAATGCGTCCTTCGGAGAGAAAAACGGCAGTGAAAAGGTCCCCAGCCACCATTAGCATAGCGCTCTCAGCTGCTAACCACTAACAGTTGAAATATATGAAAATATGAAACATACTTCATACATCATACTTCTACAATTCATCTGAGACAAATACTGCATTTTTCTGCCTCGTCTGCTTTAGTCACCTGTACTTCCTCTTAATAAGCAGATTCTGAATGTTGGTAGCGATACCAACAAACGTTAAAGATAAGGTGTCATTTCCTGAATTTAGTATATCACTGAATATAACTGTAATGAATACCATCCTTTTATCATATTATGTATTTGTATGTTATAATCAGTTTCTTATATTCTCGTATTTATCATGTTTTTATGAATGCTACATTTATTGTTTGATACTGGGCCTGTGTGTATTTCTGAAAACACCACATCAAAGCAAAGTTACAGAAAGTATGCAGCCTTTGTACCTATGTACCTTGTGCAGGTACCAGCTGTCTCAATCTTGACTCAAGGACAGGGTGACTTGCTTTTGCTGAACTGTGGGAGGAAGAATCCCTATGCCGACCTTTCACAGAAGCTTAATCAAATACCTGATTTACGTCATCTGTATGTTATGTGATTATCCAGAGCTCTGAACACATTGTACCCTCAGATCAGAGTAACTTGCCTTGTTGTGAACTTCTGGTCTCCTTGTACAGGTAAAAGACTTGGCTCTTGTCTGCTCTATGTACAAACTACCTGCGAGTCTGGGTGCAGGTTATTAAATGTCACTGATAATGACAAAGCTGAAATCAGGCCCAACTACATTGTTGCTGTGTTTCCTGCTGATGGTGTCGCCTGCACTGATGATCTATATGTTGATGGGATTCGTGAATTAGCTAAAGGTTATTATATACTCCGTGTGCAGAGCGTTAGACGTTCTATATGTCCTCTATGTCTGTGATGAATTAATGAGTACATAGATAAAATAAGGTGTGTTTGTGTTATTACTATACAGGAACTGTTACAGACTCCATTCTTTGTACTATTTTTCTATCCCACTGCCATTACCTTGCTCCACCACTCACACGCCCTCCGTTCATACTACTACTACTTACTCAACCATCGCTCCCTCCTTTTATGAAAAAACACGAGCCAAAGAGTTATGTACTTGGGCTTAGGGTTGAGTTTTCAGTGACTTTATCAGCGTTGTTTTATGCCTTTTGGTGTAGTGACCGGTCCAGTCATGTACGACCGGTTCTGAATCCTGCCAGTGTGTGTGTGATGCACCTCACCTCTCTGCGATGCTGCGGTGTGCTCGCGACACTGACGTCTCAATGTCAATGGGGTGGTAACGTAACCCCCTCAGCTCCAGTGTTTCATCGAGAGAACCGACCACAAACAAGGCATCGTGACGATCTGTGGGAGTGTGGACGAAGAGAAGGCGATGGTGATTTATGATGAAAACACAGATGAAGCCTCGAGAAAACATGCCTCCGCTTAATGAGAGAAAATTCACACATTCCAAAACAAATGCCGCTAAGAGGGAAACAGTTCACAATTTTCTCTGTAATCACATGTCAGACTGTCCTCGTTAGTGACTGAGTTGTCTGTCTCTTTCATTGGGACAGTGTGATATGATTAAATGTAAATTAAGCATCAGCTCAGATCTTAAGATTATTATGTTCATTCATAATATTTTCCCAATTATTTTCTTTTATGAAATGTTTTGTCTATTTAATGTATATTTTATTTAACCACTTTTCTAACCAGACCAAAAAAAAAACAAAAAAAAAACAGTCACACATGCTAATGTTTCCCTGCCTCGCCTTTAGCTTTGATGACAGGACACATTTACCGTGGCGTCATTTCAATAAGCTTATGAAACGTCAATAGTTATTTCCATAAGTTTTCATTCATAATGTCACTGTACATAGACCTGACCTAGTTTAAACACATGGCTCCCCCCCCACATTGCATGCCCCTAATTCCAGCTGGATAGCTCAGTTGGTAAGGCACTGGGCTGGTGTATAGGGGACCCGGGTTCGATTCCCGGCATGAGCGTCCAGTGGGTTGTGTCAGGAAGGGAAAAAGCCGAAAGAAATGATAAGTGTATGTCCCTCATTATCATTTCTGGGGACTTCAATCATACATACTATCTATGTTGTACAAGAATTCAATTGTTGTATATCTGTCTACTCTTCGTACTGAGCTGCTGTAATCTGAAAACTCTCCGAATGGGACAATAAAGGTATCTAATCTAAGATAATAATCATCATCTTTCATACTTTTCCGTTACAGATTCTGTAAACAAAATCTCAGCTACTAGGGAGATAAAAATGGGGTTACAAGTGCTAACCCAGAATGTCTTTATTCCATTTTATTGAAATTTTACAATTTCAAGATTGGTCACTTGTTATTACATCTCTCCCCTGCTTTATACAATTTTCTTTAAATTTCATTTTATTTCTTGTATAATTGTACTCAGTTTCTGTACTTAACCCGTTTATGCAATTCATTTTATTTCTTGCACTTTTATCTCATTAACTTTTATGAACTAGTGTCTAACCATATACTAATGTATTTATTTCAGCCCTGCCTTTTTATGAAAATGTTATTTTTTCCTTGTAAATTTTTAACTGACGTCATACACTTTGTGCTACAGTTCCTGTATGAACGGTGCTATACAAAGAAAGTTTTATTATTATTTTATTATTCCTCTACTACTGTTCCATGACTTGTATGAAAGATCTCACCTCCACTTGCATCCAGAAGCTCCGTCCTCTTGATGAAGCCCAGGTATCCAGTCCTGGCCCATAGGGTGTGCGGCTCCCCAAAACTCAGTCTGGTGTTGAAGTGGTCGGCCTGCAGGCTCTCCTCGCCGTAGATGGTGTAGTAACCGCTGGCGCTGTGAGGGCTGCTCACCCAGATCTGAGCACAGGACGCAATGACACAAAGGTCAGGTCAAGCACAACAGTGTGTTCAGCATTTGGAAGAAAACATCTACCATATTTTTCACACTATAAGTCACAGTTTTTTTCATATTTTGGCTGGGGGTGTGACTTATATGTAAATTGAATTCGCTGTGGCGACCCCGGAAGGGAAAAAACCGAAAGAAATCATAATCATTGTATCAATTCACGTTATTTTCTCTGACAACCGCAAGAGGGCGCTCAATGCCAAAAATGGAAAGGAAATGAACTGGAGTTATTGTAAGGTTGAGAATTACAAGGTGCACCTGAACGCACCATAGAGATTTGTTAAGGTCACATCTGTGTGTATGACGAGCTGGGAGAGAACAGAGGACTAATTGTTGTTTTTTGGCATGGTTACAGCCGACCGTAACCGTGTGTTATTTAATAAAAACCGTTAAAGGCAAAGCTCTCGGTGCCTCATTGGGAGATGCTACAATTTGTTACGTTAACAAACCAGGCACGTTCTCAGTCTGTTGTATATGCGTCATGTAACGTTAGCTGAATGTGTTACGTTAGCATAGCGTACATCTGTCAAGCCTGTTGTTGTTGTTATATATGTTTTTTCTTCTTTATTATGCATTTTTTGGCTGGTGCGACTTATAGTTCGGAAAATACGGTACTTATGCTTCATGTCAGCTCACCTCCCCCAGATGGGAATCTCCCAGGGGGCCTCTGGTCTCTGGGTTCACGATAATGACCCTCACTCCCGGCAGGATCTTAGAGGAGAACATGAGAGTTAAGCGGACCACTTTGTTTAGGTCTCCATCTATGTGGCCAGCTCCACCAACCACACAAATGAGGCTTCCCAGTCAATAATCAATACTCACTGTCCCTGATTCCATGAGTGGAAGACTCTGTGGCGCCCCTCGCTCCACCAGTCGTACCCTGAGGAACACAAACAAAGCATGCTCCGTCAGTGTTTCCGTCTTATCTGACCGTATGGATCAAATGACTCTGTTCTTTCCGCAGTCTTACCTGTCATGACGTAGAGATTTCATATCAACATAGACTGTGGAGGGATCTGGTCCAGCAGTGCCCTGATGAGAAAGAGCATCTGAATTATGCTGATGCAGGATATGAGTCCTTTAATCCTAGTCCGTATGTAATCGCATTTCAATTATACGCTAACATTATACATCACTGAAAAATAGGATGTAAATATTATTTGAATGCATTTTAGCAAAAATGTCTCTTCCTCCCTGAATCTACTGAACACTCTCTACTAAATTTTTCTCTTTTTACAGTGATCCAACATAACTGCGCAATTCTGTTCATATCTATACTATTCAATCCTATTCATATGTAAGTATCCAAAGGTGACCGTGTACCCACCACCACCATTGACTGACTGCATCAAACTCTGCTCATACAATAGGTGCCTTTACATGACGTATTTATAGAGCATTCTGAAATTTTAGATTAGATTTACATTACCTAATTTTCTGTCTATAAGCTGTGACTTTTGTCACACACTTTCAACCCTGTGGCTTATGCAATGATGCGGCTAATTTATGCATTTTTTCTAACGGCCACCAAGGGCGCTTGAGCAGAAAAGGTAAGAGTGAGACAGGTGGAATATATGTGTCGAGGAAGACGCAAGCTTAATGTAATGTCGCGCTTTGTGCATGAATAAAATTAGCATGAACAGACCCTCATCATGGAAAATGGAAGAAGAAATGCCTATGACGCAGCTTTCAAATTAAAAGCAATCGAGCTGGCCGATAAAGAAGGAAACAGCTGCTGCAAGTAAAGTTGACATAAATGAATGGATGGTGAGACGCTGGACTGAGACGCTGTGTTACTACCGTATTGCTGCCACGTCTCAATGACTTTTACCAGTATGTTTTTTTTTTTAACCAGCCATTAGTGCTGTGCTACTACCGTATTGCTGCTGTGTTCCTGCCGCGTCTCGGTGACTTTTACTGGTATGTTTTTTTTTTAACCAGCCCTGTTAGTGCTGTGCTACCGTATTGCTGCTGTGTTACTGCCGCATTGCAGACAGTGTTTGGAAAGAAAAGCTAAGGTATATTATTAAAACTTTGAAAACTCTTTCTGTGTACTGCCTTTCTTTGTAAATATCTCATGTTTCAATGTGGGCACATGCGGATTATAGACAGGTGCGGCTTAGGTATGTACAAAATGGTTTTTCCTTTAAAAATGTACTGGCTGAGGCTTATATTCAGGTGCGCTCTATAGTCCGGAAATTACGGTAGATTCCTTTATTCAGCCCACTCAGGGAAATTTCCGTTTATAGCAGCAGAATACATTTACAGCACACAAGGACAAAAATATAAATACAAAAGGAAATAATATAATTCTACATTATTATATAAATATATAATAATTGGATTCGCTGTGGCGACCCCGGAAGGGAAAAGGCCCAAAGACATCATCATACATTATTATATAATTATACATTTTGAAGTGGAAAATCCTTACAGAAATGGCAAAAGTGAATACCTTTATGTGGAGAGAGATCGAAACACCTTTTTCAAAGAAACTCTGATGTGAAAACATGTCTTGGAGTCAAACAGATAGTCTGAAGTGAATTAGTCCTCAGTTTAATGTGTGAGAACAGATATCACATCCATTTTTATGGGACAACAGAATGCTCTGCTTCTTCTATTGTGGTTATTGGGAGTCATGTAAGAAGGCCTAGAGCACCACCTGCTGGTAACGCAGCACAGCCTCAGTTATCCTCTCCAGTCTATATATCACATACACTCAAGAGTTCATGTTTTTGTTTTTGCAAGGTTTCAGTAGCTTGACATTCAATAGAAAAACAAGTGCTGAGGTTGAAACTTTTTTTTAGTAAAAATACAAAAAATAAAGTTACAAAAAAAAAATTAGACCTCACCTGCAGACAGATAGCCAGGTTGACTCTGGAGCCGAAGGCTGTACTGACAGCGCGCGATGACAGACCGAGGTCTTTAAAGAGCTTGGAGAAGGACATGGTGAGGGCGAGACGAGGCCGCTCCTCAGCTATAACCACACAGCTCCGCACGCATGATAGATTCACACCTCGCGCCTGGAGACATGTACAGCTGATGGTTATTCACACTCATGAAGTTTGACACCAACACGCACTCGGCATCAGTTTCCTCTGCTCGTCGTAGAAATTACCATGGACTTTACCTTTAATATCTCTGTCTGAGTCCCCAGTCCTTTGGTGCACAGCTCCATGACAGAGTAGGAACAGAAGGTGTCTCTGATCTTGTACTGACTGAGCGTGCTCAGCCACAGCGGCAGCGAGCACTCTAGCTCCAGCGGAGGAATAAGGATGGACTGGTGACCTGAGTAAACGCTGGAACAGGAAACAGCAGAGCGTCAGTAGCTGTGCTACTTAAATTTCCCCGAGTGGGACGAATAAAGGTATATCTAATCTAACAGAAACAGAAAGCTGTGCGAAATGTAATGCCATTCTGTGTGTATGTGTGTGTGTCACCTGGAGAGGCACCACAGGACGAAGCCCAGGCCGCAGTACGGGTCAAGGCAGATGGCTATTTGGCGAGAAGAATAGAGCTCACACTGCAGCTTAATGGAGCGGCATAGAGTACTGACTGCAGCGTGGGACATCTGAAGAACATAGCACCCAAAAGTCAACAAAAACATCCCTTTACATTTTTATATTACTACTATTCATGTGATGTCCTATCCCAAGAAATTGCAGTAAACAAAAACCAAAACTAAAACTATTAGTGAATGTAGAATTGTGATACACAGATTGAAATAAACAGATCAAATAAACCAACAATGACCAATGCAACACAGACAAGAACAATTACTGTAAATACGTAAACATAAAAATTTTAATTACAGGAAAAATTACCTTTCCTTTCATGTTCCCCCTTAACATGCATCGTAGTTACAATGCCACTTTATCATCACGGTTAACAACAAGCCAGGCTTTGTATTGTACTGGACTTTTAATCAGTGTTTTGTGAATCCTACATTGTCTCATCCTATATTTATTACTCTCTGTAAATCAAGGCGGTCCTCATAACACCTGAAAACCAATACTGAAGAAGGTGATTCATTTCCAACAAAGACAAGAAAAACTGCCTGTGCAAACAAAGCCCAAAATGAAATGATAAATATAACTGAAAGAATCAATAAAAATACAAAAACAACACTAACAGTCTAATAAATCTGGTTCTGCTTCTGTACTGTCTACTTCTCATTTACTCTATTAAATGTAACGACTGGGACTTGTGATAGGAGACGTTTAGCAGTGTAAATCTGATCTGACCTTGACTCCGGTCAACATGCCCGTGGTGGACACACTGAAGTCCAGATAGGCCAGCATCTCGGCTGTGGGGGGTTTATAAATGTGTGGAGGCCGCTTCCTGGGGAGATCATCTGCAAGCAGAAGAGGAAATGGTTTTAGCCACTTTAATGATTATTTTTTTCTCTACAGTGAAACCAAACCCTCTATATAGATACAGAACCCTCCGTATACATATAGGCACAACTACCATAAAAAGAGACAGAAAAAGCAGGAAAAGCGCAACAATATGGGTATAACTATATATCTATATATCTGACGTCTCTTTATTGATCTTTACTGTTGCACTGAATCTGTTCTTTTCTTTTCTTTATTTCTATTTATATATTTATATTATTAGGATTTACTCTTATTTTGCATCATATTTGCAGTATCTCTCTGTGTGTGTCTTGTCTTAGATGTGCTGCTGTAACCTGAAATTTCCCCGCAGTGGACTAACAAAGGTATCTAATCTAATCTAATAAACTTCATATCCTGAGGCCTGAACACGACAAACACCTCACGGAACGTCCATTATTACAGTGGGTCCTGGTTCTGTTGCTGTGTTTGCTTTGCCTCTGCAGTTATTTCTCACTCAGCTGTTGAGTAGGAGGATGTTAAAATTTCAGATGTTAATGCGCACATTTAAAAATCTACTCATTTAGATTTATCACTCCTACACTATGTACCATGAGCCCTTTGGTCATAAACATTGGAAACTCACAGATAAGATATTAAAAGAAATATTTTCCCAGGTGTGTTTTGAGTGATCAAAAGAGCAAAGGTGACATTTTGTGTCTAAAAGTGGAATATGTTTATGTGGCCCCAGTGATGTGTCATAGAGACACAAAGGGCCAGGCTGATGACAGCTGGGTTTACTTTGGCTCATTTAGTGTCATTCCTAACACGCCTACACTACATTTGTTTCCAGTCACGTGATCCCGGTGATGCATGAAATTCACATGGAAGACAGGAAGTGGAAAACAGAATGGACAAAACGAAGGAAACCTTATATTGTGACAGTTTCCTGCATTGTCCCCCACTCGTGCACAGCAGCGTTTGGCAGTCGCTCAAAACAACCCAAGAAACCATTACAAAACACTGTGTTTGTTTGTGTTGGTGCTTCCCGTGAAAATTGCCTCCCTCCATCTGTTGTTCACACCACAGCGATGCCAGTGGGATGACATCACACGCTCAATACTTATTGGAACCCGAACAAATGCAAACGTCCTCAGGCACCTGTGTCGATGATGGTGGGCCACGTCTTGACGTTGACGCTGGCGGCAGCCTCCCTGGACCTGAGGATCCTCATGAGAGGCTGGGTGGTGAGGATGCAAGCTGCTTTGCTCACCTGAAAACAAAGGAAACAGAATAGTATTAATGAGCCAACTCCTCCAAATGCATGAACACACAAGCTCCTGGTGTTTGTTCTCATACATATTGTATTTCTACCAATGCATAAAGCTCGGATCACTTCTGTTTTTTCAGATGTAAACAAATTCTAAATCTCGGAAGTGAGACCAAGGCTAAGATGGACACCCAGAAATAATCAACCAAAGCATCAGGAGGGGTATTATAAAAGGAATGTTCACTTTTTCCAGAACACTATCTACTATGGAAAAGGACCTAGCAACATTGCAAACTCATTGATCAATTACTTACAAACTAGAACACTCTGGTCATTCAATGCATGATTACTATAGCAACTCACAAAGGAAATTGAGGGTTACACTAACCCAGAATGTGCACTGTCTTTATTCCATTTTATTAAATTTGTATAATTTTATCTATGGTGATACCATTGTACGCAATTTTGTTGAAATTGCATTTTACTTTTTGTATAATTGTACACTTTATTTCTGTACTGTTGTTAATGCGATTCTGCTGAAATTTTTTATTTCTTGTACTTTTATCTTGATAAACATTAATTTATAATTAATGAATTATTGCAAAATCAAATACTACTGCCTTTCTTATCTTACCTATTAAGACTTTTTATGCAATTTTGTGGAAATTTCATTATATTTCTTGTACTTTTATCTTGTTAACCTTTATTAATTAGCGTGTAATTATGATGATAATGATACATTAGTGTATTTTTTTCACCCAGTCTTCTTGTAAATTTTTAACTGATGTGAAGCACAATTCTTGTATGAAAGGTGCTATACACATAAAGTTTTATTATTATCTATGCTCTTGTAGTACAATGATTCAAACACAGATGACACTAAGGATATTCCATGTGTTTGTGTGCACTCACATCGATGATCATTCGCACAGTGGGTAGAGTAGCAGCCAGGTTCTGTGGGTGTGGCGGCCTCACTGTCACAGGGATGACCCCCGCGTAGAGACAGCCATAGAAGGCAGCAATCAGGTCGATACCTGCACATGATAAAGCCATGGACAGGTGGCAAAGTGATTAACTGTGTAATGAGTACAAGTCCTGTGGTTATTAGTCAGTAAATGTATGTGCGCAGCCTAGTTTACACAGAAAAATGTAGAGTAAAATCACACAGTTCAACTGATCCAAACCACCAAATGGTCAATAAATGAATGGAAAAAACAGATAAAATGTGGATTACAATAATCTACAAATGACCAAATGAAAGCACGAGTTAACTTCACCAATTTTGGTTATTTTGAAACCATACTTTTTCAGTTTAGATATGTATATGTTCCTCAGGTGGAAATAAGAGTTTCAAACCAATTATCTGGAGTCGAGAGAAACATATACTAGTGAATGATGACACAAGACACACAGACAGATAGTAGGGCAATATGTAGAGTTGTTCCATGAGTGTAGATGGATATATAATGTGTAAAAACTTAATAGATTATCATTATTATCATTATGGGTGCATGTGTGTGTACCTGGAGGATAAAGCAGCACCACGTTGTCTCCTGTGTTGAGGCCACCTCTCTCCATCAGAGTGGCTGTGATTTTCTCTGCTCTCTTGTGCAGCTGAGCACACGTGGCCGTGCACACTGCTACCCCCTGGAGGACAAACATAGGAAGTACAGTCAGGATCAGACCCAACAAAATGGCAAACACAAACCTGTCAATTATATCAACGGTTTTGCATTGATCATTCATTGGAATGGATGACTGTTTATATGTACAGTACATAACAAGGAACCAGGAAATGAAGGCTAGTCAGTGACATCTCCACCAGTGATGGAAGAGTGTGTGTGTGTGTGTGTGTGTGCGTGCACGTACTGCACCTTGGCATTGAGAAGCACGTATAGAATATGGTCCGGGTCCGTTTGGGCTCTCCACTGCAG
>JAPTHA010000027.1:13878950-13889401 GCA_029814585.1 Gymnapogon annona
ACACACACACACACACACACACACACACACACACACACACACACACACACACACACACACACACACACACAGACAAAGACAGCTTCCCAAGATAACGCCAATAATTAAAGCAAGTAAAGGCACATTCACACCTAAAGAGGTCTGATGGCAATCATTTTCTTTAATTATGTTACATAATATCATTATTTTAATGCCGTTTCCACCGTTTGAGGTCATTCTGTTAATGAAGTTAACCTGCTTCATCATCGGCACTCGAGCGGAGAATTACTGTGATTTATTAGACTTAGAACATTCCACTGATCACATTTCCATGAGGGTCTATTCAGGTTAAGTTCCATTTAGTCGTAAAAGCCAAACGCCTCATCATACTTGGCTCATGATTGAACAGAGATTTGTCTGATTTGTGACAAAATGCACATTTTTAAAAAATTATTATTCAAATGTTCCAGTGTTCAATGTGAGTAATACACCGCAAACCACTAAGTAAAGTGTCGTACCTTAATACTGACCAACACTGAGTACTTCAGCCTTCACTGTTTCTCCAGTCTGACTAATCACTGAAGCCTTTTCTGTTTACGTCAGCCAGACCATATGAATCTACGCACTTATTCTTATTCACATCCGCAAAATTCTCTGGTCAACCGCTATTTAGGCGCAAAGCAATGAGTAATATGAATGAAATCCTGTGAGCAGCCGTCCCACTGTCGCAGATGATAACACACTTATAAATCTGCTTCTGTTTACAAGAAATGAATGAAGCTTTGGCTTGGATTTCTATAAACATAAAGAGGTGCATTAATCCACATGAGAGGTGGATAAATGACGAGTATTGGAGAGTGGTGTGAGTGCACACATTCACTCTGAGGTCTTGGTAATAACGGAACGGCACGGTGTGACTGGAATACACAATGAAACCCAAATCAACTGGGACAAATCCTCACTTCGAGCTCCCGAAATCTTCACGCACGCCTCCAGGTTGTTTAGCAATGGGTGAAATTAATACTGGAATCGGAGGAGGAGGACTTGAAAGGATTTTGAGATAATCTGACAGAGCGGGGTGTACTTGAATTTGATCTACCATTATCACACTCAGGTATAAGACACTGTTTTCTCCGCCTACTCTTTAAATCTACCCGCTGCGCTAACTTCACCGCAGCGCCTCCATTCTGAGTACGGTAAGGTCCCCACTGGCCTGAAAGGTCTGGTGGAGCACTTTTCACTGTCACATCGTGCTCTCCATTCACCATGAGGCACATTTCCTTGAGCACACATGAAAAACTCAGTGACTGCATTAAAAAGCCATTATAAGTGTGTGGTTGGTCGCTCTTAATGTAGAGGAAAAGGGCTTGAAATGCAGATCAATGCGGCAGATTATTACTCTGTTCCTGGGGCCTCGTTTGTAAAACAATGTATATGATTTGTTCCAGAAGTACACGTGTTGATGAAAACAACACGCACCAAAAACAATGATCAGACATATACAACATGCACATAATGTTCCTTTTGTGCACAGTGAGTCTGGAAATGTGCACATGTGGCCCAGCCGTCTCCACACCCAGCTCCAATATCACTCTCGAACTTCCCTTAGGTGGTGCGTCTCATTTGCATTTCTTGCAACATCTCGAGTGGCTCAAGTATAGGACGTGCTGTCAACGTCTTCGCAAAAAGTATGTCATGGCGGAACATGTACATGTGGTTACAGTGAGTTGTGGTGTTAAGTCGTGTCTAATATGTAGTAATGTTAATGTGATTACTTAAAAACAGTGCACAAGAAAAAATAAATACAGATATGTTAATATATGTTATGATATGCTAAGACCGATGCACGCACATTGGTTAAGCACTATATACCTCAGCAGGGCTTGTAGGACTTAGGAGGTGTGAGGTCAATATATGTCCATCTGTGAATCACCTAGTTCACATTTTTATTTGTGTTTTTTTGGGGGGTGGGGTGGGGGGTTACTTGGTTTGTTGGGGCTTTTTTGTTTTGCCCGCTGTCTCTGATCCCACCATTGTGGGTTGGGAATATCGTCATCTGGTGTAAGACTATAACTGAAGATGGATGTATACACATGACAGACTATAGAATGGTCAAGTTGTGATCATACCATTTTTATTACATCTATATACACTGTTCACTTAGATGCAACTGTTTAATTGCACATGAATGCAAATACCATATCTAGTCGCTCAGTCACATAGTGGAAACTCTACATTTAGTACAGTGTCAACATAGTTAAGGTGATTGGCTGAAGGTCAGACTGAGCCTGAAACAGAGAAACAAAATTAGTTCAAAGAGACTTTGAACATGACATGAGTGTCGGTGTCAGACAGGCAGGTCTGAGAACTTCAGAAGGATCTTGAGGGATTTCTACACACACAACCATCCCCAGTGTTTATAGAGAATCATCAGCAGAGGGCTGAGGGGAAAGAAGAGACTAGTTGGAGCAGAAAGAAAGGCAGCAGCGACTCAAATAACCCCTCATTACAACTGCGGCGTGCAGGAGAGAAGCAGAGTAGATGACACATCCACCCTCGAAGCAGATGGAATACTGAGGCACAACACAGGTAACCACTCACCTTGCACTTTATCATATAAACCAGTACGAGTAAGCGTGCAATAAAGTGGGTGGTGAGTATAGGTCACTGACAGTACTAATACATGTATGGGTGTTTGGTGGAATCTAAATAATATAAAGAACGTACTTGCACTGAGACATTATATGAGGTTTTGCTACGACTTGTACGAAACCAAACATACCTTTTATGTAATGGCTTCACAAATGTCCCATATATTGACTAAATTCAGAGTATTTCCAAACAGGGCTTTTTTTTTAGGTCGTGAACTCTCCAGCAACCTCGCTTGCTCTCAGGTTGACGTTGAGTTCATTTTAAAGCAGGCAAAGAACAGTGACACTTGGGCCAAACGTTCGCCGCGCTTTAATGCACCGACAAGCATGGAACGCCGTGACACCGGCTGCTGTGGTTGAGCTCGACGGTCACAGGTTCAGTGTTCTTCATATACTCTGGCTCTGTTTGAAACGTGAATTTCAAATATTTTTTGAGCGGCCTACTTGTGCGAGGCCCTTGAGGATGATGACACAGAAATATATATATAGAATAAATAACACTTATGACACAGTATGGCTCTGAGCGTGTGTGTGACTGAGAGAGGAAGGTCCTGGGGTAATGTTTCAACCATAGGATTATACCAGTAGACGCCACGCTCCGTTCGTGTGCCTGACACACAAACGCACATGAACAATCAGATTAAAGCCAGTAAAGTGCATTAAAGTGCAGCCTTACAACATGTGTCTGGTGTTTGTGCAGTGAATGGCTTTACGGATCAGCTGATCAGGCTCTGGGTGCTGACAGCTTAACTCAGCTGACACACGGATCACATACAATCACACCTCACCGATTTTCACATCTAACCGACAGAAAGGAGCCGTTTCCTTCACTTCCCTTCCAATGTGGCAACAACACTGATGTCATTTGATTTGGCTTCTCGCTGCGGTTGGAGTATCTTGACACCCCCACCCTGCCCCCCACCACCACCAACCCTCGTTGACAAAGCTTTATAATTACTGGGGCCAGATTAGAATGGCTGTATCTAGCCCCAAGAGGAAGTGACATAATACCCACGATTTCCTGTTGCTTCACAGTATCGGTTCCTCTATCTTTGTGCACGGGCACCTACATGTCTGTTTATTTGGAAACACTTTGTATGATTCATACAGTGCTTACATTTGAGGCTTCATCCTTATCTGTATTCTGAGATAATCTCCAAGTCACGATGATAATGTCCAAGTCACATCCCTCCCTGGAATATCACATTAATATTCATATTGCAGGTTACAGCTATAATGAACAGTTTTTATATTTATTGAAGTGTACGATTTCAATTTAGATTAGTTTTAGGTTTTTTTCAGGGGCAAGATTCAACAAGAACTTTGTTGAGGACAAGCGTGAGAAGACAAAACTACGTGCAAGTTATCCATTTATATGAACAACTGACCATCCAACGTAGCCAGAAGAGGCGTGTTTGTATCACTAACAACAAAAAAACAGTCACCTAGGCACATAAAAAAAGTATCATAAATAAATGAATGAAAAAGATCTAAGAGCACCAATTTATGTGCGTTGCTTGATTTCACCGAGTGTATCAACATCATCTGCACAAAGCTGCCCTTTATTTAACACTTGCTTATTATCTATGGTCAACATAATGCTAACATACAATCCTGTTCCACCTCACTCTCCGTGTGAAACAAAAGAAAGCCACTCTCCCCTTAGGTCTTGGTGAGCAGAAGCTGACACTGAGGAGACGTACTGCACGGCCGCAAACAAAAATACTCATAAACACCCACTGCGTGCACATTTACATTTAAATACACACATAAACACAGTGGCTGAGGGAGAGGAACTAACGTCACCCACAGGATCTTATTTATAGAGACTCTGAGCAGAAACACAACAACAACGGCCTCACTGTGCTGAGAACATGGGTAAACAGCACTTGGCAGGAAATGCAAATGAAGGAGGCTGACACCAAAGGCCGTCTAACGGCACCTGGTCATTAGTTAAAGTGGATGTTAGCCGCTCATTTCCAAACAGAAATGGGGGTAGTAAAAGAAAAAAAAAACTGTAACGTTCACATATGCTTCTACTTGCGATGTGTGACTTCTTTTTTTTAACTCTCTCATATGTGGATATCAGTTTAATGAAGAATGATCTGTACTTTATCTATTTCCATACGCACGATGAAAAAAAGGATATGTTTTTAAGGAGTCCTGTGTGTTATTGATGTAATAAGCAGGGAAAGGAAGTCTCATATCAGAATGTACCCACAACGACCAAAACAACCAACACTTTAACACTGTACAGACTGCATCAATGACTGAATAAAGTTTATATTTGTTACGATAAAGTTTCAACACAAGGCAAACTCAAGATAGTCTGTCAAAATAAGACTGATATCCTGTAATCTTCATGTGCTGCATCAGCTGATACATTATAGCTCTGCTAGCTTATCTGTTAACAGACGGCAAAACTACAAATTCCATCCACCCATTCACCAACTCCCCTTTTCCAGACGGTTTCATGTCACCGTCAGCATTTAAGATTTCCTTTCGATTGTCTAAACAAGCTCAGCACACTGTTCTTCCTAGTGTCAAATTTCACTACAATTTCAACATCGACTTAATTGTTGTACTTTAGAGCTGTGTCTCGTTAAAACAATGGAAAATCCTTTCTACTGTACATTGGTGGAACGAGCAGTGCTTTACTTTGATTTCAAAAAAGGTTTCTTCTCAGTTCTCATCGTTAATGGCTCACTACTCAAGTGGTCACAGCGATATAGCGGACCCCTGGTTGTGGCATCTTTAGCATCTGAAATAGAAAGTGCAATTTCTAGATATTCCAGATTACATTGTGATGCCTGAAGAATAAAAAGGGAAAGAAATAAGTACAAATAAGCTAAAACTCTGTGCATCATCACCGTCCATGAGTCAACAGGTGCTTTTTGTTAGTGTCTCACCTATTGAATCACAGTAACTAAATATCAGCTGCAAACGGGGGGGAGGGGTTTCTGTTTATGTCTACAAATGTTTGCACATGAACCTTCCACTACGAGGACCAATATTTTCCACTCCAAAAGCAGGCCTACAAGTCCTCTGGGGGGCCGGCTAAACCATGTGGGGGTTTTCAGACGGCCAGGGAGGACTAAGTAAATTCTAGATGGTGTAAAAAATCTGCTGGCCAGCTGAGAAAAAGGGAGGGGGAATGTCATTTCTCTGGGTCGAGCCTCATTCGCAGAAGGAGTTCCAGCTTGTTTTTGATTCCTCCAAGGGTGGAACCAGCAGGTCCTGACAGTTTGCCACTTTGTCAAATTATTACTGGGTGGGAAAAGGCAAAACACAGATTGCTGTCGTGATTTGTGGGGATTGTGAAATTCTTTCAAACAGTGCCTAGAACTCGGGTGAACTTCAGCTAAATCTAAATACATTTAAAGGGAGCGAAGGAGTGCCTTGACACCAGATGAATGGATGTCATGACTTTTCAGAGAATAACTGAATAATGAAATAGTAAAGCAGCTGGAAGTTACAGCGGCATATTTGTCATTAGTCTCACGCAATGCCCTCAGAGTCGAGAAGATAAAACCAACATGTGACTGTCTGGTATGAATTATACTCATCGTTAGCGGCTCTCTATGTTTGTCATTGCTTTCCTAGCTGTATTACAGTAGAATCACATAACAGTCACTGCCACAATATTTTAGAAAATTGCTTTGCTGTAAGTCAACCGTCTGCTCACGATTGGTGTAATTTTTTTTTTTTTTGCCATTCTGGATAAAAGAAGTAGAGCAACTGGAATCTTCATCTCAGATCACATGACAAATTCATACCAGCTTCTGTTCTTGGAGCTTATATAATGTGTAGCACAGGAACTGGTTCAGACGTATTTCAACTAACTCTGTAACTGACCTCCGCATTGGTAAAAAAGCCAACCTAACATCACACCTTTATATCGCTGTGTTTGTGTAAGTTTTGTATAAGTACAAAAACACTAACCATTAATGTAGTGCTGATTACAGCAAGACTGTATGTTCACTATTATTCTGCTATTACTGTAAATATGCCAGCATTGTGAATTTGTCAGATGTCATGTAAACAGTATATTCCATATAGATATTCTGAATTAGGCCTTTTTCCAAAATGTACCATTTCCTACAGATAGGGAACATGCTCATACTAATCCCATTTTGTGAGGATAATTTCAGTATATTCAGAATATGTGTCACAGTTGCTTGTTTCACTAGATTTGGCGACACATGGCTGCTGTTTACAAACTGCCAGAGCAGAGACAAAGATCCTCTTTGGTGGAGATAAATAAATCAAAACTCAAGTACACATCTGTCAGGAAGAGAAAAACACCTACTGGCTTGTTTTGCTACCTCTTGTTGGTCCACGTAAACCTGTACATACACTGTAATGTATGGATTTCTTGGCTCTCGACCAGCAAAGTTTGGCAGCACTGGTCTAGAAGCAGGTTTTGTCAATAGTTCCCTGGGTGTGAAAATGCAAAGAACTGGTTAACCATTAAGCACCTCCTCACAGTGGTAGCAAAGAGGTAAAAGATCAACAATGTGACAGCAGGCATGGGAAGTACCCAAACTAAAAGTGAAACCACTTATCTGGTGTGGCTGAGATAAGGTTTAATATACAGGAAACCACGAACAGAATTAGAATAAACACAATAAAACGTACCCATGGTAAATGCAAACACAGAATGCAGTAAAGGAAACCAAGTTGTGATCCTGCAGATACTCATATACACAAGGTGTCCACAAAGTCCTTTTACAACTGAAATGATATGTTAATGACATTTGTTCTATGTACTCAGTGGTTATCAACATTTTAATCGCATTCTGGGTGAGATTAATTACTGAAAACGTTCACCTTGACCTTTTGACTGAGTATGTAAATGACCTTCAACAAACCATCATTTTCCAGATGGTGCACCCCAACAATGGAGGCTGCATGTCAGCGGGTTCCTAAATCAAATATGGTGTACAGTATTAGAAGGGATGGTCCAGTTCCCTGGACACCTGATTAACCAGATAAACCTGGATTTATTTCTCCGGGATTATGTTAAAGACATTGTGTATGGAACAAAGATCCAAAACATCATTGACCTGAAGGAAAAGATCCTGAATGCCAGACAGAATTGATGAGTCTATGATACAGACAACATGGAAATAAATCCAGTACAGTCTGTGCTTGATCTAACTAATGGTGTCCATATAGAGGTGAATTAAATGAGGCAAAACAACTTCAATATTTACTTTTCCTTTCATAATAATAAAGCTTATTCATTTGCTTTTGTAATAAATGACTTATATGGTAAAGTGATTTCATGGACCCCTTGGATATCCTCATCTGTACACCCCTGCAAACCCCCCTTTCAACACATTTCAAAACCACGTGCATGCACAATGAAGAAACACACCCACCCACCCACACACACAGAAATAAACAAGCGCAGCAGCTTTCACCTAATCGTTGCATCAAATCAGACCTTCCTTCTCAGGACAAAAACACTTCAACTCAATTGTGCTGGCTCTAATAAGATCAAACCTAAGATTATGTGTACGGTGCCCGTGGCCAATAACAATCCATTTGTATTGCTGAGGCACAATCAGACTAAAACGGTCAGCATCCTGAAAGTTATTTATGCCAAAGAAATAAAACTGATGTTCTTCCAAGCTTTTAGCGCATACACATTCAATTTGGAAGCGGTGGGAGTGTTGCCCTATTTTCCCCATTACTTCTATTGCATTGTGCTTTCTATACTGGCACAGGCTCGAGCCAGCTGTGTGACTACAGTGGAGTTTTTTGGGCCGGGGACAGTCATAGCACTGTAAGCTCCTTTATATCAAAGGGAAGAACAAAACTTCAGAACTTACATTAGAAGAGCCACTTAACAACAGCTGCTTTGTCTGCGCTGGACCACAGCACTGACTCACTTTTATTTTTAGTTTTTTTGACATTTCATTTCAGTTTGGTCCGCTTAATAATGCCAGTCGGCATATTTTAGCGGTCTTCTCGGGAGTGATGAGATGCTTCGCAGACACATTCACAGCAGATTACTTCACCAGATTGGTAAACAACTGTAGGTGGTTGGACTGAGTCAGACGCTCGACGTCAGAGTGGTCGTTCTTAGAGCTTGACAGAGTTTCGTCAGGTTTCGCAGAAAGTACACGACATGGTGACATAGCAGTAGATAACAGGTTGTGTGTTTGTTAGTTACACAGATCACAGAGATAGCCAGAAGTGAGGGAACAAAACCAGGGTGTGGATTTTTTCTTAACTCAGATCTGTGGCTGTATTATACTAAAGCAGAAATTATTAACCCCCCTTTTAAAAAAAACTGTTGAAGATGTAGCTGTTAGGGAGCTCTTCCTTGAGTTATAACACACTGCACATCAAATGATATAAATGTAATACCAAAAGTAGATCCTTCACTCCTAAAGCAAGTAATTAAATCTTTATTTTAAGGTGTTTAAAGTGTTTGGCATCTATCTACCTGCACTTATTCTGTATAATTGCTTTCACAAGTGCAGGTGTAACAATGGCTGTGTTCAATCTGGTTCATTATACAGTATTATGGTGATGTGTTTGCTGGCTCATTGAAATGGGAACCCCTGATCCGTGTTATTCATTTTACTGATTAGAAATGTGCTACACATCAAAATACCTATAGATGAAAAAAGACAGTCAGGTGGCAGCAAATATTGATGGCCAGACCTAGACTTAGGTATTTGATCCGTCCATCTATATTCTGACCTACCATGTGTCCTCATGAGAGTCACGGGTTTCTGGAGCCCATCCCAGAAACAAAGAGGCAAAGGAGGTATCGCCAGGTCATCGAAAAGCTGACAAATACAAACAAAATCCAGGATTCTGATGCAATGATAAGAATGTTGCATGTAAACCATGATTAATATATGCAACTTATGTGTCAATTAGTTAAACTGGAAGTGGTGGATAATATGTTTTGGTTACATCTGTACTTGAAATTTAAAAGAAAAACAATTTGAATGGTTTCAATATGAAAGTTTTCAATCTTATTGTCAATTTAAAAGCATCCTTCTAAAAAGAGTATAACCACCACAAAATAAAACTTAATGCAAAACATGCATTACATGTCAATAAAATTAAAAGTAATAGTACTGGGAGACATTGGATAGAATGAGTAATTTAATATTTCCTTATGGATCTCATACCCTGCTTTTTGCCCTTATTCCTTAAACACTCCAAAGCGGTTGACATGACTAATGAATGTTCCAACAATTTAAATATGTACATGCAGCCATGCATACCCTAGTTAAGGTCTGATCCACACCAAGTTTCCAACCCCATCCCTCTTTAATTCTCTCATCCATCAAATTGTCAACGATGTAATATGTGCTCAAAAAGTCACATTTCAGGAATAATAGTCAATTGGTAAAAAGTAGGGATGCAACTATACAGATTATCCACGGTTCAGGAAGTATTTCGGTTCATGAGTCATGCTTCACGGTATGGTACAGTAATTAAATTACTCAAACACTTATCTCTAATCAATGACACCTTTATTTTCAGAACAAACAACGAATCTGGTAACGAAATGTCGTAGATTGGCAACTGATAACCCAAAATAAATATAGAAAATACAAAAGTGCAAGATTGCTGAAGTGAATCCCAAGCCATAAGTGGCTGCAGTGCAAGGTGACAACAAAAAAATTCAACCAGTTAATGTAAAAAAAAAACAAAATAATAATAATAATAATAATAATAATAATAATAATAATAATGAATAAATAAAATGGAAAGTAACAATGTAACAATGTAAACAGTACTATAAACAGTGAGAATACTGCACATCAGTGTAAACAGTACTATAAACAG